>CAWUFW010011930.1:0-578782 GCA_963921515.1 Calotriton arnoldi
AGCCATACCAAACGACCGGCAACTGTAACCACACCATCAACGACATCGCCATGACATCGGATATGACCGGGACATGCACACTGTTCCCCATCACATCCAGGAACACCGCATGCATCGTGGGAGGCAGTGGCATGGGCTCTGTGCATCGCACCCACATGGACGGAACTGCACGAACAACCAGGACACGACATGGATCCAGCGCACATGGACACACACACCGCTCAGTGGACATGAATAGGTCGCCTGGAGTCTGTGGGTGCTGCACCCTCCCACCCCCGCCCCGGGAATCCCATACCAGGACCTTTGCATGGACGACAAGTGCATACAACAACAACACGACCCCAGTGACTGTGACATGTCCAGTAACCACCACAGTGCAACAACAAGTGGCACGCCGCTGCATGCACGCAAGCACATGCCCTGATGTCATCTCACATGCACGCGTGCATGAGGAACAACCGCAGCAAACCTGTCACATGGAACTGAGATGGACTGTGCCCATGATGCCGAGCGGTCTGGTAGGCTACATGTATACCGTCTGTGTCAAAGTCCGCAGCTCCGCAGCTATACGTAAATGTACATTAGCACAGCCTTGGCCAAGCAGATGTAACCCCACACCCTATCCCATTTGTAATCATGCTCAGTATATCCTCAATATGTATTCCGCTGCCAGTAGTGTCCACTATACTGCATCACAGAGGACAGAAGACTCAATATAATGTTTGAAACCAGAACTGTCTCCGCTGACTCATTTCACAAGTACGAATGAGAGAGGATGAGAGTATGTGAAGTACACGGCAGTCGTGACATGACCATGTAGTCCACTGGTATTGGATGTCAACGCAAATGAGTAGCACTACTGTGGAAGACACACATGTGTCGTGTGAAGTCGTATGGACGCAGTGCTCAGGTGGGTGGGTGCGACGGGTAGATGCGCACATGCCAAGTTGGAGCACGCCGTGTTGGGAGGGCTCATGAACAGTACACCACCGCTTCCCTGGGCATTGTGAGAGGACACCTGTCGGGGGGAGTGAACACGTGTGTGCACAGCAGCCGGGCACACGTACAAAGCGGTACCAGGCGCACCTCAGCCCACCCTCTGTGGACGAGCTGGATCCTGTTGTGCGCCCGCCATGCCCCTTGACAAGGCACACACAGCCCCAGTCGACCAGGTGTAACCCCAACATAGTCAATCCGCACAGGCGATACAGGGCACGGGATGGCAGTGGAGCATGGTGTGTGAGAGGTCTCCTCGCGCTCCTCCTGGTCATATCACGCAGGCAATAGAACCTCAACGTCCAGCATGGCAAAAAGTCAAATGGAAGTGTAGGGGGGACGCACCACAGCACGAGCAGCACTGACGTCACGGGAGGTGGCTCGCACCATCCCATCCATTGCCCATCATACCAACCACGACACATGCCATTGCGACTAAGTGCAAGCGCGTGCGCCACCACCCCTGAGCCCTCCCCAGAGAGGCCAAAGAGTGAATGTGTGGGCCATCAGCCACAGACGGACGCGGCATGGCCGCAAGGGCAGCCACAGCCACTGAGTGTCGCAGGTGGCGGATCCGGAAGGCGAAGACTGTGATGCATAGTCCATGCAGGCCGGGTCTCCATTTGGGGCACCACGCAGGTGGACGGCGTCCCGCCACACATCATACCCTGAGACAGCCCACTCGTGCAACTGGACCCACACATACACTCCTTGCCCTCTCTGGTGCAAGCTTGGGGCTGCCTGTGCAAGCGCTAGCCTCGCAGGTGAGCATGCATATTGGGGGGCGAGGGGAGGACATGAGGGCTGGGGCGAAGATGACTGTATCACTGTCAGTTAGTACAAGGGATGACCCAGATGTGGAAAGGAAGAGACGTGTCCCGTGTGTACTGCAACTAGTCGCCAATCCAACTACCCCCCATGTCCGGAATGTAAGCCCGCACCTAGGCCCGCCCATCCGCCACATCGAACATACCACCAGCACGACAACCTTCCCATCCGAAACACTGACTGGGGGTGGCGACCAGTGAACAATCATGTGTAGCCTACCCACGCGTACATGTGGGCCCTCCATGATCCATGTCACCTGCGGCAAAGACATGACATGCGCAATGAGGGAAGTGAGGAGAGCTGTCCGCCCCACGCGCAGAAGGTGCATCAGCTCCACAGACCCAGCAGCGAGTCCAGCAGGGGTCACATGTGCAGGGGCAGCTGTGCCTGGTGTGAAGGCACATGCATATAGACAGCACATCGACCAATGTGTAGTCTGCCCACATCCACAGTCCATCATCATGCGGACATAGGAATTGAACACAGGGCAACACATCTTAGTTGGTGCACCCACCGTGACCAACAATGCGCAATCATCGACGTACCCGCCCTGTGCATGGCCCCCCACCCAACGGAGGCACATCCAGTGCCACCATCCCACACACACAAGCCTTCCACGGAACATGCTGTGTCCAATGGTCAGTACAGAGTCAGCGCCCATCTGGTGGATCCTGAACAGGAGACACATGCACACACATGCCAGCTCCCACTATGTACGTCTGCCACCTGGCACGTGCAATGTAACCTCTCACCTGTGACGTGTGACTGCAAGCACACAGCCGTCTTGGCATGGGGCTGTCAATGTGGACACCAGTCAATGTTTCGGGAGCTGTGATCCGTACAGTGCTGTACATAGGGTGCAGTGCTGACACCTACTACTGTCTCATATCCCCTCGTGCCACAGGTCCCACTTGTATTGGCCGCTCAGCCCGTGCCCACATCGTCGTCGTCGTGTGCCATACTCATCCAGCCTCGGAAGCAGTACCATGCACAGCAGACACTAATGTTGCCGTGGCGTTGCCGCTTGACGAATATGCAGTCAGTCCCCATCAGCACGCCCGCAAGTCATTGGGGCCTAGATCCCCATGTGCATGCACATGGCAGTGGTATGTCTCACTTGCCATTGCCATTGTTGGGAGACCTGTGTAAGTGTATTGTGGCCGTGCCGTCCCAGCTTGACAGCTGGGCTGTGGCTCATGTGCTTGCTCAGTCATGTCAGTGATGTGTATGCGAAATTGCTATGTGCCGTGTTGCTTTGACATGTGTCCTCTGCCATTTAACCCAGGCGGAGACCGAACATTGACCGCCCATACCAATTGCTGGCGGACATGGACGATACAGAGGTAATCAGGAAGTTTCGGCTGGACAGGCCAACTCTGCATCGACTGTGTGCCATGTTAGAGCCCCATCTCCGTCCCCGCAGGGTGTATCCGACTGCTGTCACCCCCACGGCTAAGGTGATGGCCGCCATGCATTTCTTCGCCACTGGGTCATTCCAGCACACAGTGGGCAGTGGAGGAGGGATGTCCCAGCCCATGTTCAGCAAGGTGCTGAGGGATGTACTGGCAGCCATGATGCTGTACCGGAACAGGTACATCAGATTCCCCAGGGCTCGTGAATTGGCGGCAGTGAAGGGTGCATTCTATGCCCTTGGCAGAATCCCACACGTCGTGGGAGCCATTGACTGCACTCATGTTGGCCTTGTTCCACCACAGGCCACTGAGCACCTGTACCGCAACAGGAAGCACACGCACTCCCTGAATGTGCAAGTGGTGTGCCTTGCGGACATGGTGATCACCCACGTGTGTGCAAAGTTTCCAGGCTCGGCCCATGACGCACACATAATGCGCAACAGCATCTTGCCACGACTGATGGCCAATCTGCAACAGGATCGTGGCTGTATTGTCGGTGAGTATGTGGAGTGGTGTAGCGTGCTGGTTGTGCGATGCTGTCCCCTGTCCAGTTGGAATAGCAACGGTTCTCTGTGTCCCTCACACCCAGGTGACTCTGCGTATCCGAATGGGGCATGGCTGCTCAGTCCATTGAGGAATCCTCGCACCCCAGCAGACGATCGATACAATGAGGCACATGGGAGGACCAGACGTGTGGTCGAGCGTACCTTTGGCCTCCTCAAGTCCAGGTTCAGGTGCCTGGACCGCACCGGGAGTGCACTGGCGTACTCCCCACAGAAGGTGTGCCAGATAGTGGTGGCGTGCTGCATGCTGCACAATCTGGCCATTCGGAAGCAGATCCCCCTCATTGTGGATGACGGAGATCAACCAGGGCCCCAGCCCGCAGACCAGGACAGCTCGAGTGAGGTGGACAGCGGAGAGGAGGAAGCTGGGAATGTGCGCCAGCAGCTCATCGCCCGCTACTTCACTTGACGGTGAGTGTCCATGTACGACGGATGATGTGTCTGTATCTATGCAGGTGTGTGTGTGCTGTGTCAGGGTGGCCGTATGTTCACTGCGTGCAGTGTGTCAACGCTCCATGGCCAGGGTAGTATGCCACTGTTGGTGGCTGTGGCATTGTGCCCTATTGCTCTGTGCGATGTGTGTACATTGCTTGTAGTTGTTGACATGTACTGTGTGATGGGTGTGTGACACACTCATTGAATGTGCTCCTGTTCTGTCTCCCACCCCTAGGTCCCTACAGGCCCTCCGGATTCCATTTCCATGCCACGCATCAGGTGCCTTTCCGCCCAAGGTGGCCGTTGTATTCCGTACAATAAAGACACAGGGCACAAACAGCAGTTAGTGAAAAAGGTGCATTTATTACGAACTGTGACATGTGATTGTGTGTAAGGTGATGACAAAAGTGGTGCGTGCAGTGACAATGAGCTGTCGGTCATGGCTGCGTGATGATCAGGGTGTACCCACTGGTTCTATGTCCATAGTCCAACACACACATGCCATCCAGATGGCTGTGTGGAGTGGGATCGTAGAGCAAGTCAATGCAGTGGCTGGTCAAGGAAGGCTGGCGGAAGGCTGGCTGGCTGCCTCACTTGCGACTGGAGCGTGCAAAGTCCTCCCGGGAGATCTGTTTCCTCTTCGGACGGCCCCTTCCACGTTTGGGAGGGGGTGTGTGGTGGCGACCTGCTGGTGGTGGGTGAGGTGTGCTCACTGGCTGTGGACGCAGGGGAAGTGGACACTGCTGCCCGAGCCTGCGCCCTAGCAGGTGGTGGCGGAGGTGGTGTTGCTGGCCTTGCCTGTGACCCCACCGCCACCACCAGCTGGCCCATGAGGTCCACGAGTTGGTCCATACGGGACACGAATTGGCCCATATGGGCGTCCATGGACCTCAGCACCCCCAGCACCTCCCGCGTGTCAGTAGCAGACCTGGCCCATTGTCCTTGGGCCTCTTCATAGGCCCCAAGGACTCTGTCCATTTGAGGCAGGGCATGGCTCCCAGGGGAGGCTGGCGTTTCCCTGACCCTGCTCCTCCTACCAGTCCTGCTGCCACCGGCCTGCCCACTAGCCACATTGCTCACCACGGTCCTCGCTGTGGCTCCCAGGGTGGATCCAGTCGGCCGGGCCACCACCTGCGCTGGGGCTGGTGCCAGCGAAGACGTGGTGGTGGTGGAGGCGGTGGTGGTCGGTGCGGCGATGGTGGCGGTTGCGGCAGTGGTAGTGGCCGCAATGACCGTGGGTGTGGCCGCAACGACAGTGGCAGCAGGGGACTGGGACTGTTCAGCATCCCTGGATGATGGGTTGGTGGGTAGGAGGGGTCCTGGGAGCGGCTGGGCCCTGCCACGCCAGATGGGCCAGCTTGGTGGTCCGTGTCCGAAGAGGTGGACAGATCCTCCAGATCCGTGTGTCCTCGTTGGGGGCTTGTAGGCTGGCTGTGCTGGCTGCTGTCTCCATCCCCAGCGTCCAGCAGTTCGTCACCTGTGGAGAGAATGAGATTTGTTATTGTGTTGCACCTGGCGAAGTATGTATTAGTCGTCTGACATTGGCAGTTCGTGCAATCTCGTACATGGGTTTCCCGGAGGCGAGTGTGTGGCTGTGGCATCTGTAGGTGTGTGTGCTAGGCAATGGGACTGTGTGCTGTGCACATGTGGCATGGGACGGATTGGCCATGCCGATGGGTGTGTTGCTTTGCCCCTACTCATTGTGACTCTGGTGTATGCGGGCTCCTGGCCCGTCCTGGGTCTGGTTTGTACTTTGCTTTTGGAGTTCAAATGGAACGCTTAGGAACGCATATGGCAACATGGGGGCCATGCCCCAGATTCGCATTTGGGATGGAATATGCTTTGGGGTTCAAATGGAACGCTTAGGAACGCATATGACAACATGGGGGCCATGCCCCAGATTCGCATTTGGGATGGAATATGCTTTTGGGGTTCAAATGGAACGCTTAGGAACGCATATGGCAACATGGGGGCCATGCCCCAGATTCGCATTTGGGATGGAATATGCTTTTGGGGTTCAAATGGAACGCTTAGGAACGCATATGGCAACATGGGGGCTATGCCCCAGATTCGCATTTGGGAGGGTATATGCTTTTGGGGTACATGCTGTGAGCCATGGGTGCCGAACGTGACATGTGTTGTGGCAGCATGACAGTGCATGGTCTGAGGTGTGTGCATGCCTGACATGCCCTGCATATTTGCTGTCTGTTGTGGTTACTGGACATGGCATTGGACGCATCGTTATGAGTGAGTGATAGTTGTGTGCCAGCCAACGTATTGCAGTTGTCCCATCTCCTTGGTGTGCGTGCTGCCCTGTGCCATGTGCATCACTGCAGTGCTCGGGGGGGTGTGGCCCATGTTGTGTGTTGTTGCTCACAGTGTGTCGTGCGCTTAATTGACTTCTGGCACATGGTTGGTCATGGGCATGTGTCTTAGCGTGACTGCTGTATGTGTGGCAGCTGTGCGGATGACATGCCTTTCATGAGACTGGGGCTGACGGATGGGATGGATGGTATGTTGTATGTGCATGGTGTGTCTGTGTGTTTGATGGGTTCAGTGGTGTTCGTGTGCATTTCTGTTGTTCCGCTCTGTTGCGTCTAGTGTTGTTTGTCTTACATAGGCGTAGTTGTGGGGTGTGTGGTTGACAGGCAGTAGGGGCTACATGGACAGGACTTCAATGGTGTTTCGGTTGTGTGTGATGAGTTGCACAGTGGCTGCCGTGTGGGACTATATTCAGTGTGGCTTGTGCATGCAGACGTGGCTCCTTGGGTGTTGCTATGTCTGTGATGGGTCATGTGGGGTGTGAGTCTGCTGTTCATGTCCGTGTGCACATTGTTCACTTGTTCGTGACGGTGGGCGGTGCTGCGTGTTCGTGTGCTACGTGACATGTCCCATGTGTTGGTGGTGTTATGGTCCTCATGCCTCCAGTAATCCAGCCCTGTCCAGTTTCCCACCTGCAAGTTGTTCGTGCGTGCACTGTACTGGATGCCACATGGCTCTTAGCGGGGGGTGCTCCATGTTGCAGGTCTGTGGGGGTGGGGGGTGTAGTGGGTCGTGGGGGTGGCTGTACACCCACTGACACCGATTGCTGTGGACCGTGATGTCTGCCTTTCGGCTGTCGTTGTGCACTGCGGTGGCTGACACGTGGGTGTGGGGTGTGGGGGATGCTCCTCCTTGCTGTGCTGTGGGACTGGGGCCTGGTGTGTGTTGTACTTGGGCTGTCCACCGTCCCACCCACTGCACTTTGTGTTCCTGCCACTTACCTGTTACTTGTCAGTTGGTGCAGCTGTGCCTGACACATGGGTGTGGGGAGTGCTCCACCTTGCTGGTCTGTGGGAGTGGGGGCCTGGTGGGTGTTGTACTTCAGCTGTCCCCCTCCGACCCACTGCACTTTGTGTTCCTGCCACTTACCTGTTACTTGTCAGTTGGTGCAGCTGTGCCTGACACATGGGTGTGGGGAGTGCTCCACCTTGCTGGTCTGTGGGAGTGGGGGCCTGGTGGGTGTTGTACTTCAGCTGTCCCCCTCCGACCCACTGCACTTTGTGTTCCTGCCACTTACCTGTTACTTGTCAGTTGGTGCAGCTGTGGCGGACACATGGGTGTGGCGGGTGCTCGTTGTGGCGCTTCTGGCATATTTGTGGACCTGTTGGTGGTTACGTGGCTGGCTTAGTGTACACATGTCCCCACGCATCTTACAGTTGTTCTGTTTGGGCTGTGTGTGGTGGTGTCTGTTGCATGTGTGTGTTGTGTATTGTGTGCTGGACATGGGGGTGTTTGTCCCTGGGAGCTGTGGCATGGTGGTTGCGCATGTGTGTACATAGCGGTGTGCTGGTATACATTAGTTTGTACTTACCAGCCTCCACTCCCCCTGCTAATCCGGCGAGGATCTCCGGATGGATTACGACTCGCACCTTCTCCTCCCACGCTTTGAAGGTCTTAAAGAGCGCGGGATTCCCTCCGCCAGTGACGGCAGCCAGCTCTCTGTTTTTGCCCTCCTTCTTCTTGACCAGGCTCTTTACGTCATTCCAACGTTTGTTTATCTCGGTTCTGTTCCTGGGCAGGGTCCCGACTGCATTGACCTGGTCTACGATCCGGGTCCACATTCTGTTTCTGGTGGCTAGTGGTGTGTGCTGGACCATGTTCCCATAGATTTGTGGGTACACCTTGATGATCTCGTCGACCATGACCGTCAGCTCCATGGGCGTGAACTTGGGCATCCTTTGTGGTGCCATGGTGTTTGTGGTGCTGGTGCGGTGTGTGTTGTGTAATGTGCAGGGGGTTTGTGGTGCCGGTGTTTGGTGGTGGTGGTGGTGGTGGTGGTTGTGATGTGTGCGTTTCTGTGGTGTGCTGCTGTCCTTGCTGTGTCACTGTGTCCTCTCCTCTCCTCTCTGGTTTGCAATGTAGCAAGGGGTTGTGGTCTGTGGGAGTGCTGCTTTTGTACTCACCTATGTGGGTGTGTCCTCATGGTCTGTTGTTTTCAGGTGTGTTGTGTCTGGGGTTCTGGCCTTTGTATTTTTTGTTTGTCCGGGGGTGTTTTCGGGATGTGTACTGTGCTTGTGTATTTGTACGTGCCTTGCTGTGTGGACTTGTTGGCCATGTTGTGTGCTATTGGTTTTGTGTGCGGATGGTTTCTGTGCAGGTACGTGGGCGCCATGGCTTCTGCCGTGTCGATTCTCATCGGCGTTGTTTGCGCTGGCGGGCGGTATTTTTGTTGTTTTTCCGCGCTCATGGCGGTGCGATCGTAATTTCACGTGCGGTGTGTCGGCCGTGAGGGCGGGCGGTTTTGTGTTGTCGTGCGTGTTTCCGTCCGTGGCGGGCGGTTTGACTCCGACTCGGACGATGGCGGGCGGTATTTTGTATGATTTTTCCGCCGATGGCGGTTTTCAGTTTGTGTACTCATAATGGCGTGGTCGGTGTTCAGGCGGTGTGTGCGGGCGGATTTTTGCCGCTTCCATGCCTGGCGGATTTTTTTACGCCGGGTATCGTAATGTGCCCCTTAGTACTGATTTGTTCTCGGGAAGGAGAGATAGGTAAGATTGAGAGTTTAGTGGTTGTTGTTGGCAGATCCCATTAGTGGTCAACAGTGACAGAGGGTAGAACGCATCTATAAGCTCCTTGGTGGGCGGGTGCGTCACAAAGGGTAAAAAGCATTTGGAATGCAATCAGTCTGCCTCGGATTTAAGTTACGAGAATGTCGACCGTGAAGTGGCGCCATAGTGATTAAATATATATATTTTTAAAACATGAAACCGGGCGCCATGGTGGGCTGCACGAACACAAAGGGAAAAAGCACGGCGGACATAAAGCATGTGTGGCGCTGAGGCAGGGAAACACATGAAGAAGAAAAGTAGTCCCCAAACGAAGACATAAACGCGTAAAGCACAATGATGTAGTAGTTGGTCGGTGCTGCATGTAGAAAACCTGAAATGAGAAGGAGGGACTAAGACGGCGGATTGCCAATTGGAAAGCAAGTATTTTTAAAGGACACTAACCGAGACAAATAAAGAGCAATCGGCAAGGAATGGGTGGAGTTCAATTCCTGAAGCAAGCGCTGTACGCTCGACCTAACTAGGGAGTCATTGAGTTAACCCAAAAAAAATTCTCCTAATAGAAGGATAAGGCTATGAAAGGGTAAGAGTAAAACGCAATGAAGGGGTGGAAGGGGATGAAGGACATATGGTATTGTTTGGTAATTGTATCTCATTCCTGCCATGCAGCACTGTCATGGAAATTGGCAGTATAATATAACAGAGGGGGGTCCATGACCATAACCACTCTATCCCTTCCGCTGTACTTTTTGACTGTTTGATCAAGAAAGTATTCTCAACCAACATGTTTGGTTAATACTTGGGCCTGCAATCCTCCTTACATTACTAAAAATCTGTTCTCGTAACAATACTGCACAAGACATGTAAAAGAGGGGCACAGGAAAGCTTAATCAAAAAGGGAGCAGGAAAAAGTCAGCTGCAGAAAAAGGAAATATAGAGAACACAGAGAAATAAAGGGATAACAAACATTAACTATGGGAGTTGAAAAAAAGTAAACAGTATAAATACACAAGGCCATAATTTTACTGGTGGAAATGGAAAGTAGGAAATATTAATAAACATGACTTACTGGAGCCAGTAGAACATTCTGCGGTGGTACTGTTGAAGGTGTGGCGGTCGTCCCACCCTGCACGGCACTGGTGGCAGCTGTTAGCCCAGGTGCCCTCTTGCCCTTGTGTTCTTATGAAAGGAATAAAGACGATAAAAAGCAATGACTTGTGGTACTCATTACAAAAATGCATTTTGACAAGCACAGGATTGTACTTTTTAAATCAGATAGCCTATTCCTAGTTTCCTAACCTAAAATTTCATTTTGAACTTTTTCATGTATTTCAACTAATGATCTCTGCTTCTCCGCCTCCTTTTGATGGGTCAGATTGGCCTCCCCTTGTGTACTGGAACTGTAATGCCCTACATATAGGAACAGAGATGAACGCTAACACCCTTGATATGCTACTATTGTAATAGGGAGTGACATGAGTTAGCATCCCTTAAATCAGCCCAGATGAGCATCTGGCTAGCTCACTCTGGAACAGAATCCCGGCAGTATCATTCACTTCACATCAACTCCACTCCTTTGGTCCTAAGCCCACCCTGTCAGGCTGGCACTATGCACAACAACTCTGTATAGCAGGACCCAGATTTCTCAAGTGATTGTGTTGTCCTTGCATCTTAGAATTGTTTTTGTGCTGGGAGTTGTCCCTTTCTGCACAAAAACAATCAAGGATGCTGTGTAACGTGACACCCTTGCACCATGGCGCAAGAGTGCCTGCGTTGACGCTAGGCAGCACTCAGTGCTCCAGGGCAGGGAGACCAGGAATGGGCTATATCTTGATAAATAAATGTCAGATTTCTGCCCTCTCCCTTTGACACATTTCAGTGCAGCAAGATGTCTTCGTGGGATCCTTGACGATGATGCAGGACCTCACATTGCAGCTTCGCAGCTCCTCAGAACAAATGCATCGTCATGCTGCACAGTGCATCCTTGACGCAGGACCTCGCAACGCTCTCCAACCAGAATTTAAGGTACTCTTGTGCAGCAGGCCTCACTGAGTCCCTTTAGCCAGTCCGCACTCCATCATGGTTGGCCTAAACTTGTGACTTTACGCCGGTCCAGTGTGACCTGATAACCACATTTGGTGCTTTTTGTTTTTGGCACTAGTTTCATTCAAATCTTTAAAACTGCATAACTCTGGCACCACCGATTAGATTTTTGTCGTTTTTGTCTTGCTTTATTTACTAAAGATTACATTATTTTTCTAGTGTGGTGTATTTGTATTTTATTACTGTTTGAGGTGTAGCAGAAATACTTTTCATATTGCCTCTAAGACAGTTAAGCCTGATTGCTCTGTGCCAAGCTACCACGTGGTTGGGCACAGCTTAATTTAGGGTTTGCTTGTGACTTCACCCTGACCAGGATTGTGGTTCTTGCTTGAATAGGTTTTTACCTTCCTCAACCTGCAACCCAGTTTCTTACAAGTACCCTTATTGTTTTGTCTGATTTACAAAGTTAATTATTATAACCTATGTCTTAATTAATTTTCCTAGAATGTGGAAGTTTATAATTTATGAAGCTCCTTTTAGTTAATTCACAATATAAATTATTTTGAAGCCAGTGCACATTCATCCAGGAAGTTGAAACAACTGGCAAGAGGGACTAGAAAAAGGTAAAAAGAAATTAAAAAAATGTCTGCATCAGCAACTTTTTTGCAGGGCATCACTACTCATTTGAGCAACAATGTAATAATTGTAAATATGAGATCTTTTTGTAAGTAGCTTCCTATACTTCTAAATAAAATCTACTCACATACATTTAAGTGGAAGATTAAAAAAAATTGATGTCTACTATTTTAAAATTAGGAAGGTATTAAGCTACAGAGAAGGTGGTATCTTTTAAAACAGCCATGGTAAGGGGCCTATTAAAAATAAATTATGCCTCCAATGACTAAAATCCTGAGGCTCCCCTCACAGGTTTTTTAACCTGCTGGTTTCATATCTGCATGAACAACTCAGTACACATAACCTTAATCTTGGTCTACAGGAAAGGCTTTATATTCAACAGCTCCTATTCCAACAAAATAGTATTTAGGAGTGTGTCACTTTTGTCTTGAATACCACATGGAAGCCCTGTACTTGATCCTTAGAACTCTGTGGTAAAGCTACAGTAGATCGCTGAGGAGTCAATTCACAAACTGCTGCTGGTGCTGGAAAGTAGTTTCACTCAGTATACTGTTATGTTTCATATAAGTACCCTAATATAGGCCTGGGTAATATCATACACCTTCACCTACATTATCTCCCTTACACTACACAGTAACGAGCCTTTAGGATTGAACCTTTACCTAGTTCTAGTCCTGGCCGCAGAAGGAGGGTTTTCCCTGAACAATAGTGTCCTATAACTCCATCAATGGACTCGTACAGTATGAATGAATATTCATGAGGGTTCTTGGAAACCAGGCAGGGGCTACACACCACCTGCATAATATCTACGTACAAGGTTCATCCCATACGTCATCCTCAAATCCAACAATGGCTAATACAAGAAACAAGGGACAAAGAAACCGTAGATACTTTTTGTATAAATACAGCACATCTTGCTAGGGTTGGGAGGAGGAGACCGAGACTTCCAGGCCGACACACTGACCGGAGACGCTGAGGCTCCTGAATGCAGACGCTCCAGCTGACAGTGGTCTAGCACTTCCCTCGCGGGGTGTCCAACTCGAGACCAGGATGGGGTCCCACAATCTCACTTCAGGTAATGGGGTTAGACTAAATCCTAGAGGGATTCTTGGCTTCACACCTACTCACATGCTAGGTACACTTAGGTACATCTAGATAGGCATCGTAGGAATACGCGCATTTTTATCAGGCATTTTATATTCATGTATGTATTCATGATTTTTGCAAGATGGTAGAACTGTACTATCCTTTTATTTTCGACTGTACTGCTAACCATATCTATCTGCTACTGTCTAACGGTTGTTGCAGCACATCTATTTTACACTAGAAGAACAACTGTGCAATAAATTCTTATTGTAACACGTCCGACTGTTTTTTTGTGTAACTCTCTGAGACCAAATAAGTGAGCACGAGTGACTGAGCGAAAAGTAGTATATTGTTTCCACGATCCTGGGGGATCAGGGTTGTCATGTTCTGAGGTTGCCAGAAACGATTCTCTCCCCGAGCTAGCTAAAACAGAAAGGCTAACATTCTCAGTGGGGGTGCTCAGAGCCAGTCTGCCACCAGTCCTACAGTTTATGTTATCCGAACGCGCAGATCCTGTATGGGTAATATAGGAACGACACGACATGGCGCCGCCAACGTAGGTTGGGTACTTATTTAACAGTAGAATCTGAGTAGTTCAGTCGTGCTATTCTCAGAGAGCCCTACTCACAAAACACCTGAGACGTCTGGAGTGGGTGTGCACAAATTCTGCCACAGCTGAGTAGGCGAGAAATCCTATTTATTGGCTGTTGGTTAATCAAGCTTGAAGGACACAGTGTTCCTAAAATTGTGCATAAAACCTTATCTTAGTTCCCTTGAACAAACTTCTTCTTTACAAAAATGACTGCGACAGGAGATAACCCAGTAGTAAATCTACACATCTCAGACGGAGAAGAAGATACAAACGCAATTCAAATTGCACCTAAATTCAGACGTACAATCACCCTGAAACTATTAGGAAATGGTTATCAGCTAGGGGTGGCTTTGTAGTTTTCATGATTGAGGCACACGAATCAAACAAAACAGAGGTATTTTATTCGTAGGTTACATTCCCGGAAGCAGATGCGAGAACACAGACATTTCACTACTATACAGAAGGAGATGCACCAGTGGAATATGGTCCGTTCGAGGACAGAGAGGTTCCAATCACGTACCAGGAACACTTATACTGGTTTAAAGGCGCCCTACCCCACATAAGAAATAGAGTAAGATTAGGCCCGCTCGGAGGAGAGGGGGCAACATGGCCGATATTAGCGGCCTACACACCACATCCTGACATTGACACAATGCCACAGGCAGACTTAGTTATGCAACACAAGGATTTAATTAAAATCTACAGAAACTTGACGCAATTCGTCATGAGGACTTTCACAGTCCAACCTACTACAGTTGCAACAAATGGTACTCAATCTCAAGGTACAGCAACTAATATCACACCACAAACATTACACGCGGTGATGGGCAAAATGCCCATGAAACGTGAACAAATGCCATTCTGGGTAGCTCAGAAAATAACTCAGCTCGAGGCAGTATTCCCGAATACTACCCCGTAAGAAAAACACAGAATGCTAACAATCTGCTTGCCCATGGGGATAACACCGCAAGTAGAAGATTGTACCACTTGGGGTACAGTCTTTGCTGCATATATACCAGAACTCATGGTATACCATCCTTAGCTGTAGTACCAGATGTATTAAGACAAATACAAAATGAGTACGGAGCAGAGCCTGCCCTAAATTTAGGGATGAAGTTACTAGGTAACTATGATTAGGTATCAGCCATAATACTAGCTAATATTAAAGGGGAAGCAGCTTCAGTGGCAATCCGCCAACGCCTAAGGGAGTTCAGTCCTATAGATCAACAACACGAACTACCCAAAATAATTGAAACTGCATATGCAGAATTAGGCAGAGATAGTTTAGGTGGGAAAGCTTTAAAACCACAACTGATGGGCGGTCCTGAAAAGGACACTTTCAAGCAGACACCAGCTTCTTCTAAAAAGAAATTGGATAATAAAAAACAACAAAACTTTAAAGGAAACAGAAAATGTGCGCTGCTCCAACCTCCAAAATCATTAAAAAATGTACAATCAATACTGGGATTCCTACATTTCGGCAGAACATACATTTTGGATTACGCGGAAAGAGTAAAACCTTTCTACGACTTAATAAAACCTGACTTTTCAGTTAGACAATGGACACAGGAACACACAAACATCCTACGTTCACTACAAGAAGACATGATAGCTTCAAAACACTTACAGACGCGGGTAAACGTACGCAACTTAGTGATCCGTGTAATAGCAGGTCAATGCGGGTACACATACTTAACCTTCAATGAAGGTGAAAAAGTACCAATCGCTTACAAATCACACCTGTACACAAATGCAGAAATGCTTTTCACTTCAACAGAAAAAATCCTGACAGCAGTTCAGACCGCTGTAGCAAGAGAAAGAGCACTGGCTCAGGGAAAGCGCATAATTGTCATAACACCGGTACCGGCTTTAGAAGCTGTTACAAAGGCTATCATTCCAAATGCAAAAGCCTTACATCCAAGATGGATACAATGGGCTAATTCTCTTACTGCAACGGATGTTGAATACAGATTTGATCCGAGTCTAAAAACACAAGCATTTCTGCAATACGAACAAGAATACCCTCTGCCGAATGAAATCTTGCCTCTAGATCAGTATGAATATATTATTTACACTGACAGATCTGCTCAACCGGCCATAGGGAGTAAGCAACAATAGAGCGCAGCATGTGCTATCGTTAAAGGTCGCATGCAGGATGGAAAGTTCCATCCAAGTTGCACCAAAACGCAATCTCTAGGAGACTGCATGGCTCAGTTGGCAGAGTTAAAAGCGCTGATGCTGGCACTGGTGAATACGGATCACGAACTCCCCACACTGATAGTGTGTGATTCTTTTTACTGTGTGCAATCATACAATGAATATTTACATCATTGGGAACTAAACAGGTTCAAAGACGCAAAAGGTGGCACAATTAAGCATAAAATGCTATGGGAACAGGTAGTTGAGTTGAGAAACGAACTACCACGGGCTCACGTGATTCATACACTGAGTCATCAACGTGATGGCGTTCACGTTGAAGGGGATTCATTGGCTGATGAAGCCGCGAAGGGGGCTGTACGCACAGCTTCTGTAGCTGAAATCACTCGTTCAAAAACGAGGATAGACGGTGAGATTATGGTTGCTGTCATTGCTTCACGCAAAGGCAGCTCAGCAGTACCAAAGAAATTTCCACTCAAGTACAGGCGTTACAGCGACTATTTCATTGTTGAAACAGCGCTATTGGTGGCCAGGTCTGACAAAACAAACTAAAGACTACGTCTTGAAATGTGACATCTGCCAGCAGATGAAAGGCTCCACCATAGCACGCCCGGCACAGACACTGTTATTAAAATCAGACAGACCTCTCGCTTGTGTATATCTGGACCAGTGCGGCCCCTTACAATCAGATGGGGCTTACAAGTATATCATGGTTGCAGTGGATTCATGCTCAAGATTCCTATGGGTTTGGCCTCAGCGCTCGGCTGATGCTCGAACTGTTATCAACGATTTGCGAGTCTTTATCGGGACATACGCAGTTGGCACGTTACATTCTGACTGTGGCTCGGCGTTTAGCTCTCGGGCTTACAAAGAGGCCATGGAAAGTATGGGCGTAGCATTGCGGTACTCCTCTCAGTACCATCCTGAGGGAAATTTGGTTGTGGAAAGGAAAAACCGGGACCTAAAGCAATCTTTAACAGCTAGGGTATTAGGCAAGGGCGGTAGTTGGGTCAATCATATATATGGGGTACAACGAGCTCTCAATAACCAGCCAAAAAGCTCTCTAGAGGGTGTCACTCCTTTCGAGGTCCTATTTGGGACAAGAATGTGGGTACCTGATCTTGATTGTGAAGGCGCAGTGGTGGATGAGAAACCATTTGATATCCATGATCGTTTGGCTGTTTTACAGGATCTAAATGAATCCAGGACACAACAAAGTAATGTCCACCTGAAACAGACCGCCACTGGGGAAGTCAAGGCAGTCACGGCAAGACCTGTCTGGATCCCAAAAGTCGGGGATCTGGTCAGAGTGGAACTCGTTCCCCTTGAACCCGAAGTTCAACTTCAAAATCAAACTCAAAATAACACACAAGTTGCAATAAGACCTAATACAGATGTCTACGTCAACATGGCTCGACGAGAAAAAAATTCGATTTAAAAAAATCCCGATGCAATTCCAACAATTGATCGAACTGCATCTGCCTACTTCATGAACTTTGATACGTTTTCCTTGGATCCAAGTGAACCGGAAACGACGCCAGCCCAACAAACACGCAAACAGCAGATTACAGACTTTCTGAACTTTCTCAAAAAGACTTACCTGGTATCACCTTGGGTAGAACTCTGGGTAGTTACTGGGATACTGTTCTTTCTTTTCTGGCTAGGCTTAGTTATAACTTTTAGCATGCTTATTAATGGACGATACCATCAACAAAAACCTGAAGCTGAAAAAGTAAATTTGATTCTGAAACCACATCAATCTTCTCATCGTGAACAAAGCGACTTGTCATCAGTGAACATTACAGCAGTTCCTATACCGGATGGTATAGTTTGGTACAAAGTTGATTTCGACATATTCGGTCCTACTGAACTTTTAAAAATTTCTCATGTATTAAAATTACATTGATGATATCATTACCTCCAGTACATTTTCTGATGATTGGGACTCTGAAACTGTTAATAATATGTTGTCTGATTTAGAAAAAACTGCCGCATTTCCGAACACTGGAAATGTAAGAAGGTACTTCAGACTATGACACTTTGTACTGTTACCAACATTATGGTCATTATTTCTTGCACAAATCTATATCACCTAGAAATGTGTTTGAGTACCACCAGTGGGAACATTGCCCTACACCACCAAAAGGTAGTTTACATACATTTGCACAGAAGTTTTCATACTTTTCAGGGTTTAACACTACTGACCTGACCTCGTATTATTACAAGGTTGTACCGACATCAGCACTGAAACTATGTTGACAAACACCAAACAGATAAACTCTGCTTCCTTTAGCACCCGATTGTCTGAACAGGGTTTTGACCTATGGAAGGATACAATAGACTTAAAATCAGTCTGGGGTTCTAGAGACTGGCAAGTCCAGGGAACAGAGGCGCTATTTAGAGTGTGCCTCATTCCACAGCAGATGATATTCCTGAATGACACTGTGCAACAGACATCCTGTCTTGGACTAGCCAAGAACAAGGACCTGAACACACCTCGGTTTCCAACACCTTCACAGATGGAGGGGTGGCAAAATTCAACTTCACAAGGAGGGGCAACAGTGGATGACATTTTACGGTACAATAGATCAGACCCTAATTGGAAGAAATGGGTGGTTTGGCCCTTAGACACAAACACATGTCAGAAAAGATTCTGGGGTATAACAGAAGGGTTCAGTATCCATAGGCCAGACCCACGCTATGTACAAAGAGAACACCCAGGGGTAGTGACATCCTACAGTGTTGGGAAGTTGTGCCTTGATTGGCTAGAAACCTCAACACTCACAGAAGTGAAACATCACTTATCCTTGCTCACACATGACATGGATCTTAGGGACTTTTTACTAGGCCCCAGGAAATCACGTCAGAAACGTTTCATATATGCTGGCATTTATGCTGCCTATAATGAAAATTGGAAAATATCCCAACAAGAGGCCGCAGAGAGAATACGGGAAATAAACCGTATTAACTTAGAGAAGGCATTAGCAGTAGTGGATAATGGGTTAACAACTTTGACCTCCAGGATCTATTCCTTAGGCAACATTGTATCTTCTGCAATAGACATACTGGAACAAGATTTGGCCATATTACAACACGGGCAATCTCAGTTACGTTCTATTATATTGTTAAACTGGACACTGCAATCTTTGCGTGAAGGCTATGTGCCTTGGCGTTTTATCAACAGTACGTCTCTTGTTTCTGAATATAATCTAACAGATAAACAGGTAGAAATGGCACAAAGGGGAGCAAAATATACAATGTTGCGCATTGAAAAGTTGAATAGATTACCATTTACGGTAGCGGAATCACCATCCACAGAATGGCTAATCCATGGCCACATCACTCTACCGGTCACGACTTTTCAGTTTCAGTATTGCCTTGAACAAAAACAGGCAGGCAAATATGAAAAATTGGGTAAGGAATACATTAAGGAATCTTGGGAATTACCGTACAGATTTTGCTGCCGGAGTGGGGATCGAGAAGTGTTTCTAAGCGGTACAAACTGCAAGAACGCTTTAAGCGGTTCTCTCATGTGCCAGGATATTTCCCTGCATGGAGCTTGTAATGGTTGAGTAGCGAACTTGTCCTGCCACATGACAGGGACTCCAGCAGCCGTGATTACACCGGTATTCAAGCTGCTCTCGAATGGGAGTAACTTGATGCTGAATGATCAAGGTTGTTGTGGGATGCTTCCGGGAATTGCCTATATGGTCACGGTGAACTCCAGGGTTACTTGCTGTATGCAAGTATTGTTTCCCCCAACAAGTACAGTCAGGGAGGCGCCACTATGGCCTTCGCTAAATGTTTCTTTTATACAGTTTGATAGTTTGAGCAGAATGAAAGTCATGCTTTTACAGCAAACTGTGCCCTTAACCTCCGCCCGGGAGACCCTTGATCTTCAAATCGCAAGGACCTCGTCTGAGATTCAGGCACTTATACGTACAAACTGCCCCTTTCATTTCGTAAAAATGGTGGGTCGTATCTTTAATATGTCTGATACGAGTAGTATTGTACACCTATTTAAGACCATAGGGTCAGGATTTCTAAGCACCTTTCAGACAATCCTCGGAGTTATTCCAAACTTTATACACTCCGTATTGGAAAGCGTTTTTGGAGGTCTTCCGCTGATCCTGCTCTCAATAGCAGGTATCCTGATTGTCATTTTTCTGCTACGCAATGGACGGCCCAATCACCAACGAGATGGCAAAAGCACTCCAGTAGCGCAAATACCGTGAACGCATGGTACAGCATCTGGGCACACCTCGCCTACGGGAACTGAGCGCCTCTTGGTTCCTATCGTTTAGACCAGTCTGGATGGACTGCGTCTTACCTGGTCTTCGATGCCTGTTCTGTGGAAAAGAATGCGTGTTGGATCTCTGTCTGACACTTGCATCGGACACGCCTGCGGACTTGAACACCAGGCTGGAACCCGTGAGGTCCCATGCTCGGCAATGTCCCCAGCATATTCCTATACTGATGGCTGCATTCCTCGAGAACCCGCAGGTGCCTTTTACTGCAACTGGGTTAAGCATCAGCTCTTCCACTAGCACTCAGGTATCGACTACTGCACCGGCTGCCTCTGCACCAGCTATTGGCAGTTCTGAATATCATCTGTGCTCCATTGACGTACTCTGCGAGGTGTTACAGGGACCGTCCTCGGCAGCGGCAAGCAACGACGATGTTGTGTCTCCCAGCCAGGACACTTAATCTATAAGTGGCTCATCGTGTGCTGGGAAAGAATTCGGAATTCCTTTTCTTTTTAAATTTCAAAACTCAACTAAATTTGGAACACTTCCTAAAAATTGACACTTTCGCTGGGAAAGCATGGCCTTCTGACGCTTGTAGTGGTTCGGCTTATATAAACGAACTCAACTAGGACTTTGGCTTAAAGCGACATTTCCAATATTAGCTTTAAAAAAAAATGTTTTCTTCCCCCCGGATTAGACTGTTTTTAAATGTTTTAATGACAATATTTTGTGAAGCTCACTGATAGTTTTATGCCCTGCTAACTAGTAAATACAGTAGTTCGCTAGCATTTTTATTATTGTTGACTGTTCGGAAGAGGAGTGGGTGTTATGTTTCATATAAGTACCCTAATATAGGCCCGGATAATATCATACACCTTCACCTACATTATCTCCCTTACACTACACAGTAACGCGCCTTTAGGATTGAACCTTTACCTAGTTCTAGTCCTGGGCGCAGAAGGAGGGTTTTCCCTGAACAATAGCGACCTATAGCTCCATCAATGGACTCATACAGTATGAATGAATATTCATGAGGGTTCTTGGAAACCAGGCAGGGGCTACACACCACCTGCATAATATCTACGTACAAGGTTCATCCCATACGTCATCCTCAAATCCAACAATGGCTAATACAAGAAACAAGGGACAAAGAAACCCTAGATACTTTTTGTATAAATACAGCACATCTTGCTAGGGTTGGGAGGAGAAGACAGAGACTTCCAGGCCGACACACTGACCAGAGACCCTGAGGCTCCTGCATGCAGACGCTCCAGCTGACAGTGGTCTAACACATCCCTCGCTGGGTGTCCAACTCGAGACCAGGATGGGGTCCCACAATCTCTCACTTCAGGTAATGGGGTTAGACTAAATCCTAGAGGGATTCTTGGCTTCACACCTACTCACATGCTTGGTACACTTAGGTACATCTAGGCATCGTAGGAGTATGCACATTTTTATCAGGCATTTTATATTCATGTATGTATTCATGATTATTGCAAGATGGTAGAACTGTACTATCCTTTTATTTTCACTGTACTGCTAATCATATATATCTGCTATTGTCTAACAGTTGTTGCAGCACATCTATTTTACACTAGAAGAACAACTGTGCAATAAATTCTTATTGTAACACGCCCAACTGTTTCTTCTGTGTAACTCTCTGAGACCGAATAAGTGAGCGCGAGTGACTGAACGAAAAGTAGTATATTGTTTCCACGATCCTGGGGGATCAGGGTTATCATGTTCTGAGGTTGCCAGAAACTATTCTCTCCTTGATAAGAGGAGATTCTAGTGGCACTGTGAGCTAGCTAAAACAGAAAGGCTAACATTCTCGGTAGGGGTGCTCAGAGCCAGTCTGCCACCAGTCCTACAGTTTATGTTATCCGAATGTGCAGATCCTGTATGGGTAATATAGGAACTACACGACAATACCAGACTTTGGGGCAGATTTACAAGCCCCTTGTGCCACCGGTGCGTCACTTTTCGTAACGCATGAGTGGGGTTTTTTTTACGCAAAATTTACAAGGTGACGCATCTACAGAGATGCGTCACGTAAAAGGAGATGCGACGGAATGGAACTGCGCGAGAATCTGCTGCGTCACGTAAGTATTAAAAAATGCAAGGTAGGCGTTCTGATGTTAAAGCCAACGCATTTTCGACGCAGGCATATTTACAACAATTCACCGCGGTAACGCATCTGTTGGATGCGTCACGCAACGTTGAAATTGCACTCACAATCCTACGCCTCCTAAACTCATGCGCAGGAAATGACGCAAGTACCACATAAATAGAATAGAAGTCCAGCAGAGCAGTTTTGCAGCAGATCAGACAACATGGACCTTCTAATCCTGCTGCTGGGAGTTGGCCCAAGAAGACGACAAGCACCCCCAGACCAAATACCACAACCTCAACCTCCACCATCACCACAAAGGCAGCGCAGGAGAAGGGAGCGCATCTACCGGCAAAGGACCACCCTCATTTGACTCCGTGATGAACAAGTAATCAAAATGTATCGCCTCAAGAAAGCGTCCATTTTGACCCTGCTGCGTCAGATCTTACCACGGTTACAGACCCCAAATAACAGGGTCAGCAACATTCCACCGCAGACAAAGCTACTGGCGGTGTTACACATGTTGGCCTCAGGATCTTTCCAAGCAACAGCAGCACGAGTGGCAGGGGTCTCACAGGCATCTTTCTCCGCCTTCCTCCCTTCTGTCTTGGATGCCATCATTCAGCTCACACCACAGCACATCTATTTCCACAACACACAACAGCAGCAGATGGACATTAAACAAGGCTTCTATGCCATCAATGGCTTCCCACATATACTTGGTGCAATGGACTGCACGCATGTCCAACTGGTACCACCTGCAGCAACTTCTCACCTATACCGCAACAGGAAGCACACACACTCCATCAATGTCCAGGCCATTGTGGACCATCGGGTACTATTCATCGATGTACTTGCAAAATATCCTGGGAGTGTGCATGATTCATATATCTACAGAAACAGCATCATCAATGAGCATTTCCAAAATGGACAATATGGCAATGGGCTCCTTGTAGGTAAGCATCAATCAATTAACACATAACTATATTCTACAAGATTAACTGGCCCTCTGGCACATTACGTGCCCTTGTGTCAGAATGACGCAATAAGTGAATGTGAAAATGCCAACAAACATATACACTATAATCACATAACATACAGTCCAAAGCTGCATACATACATAGCAGCATAACAGAAAGTACTACGGGATAACAGATAGAAATGCAAGCGAATATCCCACAAAAACTCGTGAAGACCAATAAGTCACACTGTCCACATATGCACACATCTCATCTAATTCAATTTAACCAGTGAAAGGTGTAATGCATTGTAAAGTATGCATGGAAATAGCTAACCAGCCAAATGGAATGTGTCCGTGCATTAAGGTGTCCGTTAGTGTACAAATATATTATACACAGGAACCATGGAACAGTGCACCATGGGACAAAGGTGCCTGTGCAGGGCCAGGTCAACCAAATGTGTGACTACGCAGGGGCAAAGACATTGAACCCAAAATTTTACTAAATGTTTTGGATCACTATGCCTTGCAACTGACTCACTTCTGCACAGACAAATCATTTGCCGCACTCACATATTGAAATGTGCCTAGATGTGCCATGCACAATCTGGGAAAGTGTGCATCAAACATAATAATTACACAGGTATCACTCACACATTGCAACACCACACACCTTTCACTCAACAAATCATGCACTGCAAAGCACCGTCCCCTGTCATGCACATCAAGTGATAGACAGCAAGTCAAGTGACACGTGTCACAAACATGGTGATAGAGCGCTGATAGCACTCTATTTTGTATGAGTGCACTATACTCATGGTTTAAACGCACTCTCATGTATTCGTATTGTTTGTAGTGTTTTACGACTATTAAGAAACATTTATTTGAATCATTTGATGTTGAAACTAGTGAACGCAATTAAGTAGAACTTTGTATGTATTATGATTCCTTCATGCATAATGTGCAGGACGATATTATCCCTATATATCGTAATTGTGATTAGTTTAAGTTGTCTGAAATATAGGCCCAAAGTTAATGTTTCAATTCTCCTTGCTCTCGAGAAATAAATAATTAAATGATTGTTGTGTTTGAAGTTAGAATGTTCTCATCCTGCTGCAGGTGCAAGAATACACATCATTATTTTCAGAGTTAAGGAGAAACCCGGAATGTCTTTGAAGATGGCTGGGAAGCGAGAAGGGAGGATGCCTTGCGTATCTGGTCTGTCTGGAAGCCAAGGCCACTGGAAGAAGATATCATTAATTAAATTTGTTTCATGAAAGAAAAAGCTACTGCCTAGAGGTGCGATGGAAACGTTTAAGACGAATGACGTGTTGTGGGTTGAATCCCATCTTTTTGTATGATGCGCAAGGACAGAGAGTCCAGATTTCTGCTAGCTTTCGGAGAAGAAGGAGCCTCTTAGAGCAAGCTCCATAGCCATAAGCTAACACGACCCATTTGACGTGAGTACTTCTTAGGAAGTCGACACGTGCTGACACCGTTGGGGAATGATAGAAGAGAGACAGGAAGGGCCCTCATCTAGAGCAGTGTAGGGAAAGATTTTGACTTCTTTCAATGAGTCGAGAACTGAATATCGCATCTATTCTGTGTTGCGTTGTGATTTTGGAATTTATAATCATTTGTCTTTTGGGCCGAATTACTTATATTCGTAAACTTGGCTCTGTATTGATTTTTCTGTACCTTTATTCTTTGCTATTGAGATGTATTTACATCCAATTGTTTTTAGCCTTTTAATAAATATTCAAACTGCACTTTGGAGTTGGTGGTCTTTCCAGGCTTGACAACTTTGTTGCTATTAATCTGAGTTGTTTCCTCCCCTCAACCACTTTAGGTAAATAAAAGATCGATCGCTTACGCTATATTTAGTAGGGAACATCAGGTTTGCAATTTAGCGTAATCAAATGGTAGCAGAGGATGGTTTACCTTTAAAGTGGTTTACCTCTAAGGTGAGGGGAGTAATCAGGAGTAGGGTTGAAGGTTGAAGAGCCCTGAAGTGGAGTGGAAGACGGCGGAGAACGGAGACTGGCGGACGTTGATGGTGCGGCGGAAACAGTTGTGGCGTGAGTATGAAAGGAATTGTGGTGTTAGATTGTGGTGATGAGTAAGTGGGTGATGTCTTGCGGAGTTGGGATGTATGTTGAGTGAATGTGGTTTTTGGTTTACTGGTCTGGACACGTGCGGAGCAGGAAGTTTTGGTGAGCGGACTCAAGAAAAGTCCAAGATCCCGGGATAGTTTTGTATTGTAATTGTCTGATTAAATGTGGGTGTAGTGAAGCGCTATCAACGATCCACTTGTGTTAGGGACCTTTGTGTGAATGAGGAAGAGGTTGCGGTAGAAAGCCTCAGGTACCGGGGTGGACTATGGCAATTGAGTGACCAACGCAGGTCGGGGGTCACAACGGCTGAATGTTCTTGTGAGAGTGTTCTATCGATCTTTAGTGTCAGACAATTACTTGTTTTATGTGACTGTAAGTTATTGTAATTGTGTAGGAACAGTTACTTGGTTTAATAACTTTTGGTTATACAGTTACTTGTGGTACGAATGTGTGTATGAGAGTTTTCTGTGAAATTGTAAAAGCGGGTGAGCCGCTGCAAGGAGTGAGAAGTGACGTCAGGGTGCGCCGCGCTGTGATAGGTTGGTTAGTGTAACGCCACGCTGGCATTGGTGGAAGTTCGGTTGCAGGGGAACATCGTAACTTGGGCTTGCAATTGATCGATTTTACAATGAGATGCTTAAGGGTGTTGCGAGATTTGTGTAGAGGCGACACAGGGGTTGTGACTCGGTAGGAGAAGAAGCTCCGCCAGAAGACACACCGGCACATTACATGGCAACGAATGTAGGACTTCATACGATAGTGTGGCTTCAGAATTGGCATAAACTTACAGAGAAAGAGGGTGAATTGGCTTTCCCTCATTATGGGTCTTTTCGTATGGAAGTACTGACCCAGTTGAGGGTGTGATGAATGCACTGAAACCTCCCCCTAGACCCACAAAATTTGAAGCATTAGATGCATGGATGAGAGCTTCCCTAGTAAAAAGGAGAGAGGATTCACAAGGAAGAATGATGAAAGCAATGAAGGCATATCATGATGCCAGATGGGATGCCCAGTTGAAAAGATGGAGAGTAGACACCATAGAGGGAGAACGCTTGTACCCATTCCGTACGATAAGAGAGGGGGCTGAAGGGAAAAAGACGACAGAGGAGGACAGTGATACAGATGACAGCTTCCTCAATAGATTGCTAGCGGACCGTCCCCCACCGTGCGACTCTAGATCAGAGACAGAGAGGTTGCGCCCATCAGAAGAGCTTGTAGGTGTGGGACAACCGGGTTCAGAGGAACAATCAGCAGGAGTAAGAGGCAAAATTACAATGGTACGCATTCCAGGAGGGTCTGGAGGAAGGAGGTATTCCAACTCTGAGCCAGTACAACCTGCAGGAGACATGCAGTTACCAGATGCTTTGTCAGTACCAGTCACAATAGGGCCGGTGGTTCCGATATATACTCCTAGAAAAAGAACCGATGATAGTCAACAGCAAAGGAGTGAAGGGGAAGAGACCATGTCTGGAGGGAGTCTTGCAATGAGTGGGACAGGTTTTTGTCGGATACCAGTGGAATCTAGTACTCCACTGCCAGCTACAGCTGATCCATCAAGAATGGATAGTGGGGCGGAACGAGTACGGACAGGAGCTCTAGCGAATTCTAGGTCTGACCTTCGAATGTGGGTTCAACCAGTGAGAGAGTCAATGATGCCGAGGGAAGAGACAGACAAGAGACAAGAAGCGCCTAGAGTACTGTTTGGGCCACAGGTTATTTGTGCAGGTGACCATTGGAGAAGTCGAAGCTGGGAAAGAGATAGACGCTCAGCGTCGGAGAGAGAAGAGGGTGCAGTTCCTAGGAGAACTCAAAGCTGTGACAGGGAAGATACAAAGAAAGAGGAAATTCAGAAAGTGTTAAAAAGCGCAATAAAAGCGCCAATGCTGGATGTGGTACGTTTAAAGGCAGAACTAGACGAGGTGATTGAAGGTAATCTGCCCCTGATCAGAATTGATACATATGACTCGAGCAAACTATTGTTCGTAGCAAAGGACATGACAAGAAAGGCCAAACGAGCTTATGATGCGTTGTTGCTTTTGCCCCAAAGATATGAGGTTGATTTGTCAAAGACCAAGCTGACACAGGGTTCTTGCAGATTAAATTACACAGATAAGGATTTGGAAGAGAAGCGAACGATCGGATTGAAAGCACAAATTAGAGAACTAGTGATAGGGATACGGATATGGAAAGAACTAGACAAATGGAAAGAAAGATGGGCCAAAAAGAAAAGCTTCCAGACTGGAATAGGAAATACTCCGCCTCCGGGTGGAGGGATGGGAGCCGCAGGCAATTTCCCCCTCAGGGAGGTACAGAATGGAGGGTATGTACATGTGCCATGGAGCAGGGGTGATTTAGCAGCATTTACAAATGATTTTCCTCGGCTGAGGGAAAAACCTGCTGAGTGGTACAAGCAAATAGATCGGTTTGTAAAGATTTCGAAAGTATTGTGGATTGATTTGAACACCTTGTTTGATATAGTAGTACCTGCGGATTTGTGGGGGGCATGTAAGATTGCCATTGAATGGCCTACTGCAGAGCCGCCTAGGGATTCAATGACTCATGGTCCTTCACCTGATGTAATGAGAAAATATGAGCAAGTGAATACGTGGTTGCAGTCGAAGGTAGCTCCTCAAACTGTTGATTGGTTGAAGATTGATCGCACCACTCAAGACTCTAAGGAATCAGTACATGATTATTACGAAAGATTGTTGTTGGCTTTTAAGCAGCATAGTGGATTGGATACAATTGAACAGAAAGATATGGGACAGTTTGTCTCGAAGTTTGTGTTGGGACTGAAATCTGATATTAGTTTGATGATACAGCAACACTTGATATGTTGGCAGAATAAGTCGGTGGACAAGAGTCTGCGTTATGCTAAATATTGCAGTGATCAAGTGGAGTCGACACAGAAGAAATTAAAGGACAAGTTGATGTTGGTGCAGTTGAGAAATGCTGATACGACACAAGGGTTTGGAGGAGGTCAAGGTAGAGGCAGAGGAGGTGGAAGAGGAATGGGACAACAGATGGTGACCCAACCTGGTCAGGGTAGAGGAAGAGTAATGGATCCAGGTGCAAGTGACTGGGTGGCCCAACAGAAAAGGGTCACTGCCTGCCATTATTGTCACAAAATCGGGCATTGGAAGCGTGAGTGTAGATCGAATCCAGCAAATCAGATACAGATGGAAGGTGAGGGACAGCTGACGAGACTGTAAATACTGTGACAAGACCAAGATCAATGTATGGAGGAGGATATGAGCCGCAAGTGCAAGTACCTCAACCTCCTAGGATACCCATGCAAAATCAGTTATACCATCAGATGCCTTATTTCGAGATACAAGATAGATTTGATCAAAATCAAGATTTACGAGAATGCCAGAGGGGGTGCACGAAGAATGCACCTTAGATGCGATCCTAGAAGTAGATCAGAGTGGGCCGTTTGTAGATGCAGATGTGAATGGATATCCTGTTACCTTCTTATTAGATACTGGAGCTGCTCGCTCCACGGTGAGAACTGAAGAAGTCCCAAATTTAACTCTTTCGGGACGATCGATTCAAGTAGTGGGGGTTAGCAATCAGAAAATGACCAATCCATTGACAACCGAATTACCCGTGAGAATATGACCATTTCAGGATAAACACCAATTTGTAGTGTGTAATTCAAGTCCGGTCTGTCTTTTGGGACGAGACCTTCCGTTCAAGCTCAATTGTACTATATCGTGCACTCCGAGAGGAGTGGAATTGCAAACGCATGATGACGATGCTGATTTTAAGATGGCTAACATGAGTCTGTGTGCAGAAATGTTTGTGGTGCTCACAATAGCAGAATTGCCACATGACTTGAGAGACTCAGTTGATCCGAAAGTGTGGGATTTTACAGGCGAGGATGTAGGTCTGATGAGAGGGGTTGAGCCAGTTAAGATACAGATCAAACCCAATGCTGAATTTCCACGAACGCCCCAATATAAATTGACTCCAGAAACCGTGGCTGGAATAAGATCTGTGATTGAGACTATGATTGCCCAAGGTATTCTTAAGGAGATAAGAGGAAGTCCCTGCAATTCACCTATCATGGGACTGCAGAAGCCAAGTGGCAAGTACAGAATAGTGCAGGATCTGCGTCGAGTTAATGAAATTGTGATCCCATGTTGTCCTGTGGTACCGAATCCAGCTGTTATTCTATTCCAGATACCATGCAATGCAGAATGGTTTACAGTGATAGATTTGTGTCATGCATTTTTCTCCATACCATTGCATGAAGAAAGTCCGTTTTTATTTGCGTTTAGGATGGACGATCGTGTATTAACATGGGAAAGAATTCCTCAGGAGTATACAGAAAGCCCCTCCATTTTTAGTCAATGTCTGAAAAAGAACCTTGAAGGACTGGTGATGGCCCACAACTCAGTCTTAGTGCAATATATAGACGACCTTTTGGTCGCTTCAGAGACTGAGGATGCTTGCAGGATTGACACTGTGGCGCTGCTGAATCATTTAGCAGAGAATGGACACAAAGTGTCTCCAAACAAATTGCAGTATTGTTTGTCTGAAGTTCAGTACCTAGGTCACCGGATTGAGAAAGGAAAATGCAGGATGTCACCAGATCGCATAGAGACAATTCTGCAAATGGGAACTCCGAAAACACAAAAAGAAGTCCGCATGTTTTTGGGAATGGTCGGCTATTGTCGACAGTGGATCCCAAATTTTTCCTTGCAAGCAAAGCCTCTGTTGAAACTGACTCGAAAGGATGTTAGTGATCCGGTACCATGGGATGACGAGTGCTTGAAAGCCTTCCGTGAGCTGAAGGAAAGTATCTGTTGTGCTCCAGCTCTCGGAATGCCGGATTATAACAAAGTGTTTTCGCTCTTTTGCTGTGAAAAGGAGGGATGTGCGTTAGCAGTCCTGGTGCAGACACATGGGGGTGCCCGTAGACCAGTAGCTTACTTCTCAGCTACATTAGATCCTGTAGCTTCTGCGTTGCCCGGATGTCTGAAATCCGTTGCTGCAACCGGTGTCAGCATTGAAAGACGTGAAAGCATAGTGATGGGTTATCCACTCATTGTTTATGTGCCCCATTCAGTAGAATTATTGATGACCCGAACAAAGACACAGTATCTGACCAACAACAGACTTACCAACTATGAGCAGGTTATCTTGGCTGCTGACAATGTTACCCTGAGACGTTGTACCACCCTGAACCCTGCTACATTGTTACCTGTTCTGGCAGAGGAAGGAGATGAGGATTGTGAAGAGCATGACTGCCTAGATGTTACTGACCTATCTACCAAACCCAGACCTGACATTGTCTTTGCCCCAATCTGATTTGATCCTTTTTGTTGATGGTTCATGCTTAAGAGACAATGAAGGGTATTTGAGAGCAGCGTTTGCTGTGTGCACCATCATGGGAGTAGTGGAAGCTGCCTGTTTAAATAGAGTATTCTCTGCTGAGGTGGCCGAAATTGTCGCTTTGACACGTGCCTGTATCATTGCAGCTGATATTTGGCTGACTGTGTATACAGACAGTCAATATGGATTTGGTGTAGTTCATGACTTTGGGCAGTTATGGTCACAGAGGGGGTTTCTAACGTCCTCAGGGTCACCTATAAGTAATGGCGAGTATGTGTGCCAACTATTGGAAGCTTTACAGAAACCTAAAGAGATAGCAGTCGTTAAATGTGCAGCTCATGGATAGGGAGAAGATTTTGTCACTAAGGGCAAAAATTATGCCGATGAAGTAGCACGATTTTGCGCTGAACATGCTTGTATTTTCAATGGAGAATATGTAGGCGAGAGCACAGAAGAGACCGAGCTCAGCATGATGTTAGCTATAGCCGATACTTGGGATGAGGTGAAGCGGTTGCAGGATGAAGTCTCAGAAGAGGAAGCTGCTTCATGGATCAGAGCAGGTTGCACAAAATGAGACGATGGCATTTGGGTATCCACAGATGAGAGAGCAGTATTACCCAATTGCCTACTGAGCCCAATGGCAAGGCAAATTCATGGAGAAGTTCATCTGGGAAGAGATGCTATGGTGCGAGTGTTTAGGCAGACGTGGTTTAATCCACGCTTTCGTGTGTGGGCTGAAACGGTATGTCACAGGTGTGTTACTTGTCAACAAATGAATGTTGGAAAGAGAACTGTAGTTGCATTGAGTCACATTGGCAGATCTGGAGGTCCCTTTAATAGGATACAATTAGATTTCATTGAAATGCCAAGGTGCATAGGTTGAGATATGTTTTGGTGGTGGTATGTATCTTTTCGCGTTGGGTGGAAGCATATCCAACTAGACGATGTGACAGTCTCACAGTAGCCAAATTGTTGTTGAGAGAGGTGATCCCGAGATACGGATTTCCGACAGCAGTGGAGCCGATAGAGGAACTCATTTCCACAATGAAATCATGAAATTGTTGTGCTCTGCTTTAAACATTGATCAGAGACTGCAATGTAGCTACAGGCCGGAGCCTTCAGGTCTTGTAGAGCAGGTCAATGGCACCATCGTGTCGAGAGTGGCAAAGGTGTGTTCGTCAACTTCATTGAAATGGCCAGATGCGTTGCCCCTGGTGCTTATGAGTCTGCGTAACACCCCTGATAGGAGAACAGGGCTGTCTCCCCACAAAATTTTGACCGGAAGAGCTATGCGTTTGCCTATGGTGCCAGCTACAGCATTGATAAACATCACTGATGATTTAGTGTTGGATTATTGTAAGGGACTGGCTGATGTGGTTACTTCTGTATCCCACCAGGTCGAGGCTGCGACTGCATCCACCTCGAGAGACCTGCTGCATGACCTTAACCCAGGTGATTGGGTACTAGTTCGCAAGCACGTGAGGAAGAGTTGTCTTGATGCTCGCTGGCGAGGACCATATCAGGTGATATTGGTCACAAGCACCGCTGTGAAGTGTGGAGGATTGCCGAATTGGATCCACGCTTCCCACACTTGCCGAGTTCAAGCGCCTGCGGAGGAAGAGAGTCCCCTGGTTCCGAGAAGCGTGTGTGGACCTGACACAGACAACGACGAAGGCACAGACCCAGCTGTAAGAGTTGCGGATGAAATGGAACAGCCGAGTGAGCACGAGAGACGAGAGCTGAGTGCTCCTGAACTGAGCCCAGATCCTGAAATAGATGATATTGCAGAAGTGAACTGTGCACCAGAGCAAGGTGAGAGGTCTATTTCAGAAGGATCAGATCTAGAGGAAGAAAGGAGAGTAGATGCTAGAGCAGAAAAGTGGCCAGCAAGAAAAGAAAGGCTGAATATAAGGCTCGCATCCGAGAAAGCTCTCGCTCCGATTCCTGAAACACCTGAATCAGATCAAAGTGACGCTGAAGAAGGACCGGATGGTCTGAGACGTTCCAGAAGAGAAAGAATAGCGTCTCGAAGATAGGCATCTCCTGAGTGGACGTACCTGGCTGCAAATGCACAGCCCAGCGAAGTCCGGGAGGTTGGGGGCTGGTACGGTGAGCTACGAAGGGGACACCCTCTCGAATGAAATACAGTTGCTGGTCCCAGGCGTAGAAGCATTTGGAAAGCTAACTCTGCAAGTTCCAAATCCTCCAAAGCTGAGTGGATTGCGTTTCCTGATCCTCAATCAGGTTATTTTCCCTTCATTTGGCCAACAGCTCACCGCGCAAGAATTAGGAGAAATTTGTGCGGAGATTTTGCAATTTGTCCTCGAAATACTTGGATCAAATATCATTAATGATGAAGCTTGAATTATAACCAAAGAAAGCATTAGGCCTTAGAAAGAAGATAACTTAGACCCCAATTTAATAAGATTTAAATTTAGGGACTTTCTAGTAGATGATGGAGTGAGGAGTAGGGCTGACTACATCTCTTCAATAGGTTTAGTATCAATCGAATGAACTTGGACATTAATTGCATGAGAGGAGAGAAGTGAGAAAGACATTGTTCAAACAAAGAAAACAGAAAGAGACTGTGTTTTCCCTTTTGTGCTCTGGAACAATCAGTAGAAACCATGGTGTCCGAAAAATCAACACGCAAACAGAAGTGCATCATTGGCACCCTCATTGTGGTGGTGCTTATTGTTATAACTGTGGTGATTGTTACATCTCTAGTTGGATCTCAGGATGATGGACAGAATAGGGTACAGGCAACACTCACCACACCACTCTCTGAGATAAATGAGGCTGCATCCGCAAAGGATCTAGAAATGATTAAGGAAACTAGTCGCAGATTACATGTTGATTTGTCCAAGGGTGATTTTACTTTGAATGCGTATGCTCGATTATTGTATGAGTATGTGGATACCATGGAAGCGAAGGATTGCTATGTGTGTATGCAAATACCAGCCTCAGTAGAAGAAGGCATTCAATATCATCATTTGCCTGTGACCTATGGCATTACATGTAGTGTGTTGTTGAGCATGTTTTATAGCAAAGCACACTTCGAGTACTATTTCTCAAATTATGATGTGGTACTCTCCGAAGTCCCTGTTCTTAAATACATGAATAAATATGATTATTATAAGCAAGTAGAGCGAATGTCAAAGTATTTCGTGCCTACCATCACTTTAGATACGTCATATGCCCATAGACACAATTTAACCTGTATGTTGACTGACATCGAAAAGAAATTTATAGATCAGATAGAAGAACAGCATAGACAAACTCTATTTAGACCAGATCCAAAGCACAAGGTTACCCCATGGACTAAAGAAGAATTAGATCATAAAGCAAAGGGGAGTTTTGGACCCATAGCATTAGATTTCCAGCAGAAGGGGAAGTTGTGCATTAGACACCCGACCACATACTACGACAAGATATTTGTGGGTGAGAGTGATTGTGAGCACGTCTTTTTGATCGAAGAATCAATTAGAAAAGCATTATTGGACAAGATAACAGTAGTGCCCAATGTGTATTTTGTGTGTGGAAAGAATGCCTATGTGAAGTTGCCCAAAAACTGATATGGTACGTGTTATTTGGCTGTGGTATTTCCCAAGATTTTTCATGTGAATGATTTATGGCCCTTAGAAAGAAAAAGACCTCTAAGAGGAAAACGTGGTGTGAGTGCAGGAGAAGTGATTGGAGACATATTTGGTGCTATGATACCGAGCATGGGTGTGATTCTGAATGATCTGAAAATCAGAAAGCTGGCAACACTAGTGGATAATCTCTCAATAAATACAGCTCAGATTTTATTACCTGTAGATGGGGAGATGGTTTCGATAAGGGCTATGGTTTTGCAGAACCGTCTTGCCCTAGATGTGCTGCTAGCAAAAGCCGGAGGAGTCTGTAAATTATTGAAAGTTCAACAGTGCTGCACTTATATTCCTGACAACAGTCGGGATATAAGGAAATACATCAACAATATTTCAGATATTCACCAAGAGTTACGTGAGATGGCTGCTGAAGGACTCTGGGAACAAGTGGGGAAAGGATTTGGCAAGATAGGCAGTTGGTTTGGAAGTTTGGGACAAGGAATAATGGGATACATCTTGAAGCCTATTATAATAGCTGTCATTTGTATAATTGTCCTACTAGGAGCCATGAAGGCTTACAAATGGCAAAGGGCACGACATCAGGAGACTATTTCGAGAAAGCGAAAGCGCCAACTTGAACGACTGCAGGACAGTCATTACCAGCACCTTAAGGGGTTAGAACGATTCAGACAGGGACGGCAAGCTACAGCTTCTGTTTAGGTCGGTCTCTTCTACAAGGAGAAACTACAGGAGAATAGAAAGTTGGTGTTATGACACTAGTCATAAGAGGGGGGAACTGATAGAGCGCTGATAGCACTCTATTTTGTATGAGTGCACTATACTCATGGTTTAAACGCACTCTCATGTATTCGTATTGTTTGCAGTGTTTTACGACTATTAAGAAACATTTATTTGAATCATTTGATGTTGAAACTAGTGAACGCAATTAAGTAGAACTTTGTATGTATTATGATTCCTTCATGCATAATGTGCAGGACGATATTATCCCTATATATCGTAATTGTGATTAGTTTAAGTTGTCTGAAATATAGGCCCAAAGCTAATGTTTCAATTCTCCTTGCTCTCGAGAAATAAATAATTAAATGATTGTTGTGTTCGAAGTTAGAATGTTCTCATCCTGCTGCAGGTGCAAGAATACACATCGTTATTTTCAGAGTTAAGGAGAAACCCGGAATGTCTTTGAAGATGGCTGGGAAGCGAGAAGGGAGGATGCCTTGCTTATCTGGTCTGTCTGGAAGCCAAGGCCACTGGAAGAAGATATCATTAATTAAATTTGTTTCATGAAAGAAAAAGCTACTGCCTAGAGGTGCGATGGAAACGTTTAAGACGAATGACGTGTTGTGGGTTGAATTCCATCTTTTTGTATGATGCGCAGGGACAGAGAGTCCAGACTTCTGCTAGCTTTCGTAGAAAAAGGAGCCTCTTAGAGCAAGCTCCATAGCCATAAGCTAACACGACCCATTTGACGTGAGTACTTCTTAGGAAGTCGACACGTGCTGACACCGTTGGGAATGATAGAAGAGAGACAGGAAGGGCCCTCATTTAGAGCAGTGTAGGGAAAGATTTTGACTTCTTTCAATGAGTCGAGAACTGAATATCGCATCTATTCTGTGTTGCGTTGTGATTTTGGAATTTATAATCATTTGTCTTTTGGGCCGAATTACTTATATTCGTAAACTTGGCTCAGTATTGATTTTTCTGTACCTTTATTCTTTGCTATTGAGATGTATTTACATCCAATTGTTTTTGGCCTTATAATAAATATTCAAACTGTACTTTGAAGTTGGTGGTCTTTCCAGGCATGACAACTTTGTTGCTATTAATCTGAGTTGTTTCCTCCCCTCAGCCACTTTAGGTAAATAAAAGATCCACTTTAGGTAAATAAAAGATCGATTGCTTACGCTATATTTAGTAGGGAACATCAGGTGTGCAATTTAGCGTAATCAATGGTGAAACTCAATGTTCAACACAACATCTAATCATCACAAACAGAAATCACAATCAAAATGTATTCAAACATGATGTACAACACATGCCATGTTTACTGAATTCCCACTAAAGTTAACATATGCATCTTACTTTCAACTTACAGCTGATCAAAGATATGGCCTACAGAAGTGGTTGATGACACCATTTGGCAATACCCAGACTGATCCACAAAAGGCATACAACCATGCACATTTCCGAACAAGAAACATCATAGAAAGAAGCTTCGGAATGCTCAAGTCCAGGTTTCGCTGCCTGGATTTATCAGGTGAAAGGCTACTCTATCCACCAGAAATGGTGTGCAAGATAATCATGACATGTGCAATACTGCATAACATATGTGTCAAAACAAATGTGCCCTGGGATGAAGAGGAACAGCCCCCTGAACAAATGGATGATTGTGCTGACGAATATGAAGCCGAAGGACAAGCCATACTCAACACTGCTGCAGGGATAAGACGTTGCACTCACATTGTCACTCAATTCTTCACATGATGTAACAATTCTACATTTGTAGCAATATGCACTAATGTCACAATAAAAAAAACATCAGAGGATCACCTTTGTGTCCATTTTGTATACAGGTCATATGTGTCAAATACATAATATGCAAATAGCTCTATCAACATGTAATATTTCATGTCATGAATATTAAAAATGATCTGTGTATGTAACACACGTGTACACATGGTTTTGGGTCACACATACACAAAATTGAAAATTAAGGTGTTGCATCCGCTTGTGTGTGCACCACATTGATACAGATAGGACATGTACATTCATCATGCCATCAACATCTACAGATGTGACACACAGATTGTCATATGTGCACCGCCACATGCAAATGTCAAACTACATCAGTCTTCACTAGCATGTCCATGTGCCTCAAGCGGTGACTGTCTCAATTGTTCAGGAGAGGCAATGACATCAATATTACACGTCGTCACACATCATGCCCATATGCAATGTCATTACATCTGCAACAGTGCATAGTGTGCAACAATGTGATATGTCACATCACAAACATGAACATCTATCATGTGAAGTGGCAATACTGTGCACAACTCTCACTGGGAATGACAATCAAACTATGCATGCGTATGCAAGGACATTTGCTGAGTCAAGCTGGGACATGAATGATGCACAGACATGCAACATACTTGCAAACACATGTTCTTCTTTGTGTTGTACTCTGTGCATGTGCACAAGCTCATGGCATCCGTTGGCAGAACAACACCTACACCATGGTCCAAGGATGGCTGTGTGGTGTGGATGACATGCATAGCTGCAGAAAGTGGCACCCCCCATCACTCAGAAAAACACTTTTAGTGAGAAAATTGCTTAAGATGTGTGATGTGTGAATCCTCACATATTGGAAGAGTGAAAATATATGTGTATCATAAAAATGACATCTCATTGTGGCTTGAGACATCAACGCAGGTGTTGTGTACCAATTGAATGCAGAGATGCATGTATTCATGCACATAACTGTTGCAATGCAAAAGTGGACATGTGTGTTGTATGCAAAATCCACACCAACACCCATGTCGACCCCCAACATGAAAAGTTACCAGGAGAGGTGGTATCTGACAAAAGCATATGTGAAGACACACAGGGTGCCTGGCTGTGACATGGTAAGAAATGTCCTGCAGGTTGTGCTGATGATGCATGATGCAATGTTATCAACCTGCTGTGCAAGTTGACTGTAAAAGTAACACATACAAACCAAAAAATCAATTTCGCAAAAACTATGTGGCTTATTTACAAGCCCCTTGCGCCGCCTGTACGTCACTTTTTCCCATGTTAAAAAGTGATGCACCAGTGGCGCAAGGGCCTTGTAAATAATTCCTTTGTACACATATCCCATGATGTTCGTGAATGTCTGTAACAGAAATTAACTCAAAACATCACAAAATCATGCATCATGTTGAAAATGAACACATACATGTGCCTTACGTGACACATCACTTGCACAATACCACACATTTTCACCTATTCATCTATAAATCAGAGTTGAGTCACTCAGACACCCAAAACGTGTCGCATCTGGCCGTAAAATGTCGCAAATTTCAAAGCGTGAAGCATCTTCCAATCAGGGTTGAGTCACTCAGACACCCAAAACGTGTCGCATCTGGCTGTAAAATCTCGCAAATTTCAAAGCGTGAAGCATCTTCCAATCAGGGTTCAGTCACTCACACACCCAAAACGTGTCGCATCTGGCCATAAAATCTCGCAAATTTCAAAGCGTGAAGCATCTTCCAATCAGGGGTGAGTCACTCAGACACCCAAAACGTGTCGCATCTGGCCGTAAAATCTCGCAAAAACAAAAACGGGTAGCAACTGTATAAATCTAGACGCAAATTTACAAACGTGACGCTTTTCATGTACAAATGCCTATTACCGCATGAGGCCTAACGCAACAAAGATGAAACACAAGCAAAACAGAGAAACGTCACGCATGCAGATGTGAACTGAAATGGCAATTGAGTCGAAAACACGACGCATTGTCTAAAATATGACGCAAAACGTGTCGCATCCATGCAGGAAATGATGCAATTACTCAGCAATGCTGGAAACCAGGAAGTACACAGTTACTTTCACTTTCTCTTACTATTCCTAGGAGTGTGCTTGGTGGAGGAGTGCTCTGATAGTTTTTTGACTTTGTACTGTGTTTTGTCTGTATTTTGTGCACTTTAAACATTTATTTGTCTGTCATTTGTCATTGTAAAGTCTTTTTGTTGTCTAAATTGTTGTTTCTTGGGGTGTGAGTGTTTATTTGGGGTAGATAGGTGTAGGTCATTCATACGGATGGGTTTTACTTTTTTCCTGACAATAAGTTTCCTTTATATTTTCTGTAAGTTTCATTTTGATTAACAACAAAAAAGTTTGTCATGTCTGGCAGGTCCAAAAACCTGTCCCGCAGACAGTAAGGGGGCCTTATATGGCTAATTTTTCATTTCCTGCCCCGTATGATCAGCACGGGGGCAGGGTGAGCAAGGGCTACTCACCATCTGAACGGAGGCAGAAGTGGGGCATAGTCCAGCACCACATGGCCCGTATATTTGAGGTTGAACGCACAGCCCACCAACTTAAACACCGCTGGCAGGATCTGGTCAGCAGAGAGGGAGACTTGCTGGACCATCTTGGACTGGAAGTCGGTGGGCCAATTGGAAAGTAAATTTTTAAGAACAAATTTGTAGTTTGGTAATAGGTCTACAGCAATGCCATACATTGCTCGGTACATATTTTAAATGAGAATCAGTGGTGTTGCAATGGTCTCTGAGGAGATACATCATGACATCAATGTCCAAATTGCATGTTGTGAGGTCACAGTTACATATGTCGTTAAAATTTCAATTTGTTTGGTTTAAGAATGGTATATTTGCACATTCACAAGCACACAGTGCCAAGGGTGGAACACTTTGGGGGAGATTTACAAGCCCCTTGCGTCACTTTTGTGCCACCTTTGCGTCACACTTTGTGACGCAGCGGCGGTGTAAACATTGCGGACCATTTACAACGTGACACATCTAGAGAGATGCGTCACGTTGTAAAGCCCTGCGCCACATCATACCTGCGTCAGGTACAATGTATGCAGGGTGGGCGTTTCATCGAAAAAAAGCCTTGTAGAAGTGACACAGTGAAATCTACAAGATTTCACTGCGCCACTGCTCGGACGCCCCTGCGTCAAAACCTTACGCCTGCTTGGAGCAGGTGTAAGGAGTGACGCAGCACAATGAGTATAGGCGTCCCCATGCATTGCTGGAGTTGTGTCGTGCTTGCAGCATGACTCCAGCAAAGCATGACTTTTGCGCCAACAGATGCGTCAGAATTGCTGACGCATCTGTCAATCCTTGCGCCATGGTGCACAGTATAGTAAATATGGTGCATCCATGGTTGCGCAAGCGTTTCGCATGGTGGCGCAGGGAAAGTGACACATCTCTACAGTTGCCCCACTTTTTAGTAATTCTGCCCCTCAGTGTGATGCAACAAAACAGCTTTCTGTGTCATCATATCACCAGTGATTTTTGAAGATAACATGTGTGACATTCATTGGCCATTTTAATACGTCACATATGTGTGTGGCACTTTTACCTCAAAGCCCTGTTCCATAGGTGTTGCTGTGTGTGTTCACAGTCTACACCCATGGACCATCTAACTGTTCATTAATATACTTGAAATGAAACATAATGTAAGGTGCGCTGCACCCCAACACTTGGGTGACATATCTAGGCACCATGTTGCGGAAATTTAACGTTTCACATTAGTTAGAATGTCTTTAGAAGCATGAGGCATCAATCAATCAATCAATCAACCACTCATTGAAATAATAAGCACGCTACTCACCCATGAGGGTCTCAAGGCGCGGGGTGGGTGCAGCTCCAATCAGTCGAAGAGTCAGGTCTTGAGCGTTTTACTGAAGATGTGCCGGGGGTTGGGGGTGCACCTGATGTTCATCGGTAGATCGTTCCAGGTCTTGGCTGCAATGTAGGAAAAGGTTCTTCTGCCTGTTCTTGATCTGCGGATGCGCAGGGGTTTGGTGACTGCGCGCTTGGCGGATCAGAGGAACCTCTTGGGGGTGTGGCAGGAGATTCTGTTGTTGAGGCATTGTGCTCCGGTGTTGTTGAGGCATTTGTAGGCATGGATGAGTATCTTGAGGGTTACTCTCTTCTCTACGAGGAGCCAGTGGAGGTCTCGCAGGTGTTGGGTGATGTGTTTGTGTCAGGGATGCCGAGGACGGGCCTGGCTGTGGTGTTCTGTATGGTCTGGAGTTTGTGGACTAGATATTTGTTGCTCCCGGCGTAGAGGGCATTTCCGTAGTCCAGTCTGCTGGTTATGAGTGCATGGGTGATGGTCTTCATTGATTATGTGGTGATCCATTTGAAGGTCTTTTGGAGGATGCGGAGGTTGTTGAAGAAGGTGTGGGCAACGGAGTTGACCTGTTGGGCCATGGAGAGGGAGGAGTCGAGTATGATGCCGTTGTTTTGGGCCTGGTCCGGGGGGGCTGCTGAGTGCAGTGGGCCACCAGGAGTTGTCCCATGCAGAGGGGGAGGGTCCAAGGATGAGGAACTCTGTCTTCTCTGAGTCCGGCGTCAGGCAGCTGTTGCTCATCCCTTATGCGACATCTTTCATTCCTTCCAGGAAGTTGATGGGGTCCTTGGTGAAGGAGAGGATGAGCTGGGTGTCGTCGGCATAGGATACTATGCTGAGTCCGTGCTCTCTGTCGATGCCGGCGAGGGGGGCCATGTAGATGTTGAAGAGCGTGTGTCTGAGTCACTATCCTTGGGGTACTCTGCAGTTGATTTACGTGGGTTCGGAGAGGAAAGGTGGCAGTCTGATTCTTTGGGTTCTCCCGGCGAGGAAGGAGCGGAGCCATTCGAGGGCGGTTCCGTGAATGCAGGCTTTGTGGAGTCTGGCTGTGAGTGTGCGGTGGGAGATGGTGTTGAAGGCTGCTAAGAGATCTAGTAGGATCAGGGCTGTGGTGTGTATTTGGTCGAGGAGGGAGTGGATGTCGTCTGTGGCGGTGAATAGAGTGGTTTCCTGGCTGTGGTTGCTTTGGAATCCGGATTGGGATGTGTCGAGGATGGTGTTTACCCTGATGAATTTCCTTAGCTGGACGTTGACGGTCTTCTCAGTGACTTTGTCCGGAAATTGGAGATGGGAGATGGGTCGCTAGTTTTTGAGGTCCGTGGGGTCTGCTGAAGGCTTCTTGAGGAGGGGTCTGACTTCTGTGCGCTTCCAGTTGTTGGGAAATATGCTGGTTTTGAGGGTGCCATTGATAGTGCGTTGTAGTCCTGGAGCGATGGCAGCGGCTGCTCTGTGGAAGAGGGGGGGGGACACGGGTCCATGGGGGCTCCTGAGTGGATGCCTTTCATGGTTGATGTGGTGTCTTCAGTGGTGATTGTTGTCCAGGATGAGATGATGGGTTGGCTGGTGTTGCTGGAGGATTGGGTGGTTTTGGAGTCCGGTGTCTGATTGTTGAATTGGTCGCAGAGGCACTTGATCATCCAGTGGAAGTAGGAGCCGAGCTTGTTGCAGAGGTCCTGGGAGGGGGTGATGTCCGTGGTTTTGCTGGGGCTGTTGGTGAAGTCCTGGATGATGCTGAATGGTTCCTTGGTATTGCTGGAGTTGGTGAGGATCTTGTTTGTGATGAAAGTCCTTTTGATGGATCTGATGCATTGGTGGTGTTCTGTCATGGTGTTCTTGTAGGTGGTGTGATCCTCTGTGGATTTCCTATTACTCCAGTTCTTCTCGAGGCATCTGCAGGTGCGTCTGGATTGTTGGATGTTGGTGGTGAACCAGGAGGCCTCCTGGGCTGCTGTTTGTCGGGGTTACGTAGGGGTGCGATCTCGTCTGTGCAGTTGGAGATCCATCTGTGGAGTTCTTTGGATGCAAGGTTGGCGTCGGTCAAGGTGGTGGTGGCATTGCAGTTGGGGGCGGAGTTGAGTTGCTCTTTAGTGATCTTGCTCCAGTTTCTTTGTGGAGGGCGGGGAGTAGGTTTGTGCGCTAATGGTTTGTCGACGTGGAAGTGTATGCAGTGGTGGTCCATCCATGGGGGTTGCGTGGGGTGACTGAAGTGGATGTTGTTACTTCCTGTGAAGATGGGGTCGAGGGTGTATCCTGCCTTGTGGGTGGGGGTGGTGACAAGTTGTTTATGTCTGAGGTTTGTGAGGTTGTCCAGGAGGGTGGCGGAGTTGGGGTCACTGAGGTTGTCGAGGTGTAATTTTAGGTCTCTGATGAGTATGTAGTACATGTTGGCGATGGCGTGAGGTTGTGATGAGTTCAGAAATGGAGGTGGTGAATGCAGTTAGAAGTCCGGGGGGGCTGTGGGCAAGGGTGCCCCTCAGTGTAGTTCTGGGGCTGGTCTGGATCTGGAAGTGGAGTTGTTCGGTGGTGGGCGGGCTGTTGCTGGAGCTGGAGTTTGTGAGTTGGAGGGAGCTCTTGTGTGCGATGACAATTTCTCCTCCTGGGTGGTTGGGGTGGCCCTTCCTCTGGTTCTTGTATCTGTTGGGGATGGCGGTGGCAATGCCGGGGGTGGAGATGGAGTTTGTCCAGGTGTCTGTGAGGAAGGCGATGTCTGGTGCGAGGGTGTCAAGGGGGTCCCAGATCTCCAAGGCATGTCTGTGCAGGGAGCGCATGTTGAGGAGGATGCATCTCAGGGCTCCTGAGGTGTTGGTGTTCGGTGTGTGGGCGGTGTTTGGGTGGGTGCGGTCGGTGGTGAAGGTCTGGTGGCAGTGGTGGCAGGAAAACTGTCCGCGGGTGGTGCTCTGCGTGGAGAGCTTGCAGTTGTTTCTTCCTGGGTTCAGTGCGAGGAGGGTCGCTGAGTCATAGTGGAGGGAGTTTGGATAACCAGTGTCTCTGGCGCAGGTCGCGTTTGGGTCACGGATGGGCGCAGATGGGCTTGCCTTTGGCACGCATGCTGCGCGCATCCACTGCGTGGACATGCAGCAGACGCTATTTAATAGGGAAGGGGGAGGGAGGCACAGCTGGGAGACGGGAATCGGTAGGGGGGAGGGCCCGCAGGGGCAGCAGAGGCAGGAAGGGACCGGGAAGCAGGCGGAGAAAACAACAACGAGACAGGCACAATACAAGGGCAACAGTGACAATCAAGGCACAATCAGGGCACAAAATAGAGGGCAACATGCTGCAAACATGTAGATAGTCAAACTACTATTGTGACTTATCATGTCCAAGAATGTGTTCATATGTGCATGTGCAAACCGGTTTAAAGAAGCAGACGTCCTTCCATCATTGTGCAGGTCTGTCTGCGTAAGGGCATGTCTGATGATTCTGGCAAAGCACAGGCACGCTCCCAGGGATACTACACATCATTGTTTAACTCTCAGTAGATGGTGCTGTGGAAGTGACCCAGCATTTGCACTGTCCAAGTGTCAGTGGCGCAACATTGCTGTACTTGATGTTAAGAGAGTTACATGGTCTGGGAATTAGCTGCATGTGTTATGACAATATTCTTTGCCAAATGCATAGACTGTATAGATGTCCGACATACACAGCTAATTGGACATCTGTTCATGTTTCATAGGTGGACCCCAGCCCTACACACAAGGGAGGTAGACACATTTGAAGACCCCAACGCTACCAGTGAGTATCATTCATCATTGATTGTGATATTGATATGCAAGGATCAAAAATTGACTATGTCTGTGGAGACCTATAGGAAGATCACTAGATCCAGCTGCTGTCTCGACTTGGCTTACGCTATTCAAGTTAAAATAACTGAGGCAACACATTGTGAATGGTGTACTGCGTGAAGACATGCCTGGACCAATGAAAATCCATGAAAGTGTCAGACACGCCTTCCCTCAGTCCACAATGCACAATGCAGTGCCTATTGCCACATTGACTGGAGTAGCAGAAGCCAAGTGGAGACAGCAGCATCAGCTGTATGATGTTTTGAGAGGAAGGCAGTCTTACAACAGTCCTCAATACATGTGAGTGGTGGTGTTGTATCCAGTTGTTTAACGGGATGGTGTGCAGGGTTGCAGTGTGGGTACAAGGTCAGAGTCAGCTGGGCCAGGGAATTACGTGGTTTGTAATGCATTTTTGCTGAGAGTCAATGTAACACCCCAGAGTACAATGAAGCAAAAATGCCCATGTACTGTGCATCCTTGTCATCTGTCTCTTAATGATTATGCAACAGAACATGTGAGCATGTTTAGTTGTCTAACCGCTATTTGTCAGACATGCTTCAAATTTCTGATGTCTTGTTATTTGAACTTCGTAACAATCCGGCACATTCAATATCCGCGAATAGGCCATGCTGATTCGTGTGCAACTGAGCTCTGGGAATTTCAGTGCGCCTTGTGTTATTTCATGGGGTAATCATTGTGCAGTGTTAAGGACAAGATTTTATTGTGTCATGATGCAAATGGGGCACATCTTGTGCAAAAAGAAATGCCTTCTGAGTCCTGATTGTGTGGGACTGAATTCCTCATGCACAAATTAATCCTTGGTCCATTTACATGAGGACCAAGTAGCTGTAATCAAACTTTAGCAATTTTTTATGTGTTGTTGAATGAACAATGGACACCATACCATGAACCTATGTTCCTAGGTAGGGGCATGTATGCCTAAATCCTAAGACCATGTGTAGTTCACCCTGCTAGTCCTACATGGCATGCTGCATGTCAGTCAACATGAGAAGTGTCATTCATTAGATGTGGCATCATTGTTGCACCACAGACCACATATGTGCTTCTTACATAGGCACTTGCTACAACAGTGCATAACTCTGTAAATGTGTGAAATTAACGTACATGCGTGTCAAACGGTTTGCAAATATGAACCTCAGACTAAACACACAGTGACACTATCCGGTCACAGCAGTAGTTGCAGCTTAAGGTTCACATGACTACATGAATGTTACCTGGTGAGCCACATAATGTCAATTTTTGAAGAAATGATCTGGGGACATGATGTATGTTAACTGGTTTCTTATGTCTCTGAGTGTTGAGATTATTTTCATTCTTTGGAAACAAGGATTTACTTAGTTTACTTAGTATCATGCGGTTTAGCTGATAGCACAGTATGTGATGCACAAACTTAGCAGTATGCTTCTGGTGTGTGTGGCCCACACAGTGATCAGCACAATTTTGGGAGTCATCTTAAAAGATTGCATGCATTGTCTATCTACATTTGTCAGTTATGTACACATTGACTGACACATGTGTACTTCTTTTCCAAAAGATAACATGACTGCAGAGGAGGAAAGGAATTTCCGTATTCGGAAAACTAGATACTCACACATCTGTGAGGCGGCTAAGGGCTTCCGATGGATGTCTCATCTGTATGACAAGTAGAAGGCTGCCAAGACATGGGTTTCAAATGTTCCTGCAAAGAAAAAAAACGATGGTAATGGGAAGGCACCCTCAAAGGACATTGGAAATGGAGGTGGGACTGTTCTGCAGGAATGAACATCTCAGGCACCTACACCAGCCCCACGACCCGGAATAGCAGCGTCCTCGACATCTGGACAGTCTTGCAGCCAGGGGATATCCAGCCAAGACGTTGATTATTTCAAATTGAAGATACGTGGCCTGCAATTGCAGATGGCTGCAATGTTACAAAACATGGACTACATGCAGCAGTGTATAAACCATCTAATGAGCCAATTCTAGTGGCCACTTTGTTTATAGTTTTTATAGCTTCTTTTTGCATTTTACTTAGGATTAGTCATAGTGTAGGTGTAGCATAGTTAGATTAGGTAGTGTTAGGTAGGGTAGTTAGGTTTTTTATATTCTGCATAAGTTCCAATGTTAGTTATTATCTATTTTTCATATACTTTTGGGGGGGTGGGTGATCTAGTGTGTTGTTACTTGTTTCTTCAAAAAATAAAAAAAAACAAAAAAAAACATTTATATGTGTTTTACTACTTTTCATCTTAGTTTATGTATAGGATAAGTATGTGTATGTCTATTGTGCATTGATGTGGTAAGGGTGGGTGAGGGCTGATGTTTAGTGGTCTAACGTGCTTCATGTATAGCTTAGGATAAGTTTAGTTAAGTAAGGTAGGTTACCCATAGTTAGGATAGATAGATTTTTAGATAGTGTTTTAGCTTTTAAGATAGTTTAGAATGAGTAATATAGATAGTTTGTTACAGGTTTTTCTTACATATTTTATTGTTAATAAATTTTTGTATTTTTGCAAAATTTGATAATATTGATTGATAGTCAGCAGTTCGAAAGTTGTATGTCTGCGTCATTGGGCAAATGGGATGTTACCTCGATTTTGGGTTTGAGTGAATATTCATTGCAAAATCTAGCAGGTTGCTGCTCCATGATGATGTATTTGTACATGTTATTCCAACACTTATGAATCAACTGTTTTGTGTAAACACTCTTGTGGCTTGACATACATATGGATATGATTTAAATCATGGCTATGCAGAGAAAACGTGTTTGTGTATGTATCACAAATCAGTGTCAACATGATATATTTGGGTACATAGGTGTTGACTCTTACACAGATGGACAGGACGTACACACTACACATTGTCACTCTAGGGGGGATATTCACAAGAACGTGTGCTAAATATCACCAAAAAATGTTAACGCAACTTTACACATCGCAGCCCATCGTGGGAAAATAACCCCATGTTAACCTGGAATTCACAACACGGCGGTACCATGCGATAGTTCCCCGAAAACGCGGACAATGCCCGCGATACAACAACCGCGACCGTGATAAAAACACAAACCTTGAAAAAACATGCGATGGGCCAAAGCGCGATGAGGAAATCAGCGATAAGCAGCACCAGGCCTGCAATACACACATGGCAGGCGGGGAAAACCACTATAAAAGTAGAAAAAACACACAAACACAAAATGACCAACACCCAAGCACCATGGAGGCAGCCGGAGCAGGCGCAGAGGATGAGCGCAACCCCACAAGCACCCCGGACGACCAGCCTGGGACCTTGGGGACAGGGAAGGGCAAGGACAAGAAGAAGGGGAAGACGAAATTCAGTCCGCAGGAAAACAGGATCCTGGTCACGGAGGTGATGGAACACCATCAACAACTGTTCGTCACCTCCAACGTGTCATTGGGCACCAAAAATGGAATATGGCGGGACATCGTGGACAAGGTGAATGCCGTCGGAGAGCACAAGAGGTCAATGGACGAGGTCAATAGGCGATGGATTGACATCAAGCGCAAGACCAAGGAGAAACTTGCATCCAACCAGAAGGCAGCAATGCAGACTGGAGGTGGGAGCCCTGCGCCACAGCAGGAGCTGGATGACATGGAGGAGCTGGTGTCGACAGTCATCAGTGTGGAGACCGTGGCAGGAGTCGGGGGACCGGACACTGCTCGACAGGACACAACACAACCGCAACAGGGTGAGTGACCACCAGGTACTGGGGGGAGAGGGCCACAATGGCACAAATGCACAATCAAGCAGGGCACAGTGCACACCCACAATGACTCTGGATCATGGCCCTGATCCACAGACTGTCACAATGTACAATGCCATGCTGTCTGAATGTGAACCTTTACCATGCGGCTACATACATGCGGACACATTGTAATACACCATCTCCCCTTCACATTGCAGGGGCACCGTCAACACCTCCTGCAGAGCAGTCTCAGCCACTCTTCACTGATGACGAGGAGGACAACACCAGCATCGACACCCAGGCCCTCCAAGACATCATTGAACTCATCCGCCAATCACCGCCAGGACCAGGGCAGCCCAGCTGCATCGAGGAGACCCCACCCACTCCACAAACTACCCAGCAGGAGGCACCCACAGCCCCGGCAGTCTCCCAAGACCCCCAGGAACAACACATGGCCTTCCAACGCCGTGTGCTGGAGGGCCAGAGGGAGACGGCTGAGCAGGTGCGGGTGGGGTTCGACTACATGGCTCATGGCTACCATACTGGATGCCATCCATGGGTGTCTAGGTCCCATCAGGGACCAGCTCCAGTCCCTAATGGACACCCACGGCCCGCTTCATGGTCTCCAACGAGCCATGACTGACATCGCTGGAGTCCTGACTCGGAGACAAGAACACCTGTCTGCTCAGAGTGGCTCCAGCGATCACAGCCGTGAGCTGGCACACATGCGGAGGCTCATGCAGGACATGGTGCGGATGGAGGCGGAAAGGATGGCAGCCACCGCTGCACATCAGCGAAATGTAGCTGGAATCTACCATGCCCTGCATGTCCTCATCATGGCATTGCTGCCACAAGGCGTGGCGATGATGAATGCTGCTGCCCCCACAGCATCCACATCTCCGCCCCCTGGTGTGTCAGTGCCTCCCAGTGCCGCAGGCTTATCCACTCTGGCACCTGATGTGTCACTGCCACACAGTGCGGCCGACAATCCTCCTCCGGCCCCTGATGTGTCAGTGGCACACAGTGCCGCAGCCGGTACTGCACCACCCACAGGTGGGGCAGAGCACACATCCGAGGACGAGGACGTGGATGGGCTTGGGTTCAGAAGGAGGCACTAGCATTCATGTCCGCCACCTTGCCTGTTTCTGCTTGGTGCCGCACATGGCCCCATGACCTGCCACTGACCCCTGATACACTCCGCTGCACTCACCTTGGACTGCGACATGGACTGCCATATCCTGTTTGATGACCAATGAGACGGCGACCAGACTGCGGACTGTACCCTTCCTCTTCCGCAGTACTTGTCATCCCCGGATGGACTCTGGCTGGCCCTCCACGGGCCCATATTGTGTAGTGTGCTTGGCATGGCCCTGTACCGCTCCAGCTGCAAAACTCCACTGGATGTGCAATAAACATCCAGAAACACACTGCTGTGTCATGTCTTTCATCATGCATGTATGAATGTGTGGATGAATGTAGGGACAGTGATTTCCCTCACGTCAATGATGTTCATCTATTGGGATGCCAGTCACAGTGTGCTACATTGCCTATTGTGTTCCGCTTGCCGTGGACACTACAACAGGGACACACGCATTAGTCACTACCTGGTCCGGACATTGACTGAACCACGCCCAGAGCCCCCGAGTCATTGTTGCAAGCCCTGCGCTGGTCCAGCGTACGCCAGGCCAGACCACTCCGCTTACGCTCCGAGGGGGGGCCCACATAGCTACATGTCGCAGGCGTACTCACTGGTGGTATGCAGGTCACTGGTCTAGTTGTCAGCATGTCACGGCCACTCCCTGAGGGCAGGTCTGCACACACACCACACCCATCCGGCACAGGCGTCACAGGCCTTGTGACCCCGCAAATATAAGGGGCCGACGACGTCACATTCCCCACTGCCGGTGGTGACTGGATGACGGACGCTACACGGTTCTCAATCATAAAGGGCCCATGAGTTGTGGCGCACAGGGTTTGTCGCACCCGAGGCCTTGCGGCTCTCACGGGCCTACCACCATGTGGAGCTGACTGGGGTTGCACAGGGTTAGTGGCACCCGAGGCCTTGCGGCCATCACGGGCCTACCACCACGTGGCGCTGACTGGGGTTGCACAGGGTTAGTGGCACCCAAGGCCTTGCGGCCGTCATGGGCCTACCACCACGTGGCGCTGACTGGGGTTGCACAGGGTTAGTGGCACCGGAAGAGCTGAGCGGGTGTGCAGCCTGCGATGATGACGTGTGCACTAATGTGGTCTCTGCCATTGATGCCTCAGGACTCAGCGTCATGTGTGGGACCTGCTGGGCCGTGGGGCGTGTCCGCATGATGTGGACCATGCCATGGTGGCAGGACCGGGGCCTGGAGCTTGCACGGGCATGTGGTGTGCCCACTGGTGGACACACCGTTGGCGGCAGGTGAGCAGTGGGCCCGGGGTGCACAAGTGCGGACAGCCAGCGCTGGCCGGCAGGAGGGGGTGGGGTGAGGCTGCATGCGTGCGCAGGGACAGACAGGCATTGTTGCCGTGTGCTGTGAGATGGACTCTGCCATGATTGACTCTGGCCTTTATTACAGATTGCAGTCCTGGTGGCTTGCAGTGTATCCCGGCACGTGGTTGGAGACACACCGGTGGCAGCAGGTGAACAGTGGGGCCTGGGTGCGCAGGGGCAGCGGTGTCTCTCTCTCTCTCTCCTTTCCTTCCCTCTCTCTCTCACTCTCTCTCTCCCTTCCTTCCCTCTCTCTCACTCTCTCTCCTTTCCTTCCCTCTCTCTCACTCTCTCTCTCTCTCCCTTCCCTCTCTCTCTTTCTCTCTCTGCCTTTCTTTCATTCTCTATTTCTCTGTGTCTCGCTCCTTTGATGTGCGGATGGCACACGTTCTGATTTTCTGCTTTATTTTCCAGGCTGTGACGTCGTGATTGTCCCGGACAGACCCGACAGGAGTCTTCCGCATTGGTGTTTTGTGTTGTGTTTCAATAAAGTTTTTGGTTGTGACTGTTTCTCATTCGTCTGGCCACACATGTGTGTTATTTTTTGACAATGTGCGTCATCATGCGCTTTTGGTGGCTCTTGTGTCGTGCACGGTATGTGTATGTCTGGGGGAGGACTGGGGTGGGGGTAGTGGCGGTGGTTGTTGTGGCCCTCATGGGTATCCGGGCTGCATGATGTTTGTCTCCATGGCATCTGTGGGTCTTCAGGTGTGGCTCTTGGCTGGGCTCCCTTTCATGCTGCAGGTAGTCGTCCTGCTTAACACCAGCAAAAGGCAGGTGTTAAATCACTGGTGCTACCGCGGCTTATCGCCTGTTTTTGGTTCGCATCGCAGATCTGGCACTTTGTTGTGAAAGTGGTGTTGTGGTTTTTTCGTGTGTTTTTGCACGGGAACGCCTACTCTGCATCTCATTAGGGTTAGTTGGTGGTGTCACCCGTGGAGGTAAATTTTGGGGCAGTTATCGCGGAAATACTGGGGATGTCTGCAGTTTGCACCCGCTTGTGAATGGGGTGTTGAATCTATCTCCACTTTTGATGGGTTAAGGTGGAGATAAATCGGCGGTAGGTCCTTGTGAATATGCCCCTAGGTGTTGTTGGAGCTATTTCATGTTCATGGCCAGTTATTGAGTTACAAGTAGTAACTTCATACCACTGCCCACCACTATGTCTGTATACAGGACAAGTTGATTGACACTGAGGGTGTATGTAGTACCCAGGTACAACTTTTCACACATCTTGTTTACTGGTATGACTAATTTAGCTTGCTGTACATGTTGATTCTATTAACACAACATCATTTATGTTCATATTGCAATATTTGAACATGAATTGTAATTTTGACAGTGCAATACTTAACAGACATTGAGCAAGTCCTTACACACTCTTTCATGGGTGCCCAGATTTATTTACACACAACAATCACAGTGACATGGTGAAATAGATCAAACATAAAACAAGGTGACATTGCTCTTGTCACACAAGTTGTGAAGCTGCACTCATGTTGACAGAGTTGTGAGGATTTGAGGACACAAGTTCTTTTAACTTGGTTGAGTGAGTTTGACATTGTTTTTTGCACAATGTTTTGAACTTCAGACATGATGAAAGTTATGATTTAGGTGCACAGGTGTCACCGGTTTTGAGAGGAGATTGTCTCTTGGCAAAGTTTGTCAACAGTGGAGAGAAAGTTCTCTTGGTAAACAACACCTGTGACACAGTGTGATTTTAGTGTCCTGTCTTCCGCTTAAATTGAGTTGCAGTAGATTAGGATTGTTGCTCAGTTGGCTCTGTAGTTGCAGGGTGTGTGGGACTAGTGAGACCAACAGCAGTAGCAGAGGAGGTGTGAGGTACAGCATTATCCTGTGTCGTGTTGTTAGCCATTAGCGCATATATCATGATTTGCTGGTTTTTGATGACAGTTAATAACTCACTATGAAAGCCAGTCATTGTTGCAAGGTAAATATCCTGCTTTTGCTGCATGTCTTGAAGGATGTCATGGATATTTTGAAGATGTTTTGCCACCTCCATGCTGCCACTTTGTGTTGGCATTTGTTCATGCCTCTGACTCATTATTGACGATATGTTGGATAATGATTGGGCAAGACCAGGGGTTGGGTTGCTGATGGCTTGTTCCTGAGCCATGTTTACAGATTCTGAGTTCAGGCTTCTGAGTATGGCCTGCAGTGTACCACCCACACTTTCGTCAGCCACATGCACCTCTCTGAGTAGGTCACATTGTAGCCCAACAGCTGTTCTTTGGAATTGTATCTGCGTATCCTCAAAGTCAGTGGTTGGATGTGTAGTGGCAGATACTGTGTTGGAACTTTGTGGTGTTTCTGCGGGAGAAGCTTCCAAATTGTTGTCACTCTCTGGAGGTGGAGTAGGTGACCGTATGGTGTCCAGTATGTCATTCAGAGTGTCATGGTCTATTTGTGGAAGATTGTCGTCCATCTCTTCAAAATCATGTGTGTCATCCACATGTTTGGATGTAGTAGGTGCATCTTCTGCAAAAAGATGGTCATGTGTTACTTGTGCTTGCATGTTTCATCTTTGTGATGTTTTGACAAAGGCATCACGTTTTTTTAAACAATGATCTGTGTGTCACAGTCAAGTGATCTATGTTGTGATGCAGACCGAGGATCAAGACTTATCCCCACTTGCATCATCATTGCACCACTTATTGTTACAACAGTGGTACACTGCCTTGCTAATGTTTCTCTTGGTGGTATGTACACTTTTATGCCAACACTGTGATGTTAATTTCAAATTAGTGTGCGATTACAGTGTGTTGGCCTCCTTTGCAGCACCCCATACTGCAACCCTTCAGATATGTTGGCATGCAACGTCTTTACAACATTATGGTGCTTGAAGATTTACATACTGCACTGGCACAGAGGGTTTCTGTTATGAGCACCTTAAACCACCAGTGCATCAATCTTTATCATGTTAACAGTGACACACAGGTAGGACAAGTTGCTTATTGATCCCCCCCATATATTTGTATGCATGTTGCCCAATCCGGCAGCCTTGCAAAATGGTGCTGGGATGCCAACTTGGTGGTTAGATTGTTTTTGTACATAAAGGGGCACCTTCATACACATTAACAATATGTTGGTGTTAATTTATCTTCTGATGCATGCTGTGGGATACATTATGCATTTGACTGGAATAAATACACTGGGCACATAAGAAAATTCCTCCTTGTTCCTCCTCAGTAGGCCAGCTGTAGGGTGGCATAGCACTCAGGTGCATTTTTGGATTGCAGAATTTCATTAATCTAAACATGCATCAGTGGACATGGGTGCTGCATGAAAATACCTACAGCAAAACACGTCACTCCACTGACATGCCAAATGTATAATTTACAGGTTGCTATTTACAGGCACAGGTTCAGACACACAAGGTGGCTTTACCTGTCCTTGTTCAGCACACACAAGTGCATACCACTGGTGACTCACACAACTTATTGCTCGGATGGGACAACAGGATTGTGGACATCATTTATGAAGTCCTTGCGCCAATGGTCCATCACGTCCCCTATGTAACCCTGACAAACAGTGCCCCAGGAAGACCACCTGGTTCACCGCCGACCTCCAAGTATCCAGGCGCACCTGCAGACGTCTCGAGAAAAACTTGAGAAACAGCAAATCCTCTGAAGACCAGACCTCCTACAAGAACGCCATGACAGAATACCAACAACGCATCAGATCCACCAAAAGGACCTTCATCCAGAACAAGATTCTCGCCGACTCCAGCAACTCCAAGGAACTCTTCAGCATCATCCAGGAATTCACTAAACCCCACAGCGCCACCACGGACATCACCCCCTCCCCGGACCTCTGCAACAACATTGGCTCCGACTTCCATCTGAAGATCAAGAGCCTCTACGACAATTCCAACCACCAGACACCTGACTCTGAAACCACCCCATACTGCACCAACACCAAACAGCCCATCATCTCCTCCTGGACCCAAGTCACCATCGAAGACACTGCATCGACCATGCAAGGCATCCACTCAGGAGCCCCCATGGACCCCTGCCCCCCGCACATCTTCCAACAAAGAAGCCGCCACCATCGCTCCAAAACTACAACGCCCCATTAACGCCACCTTCAAACCGGCATCTTTCCCAACGACTGGAAACAAGCAGACCCCTACTCAAGAAGCCATCAGCAGATCCCACGGACCTCAAGAACTATTAACCCATCTCCCTCCTCCCTTTTGCAGCCAAAGTCACTGAGAAGACCATCAACGGCCAGCTAACAACATTCATCATAGAATACTCCATCCTCGACACCTCCCAATCTGGATTCCGCAGCAACCACAGCACGGAAATTGCCCTACTCCTCACCAAAGACAACATCCGCACCCTCCTCGACCAAGGACACACCGCAGCCCTGATCCTACTCGACCTCTCTGCAGCCTTTGACACCGTCTCCCACTGCACACTCACTGCCAGACTCCAAAAAGTCGGCATTCAGGGAACCACCCTCGACTGGCTCCGATCCTTCCTCGCAAGAGGAACCCAGAGAATCAGACTTCCACCCTTCCTCTCTTAACCCACAGAAACTAAATGCGGAGTACCCCAAGGATCATCGTTCAGCCCATCGCTCTTCAACATGTACATGGCCCCCCTCGCCGCCATCGTCAGATAATGTGGACTCAGCATATTATCCTACACTGACAACACCCAGCTCATCCTCTCCCTCACCAAGGACCCCATCACGACCAGACTCAACTTCCAGGAAGGAATGAAAGTCGTTGCATCCTGGATGAGCAGCAGCTGCCTGAAGCTCAACCCGGAGAAGACAGAGGTCCTCATCCTCGGACCCTCCCCCTCTGCATGGGATAACTCCTGGTGGACCACCGCCCTCAGCAGCCCCCCCACGGACCACGCCCGAACCCTCTGCATCATGCTCAACCCTCCCTCTCCATGTCCTGACAGGTCAACGCCGTCGCCTCCACCTGCTTCAACTCCCTCCGCATCCTCTGATAGACCTTCGAAAGGATCACCCCTGAATCAAGGAAGACCGTCACCCACGCACTCATAACCAGCTGCCTGGACTACGGTAACGCCCTCTATGCCGGGATCAACAAGTCTCTACTCCGCATACTCCAGACCATACAGAACACCACAGAAAGACGCATCCCCCAACACATACACATCACCCAGCACCTGCGTAACCATCGAGAAAAGAGTAACCTTCAAGATACTCACCCATGCCTACAAATGCCTCCACAACACCGGACCCCAATATTTCAACGGCCGAATTTCCTTTCACGTACCAAAGAGAATCCTACGATCCGCCGACATCGCCCTCACCAGACCCCCGCGTATCCGCAGAGCAAGAACGGGTGGAAGAACCGTCTCCTAAATCACGGCCATGACTTGGAACAAGCTGCCAATCAACATCAGGCTCGCCCCCACCCGGCACATCTTTATAAAGACCCTCAAGACCTGGCTCTTCAACTGACCAGAGCTGTTTCCCATGCTTCCCCCATTCTCCAGTGCCTTGAGACCCTCACAGGTGAGTAGTGCTTTTATATTTCCCTGATTGATTGACTTTCAAGTTTCCAAAAAGTGTTGTACCGGTGGCGCACTGCCCTTCCTAAATGAGGCCCAGTATATCTGCCCCATCAGAGATAGACATGGCAGGCTTGTTTTGACATTTGCTAAGTGTGATTGTCATATGTGATTTACTTGCATTGAGATTATGATTGAGGACAAGTCCCAGTACACCAAGATGCACACATCAGACTGTGGCACAGGGACATTTCTAGCTGAGATCACCACCATGACCCATTTCTCATATATGTGCACTTATTGTGACTTACCCGTTGACTGCTCTTAACTTTCTGCGGCTGCACTGCACTGTCTTGTCCCGATATGCCAGTGACCAAATCCTCTGGTATGACAGCTGCCACAAGCTCCTCCAGGGCATCCAGAACCTCCTGTTATGCTGGGCTACCTCCTCCGGTTTGTGAGGCTGCCTTACGGTTTGCCGCAAGCTTTTCTTTTGTTCTGTGCTTGCAGTCGTGCCAGCGCTTTTTACAGTCAATGACAGTCCTCTTAGCTCGTCCAACACTGTTGATCTTCTGGACAATGCTCTGCCATATCGCCTCCTTTTTGGCAAGTGGCAACTTCGAACTCACGAAGAGCTGGTGCTGGTAATTGGTCACCTCAGTGACCAGTATTTCATTTTCCTCCTGACTGAAGTTGGAATTGCGTTTCCTCTTTGCCCCGGTCTCAGCCTGTGCATCTGGGCTTTTGCTGTGGGTGGTTGCCTTAGGGTCCTGACTACTGCAGTGTCCTTCCTGGTCCATTGCAGACTCCTCTGTGGTCCACAAAGGTTTTTTTTGGGATTTGTGTTCATTTTTGGGTGCTTTTTTGCCGCTTTACGCAGTGCTGAGTGTCGCAGGGTGCTTGGGCTGGCGTTGCATGACGCAAAACTTCCTTATGTGAGTTTTTCAGCAGTTGCGTCATGCTGACTTGCGGCAGTTTTGTGGCACCTAGGTCAGTTCTTCTGACGCAGGCTGCCGCTTTGCGCCACTGTCCGCCAAGATGTTGATTTGGCGCATCTGTGGAGATTTGCGTTGCCGCAGTGGCGACGCAATGTTTTTGATGCATCGCTGCGTTGCGCCAGCGATGCGTCACTTCTTGTAAATCTGCCCCCTTGTTTCTGATGTGGATGAGGATGATAGTTAAAGATTTTGCTTTCTAGAGCACTAACCATAATTTCGATGATCTAAATGAAACCCCTCATCTTTTTATTTGACTGCAGTCTCCATTGTAGGAAATGTCTTCATGTCTGATTCCCACAACTTGACTTCAGGTGTGCCCATCATTTGTCATGTATATATAATGTAGCATTGGAAATGTTCATTAAAGCCCTGTTGAAGCTGCAATAAAACACTGGGGACTCAATTGACAGACTGTTGCCCCTGTTCAAAATATGTTTTACTCAGCATGTCAGACTTTTGTCTCACATGGCTAACAATGATATTTGTGACTTTATAGAAAATACAATCTTGTTTTAGCTTGTATGGGCACCTCCGACAAATTCTATGATATAATCATGGCACAAAACCATTTTTTCTCAAGCATGGTTCACCAAATCTGAGGAAAGGATCAGCATTTCTTGCAAGGTACTTTTGACTTTGAACTCACTGGAATTCCTACAATTAGTACAAAACCACTGCAGCAAATTACTTATATTGCGACTAAAATCCAATGTTACCCTTTATTTCTTTTTGTGACCCTGAAAACCAGGCATTCACTACTGTGCATTTTAGTGAGACAACAATGGTGGAGCCTTATGAACTGGCCTGTTTATTGGAATCTTCTACCTAAGCAGTCCCATACAAAATACTCAATCCAACAAATAATTTTCAAAATGTAACCCCAAGTTGTAAGGGCCTGATTTGAAATGACATTGTTGTATATCGCTTCCTTTGGAATCCTTTTGCATGAACAGCTGGATTGGAACCTGGTTATTCATCACAGTGGTTAACCACTTGCTTTCCCTTTGTTCTACCACCTCGCGTAGGTCCCTAGAGATCCAAGTGCCATAGTGGAATGGCTACTTGCAGTCTCACCCGCCTTCTCCTATATCTACAGGGTGCCCACAGCCCAATGGAGAATGAAGGACGCAGGTGCCACTGTTCATGCACCAACCATCTTCTCTTCGTCAGTGCCTGTCATCCACACAGAAAATAATTGAAGCCACAAAGTTAAGCATCTCTCAGAGAGCTGCCTCTGCCAGTGCAGTAAGTGGAACTTTAGGCTGGGAGGAAGTGGGACTGCGTAGAGGATTGGTGGGGTGTGGATGTCAGAAGAACATTTACTTTTTGACTAATTTTCTTGAGGATTGATGGGGTGGGTGGATATATGGAGATGGCAGTGTGGGTCGGTGGCAGAAGACCTGTGGATTTTTAATTGAGGGAGTTGAAGAACCTTCTCAAACAACAACCGCAATCCTGGTCAGGGTTAACCACAAAAGTCACTAAATTAGCCTGAGCTTAAACCTCTGGTAGTTTAGCACAAGAGAAGTCAGGCTTAATGTAGAGGTACTGCGCTAAGTATTTATGTGTCACACAAACAATAATAAAGTGAAAGCATAATGCAAGAAAAATCCCACACCAATTTAGTAAAATAGAGTAAAATTTAATTTAAGAAAAGTGACACCAAACCAAAATTAATTCAATCACTAGAATTGGAGTTATTAATTTTTTAGTGAAAAATAGTGTCTAAAAGATTAAAGCGCCAACTGCTAGCATCTAGTCGCTCAAGACTGAGGCAAAGTCAAATGTTATGGCGGTAGAGCATGGATTGGATACACAAGATGGATTGGGCCCGGTCTTGGCTTAACTTTTTACTTAGAAGAATGTTTGAAAGAAGGTTCCGAAGAAGGTAAAGTTCAGTGGGGCAAAGCAGCCAGCGGTGTCCGAGGAGGAGGCATCATCGTCGGGGAGCAGCTGGGTGAAGTTGCGGTGAAGACTTCTACATTTGGACTTTGTGACTTTTTTTCAATTAAAAAATCTACAGTGGGATGAAGCTGAAGGGTGTAGCTGATGAAGGCTCCTGGAGGCCAGATACCCCTTTCGAGAGGAGCTGCTGAACAGGATTCGCTTCTTGAAAGAAGGCCACAAAGCCGGGTTGATGAGCGATGCACCTCGTGCGCATCAGCGAGCAGGTAGGTCATGGTCTCCTGTCGGTTCTCAGGCCACATTTTGGGGACATTTTCTAAGTCCAAAGTTTCAGGTTTTGCTTGGAGAAGCACCTTTAGCAGCACTTCCAAGGGTCTAGAACTGGTTGAACACCACTTGTGGGGTCAAGACTTACTCCAGGCTGCGGCCAAGTGTAGGGTTCAAGGTCTCTGGGGCTTGTTATGACCCTGTAGCTCACACAGGAGGCCAGTTAACTAGCTCTTGAAGTCACTCTGTTTGTCCTGGGATCAAGCAGCAAGGCAGGCCTAAAGCAGCAGGGCAGTCCACTGAGGGTACAAGGCAGCCTTCATGCAGCAAAGCAGCCCTCTGGTAGCAGTAGTGCAGTCCTCAGAGATACACAGCAGGCCTCAAACAGCAGGCCAGTTATCTGAAGTACAGGGCAGTCCTTCTGGAGTTCCTTTGCAGGTCCAGGAGTGTACTGGAAAATTGATCTGAGGGTCCAATATTTATATTTGGTACCAGCCTTTAGAAGTGGGAGGATCTTTTAGTCTATCTCACCATCTGTTTCTTGAAAAGTTCTTACTTCCAATGCCCTGGCTCCAGGGTGACAAAAAGCTGGTGTAATATTGGGGCACAGAACAGCTCTGTGTCACCCATCCAGACACGATGGTCTGTCTTGTCAATCAAACAACGGGGGCCCCTATAATGATTAATAAAGGTAGAGACACATAGGGGAAAGAACTATACAATCAAACAAAAAAGCAGTCCTACCTGTGAACTTTTAGAAATGCATTGCGTCATATAAATTTATACCTGGCCAGTGCTAATCAGTGAATTCACATGCAGAAGAGGACAAAAATATATATATCCAAAAATGTAAATTTATTAAATCAATACATGGATAATCATAATAATAAAATCATTTAAGAAAAATCACACCGCTCATTCAGACACTCTCACTCTAACAATCCTTCAAACAAACCGCAGTCATTCAGAACAGGACATCATACACTCTCATATTGTGTTCTGTGCTTAGCATCACTGAATTCTTCATGGCTAATGTGTCAGAGTTACATTGACTGTATTGTTTGATCCATAGTACCTTGTCCAACATTATGTTCGATCTTTCTTGGACACCATTTGGGGATCTATTTAAACATGTATGTTGTTTGACTATTTGAGTGAGTGTATGATGTCCTGTTCTGAATGACTGCGGTTTGTTTGAACAATTGTTAGAGTGAGAGTGTCTAAATGAGCGGTGGGATTTTCTTAAATGATTTTATTATTATGATTATCCATGTATTGATTTAATAAATTTACATTTTGGATATATATATTTTTGTCCTCTTCTGCATGTAATTCACTGATTAGCACTGGCCAGGTATAAATTTATATGACGCAATGCATTTCTAGAAGTTCACAGGTAGGACGATGTTCTGTCTTGCCAACACATAGTCCCCCTTTGTCTCGCTGTCTGGCAGGAATGCAAAAAGGCAAACTACGAACTATTCAAAGTCAAGTGACCCAGAACACAGGCTCCAGGTACCACATGGTTAGGTCAAGAAAATGCCAACTTTTGAAAAGTGGGCTTTTCCAGAATTGTAACTTAAAATCTAACTTCAACAGTAAAGAGGATTTTAAATTAAAATTATTTTGAGAACAAACATGACATTTCTAACTGTTCTCAGTAAAACGTTACCATTTACTAAATGTAATAAGGTAGCCCAATGTTATCCTTTGGGAGAGGTAGGCCTCACAGTAGTGAAAAACAAATTTGGGACTTTTTCACTGCCAGAACATGTAAAACTTTAAAACACATGTCCTACCTTTTAAGCAAAAATGCACCCTGCCCTATGGGCCACTTATAACTGCAAACAGCTGCCATGGCAGGACTGAGACATGTTTCAAAAGGCTATCCAAGTAGGTGGCATGGGTGGCACAACAAATGCTGTAGGCGCTTTAATGCAAACACAAGGAGATGATGGACGGAGCACTGAAACTTTTCAGACACTCACCCCCAGTCACAGATCTGGGTTGAATCCATTATTGTTCTTTAGCTCACTTCGCCACCCCAGTTCAGACACAGCTATATGCAAATCAGTCTTGACCCTGTGCCTCATGGGAACAGTCCAGCCCGAACTGCCAAGCCATGTCTTCCCTGGACCGGAAACAAGCATCCTGGGACCGGTTTCGGGCTAACAGCCCTCATCAGCCAGGCTAGCTAAATCCAGTAGCAAAGTGAGCAAGGGACCCATGTCTGGGCATACCCTGCCAACTTAGGGCGAACCAAGCAAACACAAAGAGATGATGGATGGAGCACTGAAACTTTTCAGTCACTCACCCCCAGTCACAAATCTGGGTTGAATCCATCATCGTTCTTTAGCTAATAGTATTTAAATTACAGTCGCTGGGTACATGCAGTACCATTTTACTAGGGACTGATTAAGTAAATTAAACATGCCAATTGGGTTTAAGCCAATTTTACCATGTTTAAAGTAGAGATCACAAGCCGTTTAGCACTGGTTAGCAGTGGTAAATTGAACAGTTTCATAATGCCAACAAAACCAAATCTCAGAAAACAAGAGGGAAGAAAGCAACAATTTTGGGGGAAGACCACACTAAAGGCAGTGATGTCTAACAGACAGGTATTCTTTTTTCAACTTATCCAGGCAGAAGGGTTGTGCACTGGTTGGTGGGGTGGGGTGGTAGAAGGGCAGGATTTTTAACCATTTTTATTAATGAATGTATTTTATGGCTCCCCCGTTACACCCCAGCCCCTGCCTAGATTTTGGAAGCAGGGGCAGCAGATTTCATAGACAACTCAAGCTGCATTTTTGCTGTCTATTTGATGTTACTCAGAACCCCTTGAGGAATAATATCCCTGTTCTTCATTGATACCCATCTATAATTTTATATTTTATTAAAAGGGTTGGGACTTCTAGCTAGTTATAGACTGAGATGAAGTAGAGCCTTGGCTTCACCTTGGGACCCTCTGACTCCTCACCCATCAATAACTACCTGAGAGTTTCTTCCCCTTGAATAATATTGCCTAACTAAGAACCTATACCCAGTCAGTCAGGTTGGTAAAATGCTTGCACTAGCAACTGGTGTTTGTCTGTATTATTATCGATTTGAGATGTGAAACAGATCAAAAGAATGGGCTTGTATTTAGCTGTGGTAGATGAGAGATTAGGGAAACAGATGCATATGTTTAATTGCCTGTTGCTATTGGGCTTTAATAACTATTAATTGCCAATTGTTTTATGTTGTACTGCCTTCAGGACTTTAATAATGGCCAGGAAATAAAACGTGGTTAGCACTCTTTACTGAGGACATTGCTCATGTTAGGGTTTGGCCAGAGGGTAATAGTCCCTGGTGGTTCTCAGATAGGCATGATCATGCACATCTTTTAGGTCTAGATGCATCTCCCAGTCGCCTTGTCTCAGCACACCTTGGAAGATGTGGATCCCCTCTTTCCTGAAGTGTCTGTAAAGCAGCCATTGATTCAAATCTTGCAGATTTGCTGTCACATACAAAACCTGGAAACGAGCTCCAGCAACATATTATGAGGTCCTACGCTTTATCACCTTCTAAAAGTGCCTGGATAGCCTCATGGGTGATTAGCATGCTATGCAAGTCTACATAACCTCACAGGTGCATTTTCAGCAAATCCCTTTCAGCAACTTGGAAAAGGGTGCTAAGAAAGTTTTCCGTGGTCAAGTCTGCCTCTACAATGGCATTCTTATCTCATAATTGTTTAACTTGGTTGTGCTATTTTGAGAACATGACTGGCCTTGGCATTTGATGCTGATTAAGGTAATCTGTGAATTTCAAAAAAGAACCCATGAACAGTCTTGAGAACCCAGGCATACTGCGAAAGACTTTGCCAAATGTCCAAAAACATTTCTAAGCTGTCCTCCTACCTGTTGCACCAACAGGGGAGGGCATCCTAACTGAGTAACCTTCAATACACTTTTGGCCTCCTCTCCATGGTCTTCCATGGCTTCTTATACCTCGAATGAGGATGAGCATGTCCATTCCCTGGTGTCGATTGAGTGATGCACCATGGGCAGATGAGCAACCGCTACCTCGACTGACCTTCTCTAAACATTATTGGCCAAAAACCATTCTCAAACCTTACTAGGCTTGTTCTAAAGCTGTCTAGGTGCCCCACTCAAATTCTATCACGTATGTTATAAAAGCTTTGCAAAATAATTTACCATGAGCAAGAGCCTTAATAGAAGGTAGGCCCACTAGCTTGAGTTTGGCATTGTCAGTTGCTGTTGCCCAGAAAGCAAACAGCTCACTGGACAGTCCCCTAAAGATCTCAGTGTCAAAAGGAACACCGGTCTGTGTGGCCTCTCCTGCAAGGTCCAAGATGTATGCCAATGGCCAGTTGTCAGCTCAAAGGCAATCTTAACAAGAGCCCTTTTTTGGAATCTCTGGCAAATTTTGCCACAACGCAATAACATGAGGTCCACCGCTGGTGATCTTACCTTTCAAAGTCAGGGAAGGGCATTCTGCCCTCAACTTGTTCCTAACCTTCTCCAAAGGTTTGCACATTCTCCAATTGGAATAGGGTTCTGCTTTCATGTGTGGAACCAAGTCAGATTAACTAGGGAGGATTGTGTTTTCTGGGACAAAGTCATCTTCTAGATGATGAAGCAGGGGCAACAGGGAGGTCAGGGCTGTGGTGCATCGTGAGCGTCACGAACGGTGCCCTCAGCTCAGGTGCAGGCAGCGGCCTTGGTGACGGCATCAGAGTCGGTAGGGTGGGGCGTCGGCAGGCGTTGGCGGTGTCGGGGCTGCAGTGCAAGTCAGGGTGGTGCGTTGTGCACTTCAGGAGCAGTGCCCATGGCTTTGTTGCAGGTCACAGCTTCGCTCGCGGGCGTCGGTGTTGCTATTTCCCTCTGTGGCAGCTGAAACTGCAGTTTCAGGTGCAGGAGGACAGGGGAAAAGAAGTCTTTGTGTCCCTGAGACTTCAGAACAGGAGGCAAGCTCAACACCAAGCCCTTGGAGATCTTCTTCATGCAGGATACACAGCACAGTTCAGTCTTTGTCCTCTCCTTGGCTGAAAAAGCCACTGCAGGCCAACCCCACATAGCACTCAGCACTGGGGCAGTACTTCTCCTTCAGCTTTCCCAGCTTTTCTCCATGGCAAGGGTTCCTCTTGAGTCCAGAAGTAATCTAAAGTTCTGGGGTCTGGGCCCCAATGTTTACCCACATTTTCCTTTGTTCTCTTGTGGCAGAGAGTCTCTGAGCTCAGTCCAAACCAGTTCTGTCCTCTCTAGTCCAGCTTCCTGGCAGGAGGTGGAGACAGCATTGTGTAAGGCAGACCAGAACTATTAAGGTGCAAGGAAATCTCCTCCCACTACTCTAAATGCAGCCCAAGTCTATTCAGCCCATTCCTGACTCATCTAGGAAATGCAGGACACACCTCAACCCCCCAGTGGCTGTCTACAGTGAATGCACATCCCCAACCCCCTGTCACTCTAAAGCCAGACAGTCAATCCACAACCCAGCAGAGGCGCACAGGATGGTTAAGCAAAGTGGCATTTCCAAACCCACAATTTAAAAATCATCTTTACTAAAAGATGGGTTATTAAGTTCTGAGTTTAGAGAGCCCAAACTCCATTTCTCTATCTTGTCCCAATGGGAAGTTATACTTGTAAGATGTTACAAAGTATCTCTTATTCTGTCCTTTAAGGCAGATAGTCTCTCAATAGTGAAAAATAAAATTGGCAGTATTTCACTATCAGGGCATGTCAAACACACCAGGACATGTCCTACCTTTCATCTACACTGCACCCTGCCCAGAGGGGTACCTTAGGCCTACCTAAGGAGTGGCTTACATGAAAAGGGAAGGTTTGGGGCCTGGCAAGTGGGTGCACTTGCCAGGTCAAAATTGCAGCCACAACTGCGTGCAGACACTGCAGTGGCAGGTGTGAGAACCCTTTGAAGGGCTGCTTGTGTGGGTGGCACATCCAGTGCTGCAGGCCCACAAGCAGCATTTGATTTACAGGCACTGGGCACACACAGTGTACTGTACTAGGGACTTGAAGGTAAATCAAATAAGCCAATCACGGAGACACTAATCCATAACCACAATCTACATAGGGAGCACTTGCACTGTGGCACTGATCAGCAATGGCAAAGTGCCCAAAGCATCTAGACCAGCAAAAATGAAATCCAGCACACAGCAAAAATATAGGAGGCAGAGGCAAAAAGACAGGGGAAACCACGCCAAGAATACCAGGTCTAACAATATCCAATCCAGAGAAAGTCAAATTTGAATTGGTGTCCATGCCATCTGAAATGCCCTGGGACGAATCATCTCCTCTCTAGGGTTTGCTCCTGCCTGTTGGCACTATCCTCTGTGACCCAGAACCACCCATCCCATATGACTTTCATAGGGGTTCACTTTCTGCGAGGATCCCAGCTGTAGCTTTCTGCCAGATCTTACACTGAAGGAGTTCTCTAGTGTTTTTAGCTGGCAGAATAGCTCCTCATGGACGGGCTGATTATTGCCCCTTTTTTCCGAGTGCACACCGTTCTTGGACTTCTTTTGCACATTAGTTTTGCCAGGACCACTGCCTTGAGGAACCTTCCTGGGAACTCCCAGGTGGGCTTAAAGGGCATGGCACTAGGGATTATTTCTGTAAGTCTCCTGTTGGAGGGAAAATCTATTAATAAAGTAAGACAGAACAATTTTACACAATAAATATGGTTTTAACAAATCAATCAACTAGGAAAATCAGCCAGTCTCAAAGAGGCAAAGTCTGATGTTCAAAGTTCTGGATTACAACCAGTGGTATATATACTGTAAAAGCCACACAAAAAACACAGGTTACAAATTACTATATAACGCAAATAGCAAGCTGGGCAGATAAGATATTGCCAATGCAAGTAAATATTTCCAAGAATTGTGTACATGTCCATGTTTAGCAGAGGCTCCCTCTTGTGGGTTTTTCTTTTAGTTCTCAGAATAAGAGTGAGATAATCATTTTAATTTTTCTGCATAGTGAGTGATTATCTCTTGTTTGACATCATTGAGCCTAGCCTACCTTACTTTAACATATTCTCAGCAGGCTTGCACTAGGGCAGAATCCACCCTTGTTTACACCCTGTGCTCAATGCTCCATGACAATGCAAAAACAATTTCTACTGTCCGCCTCTCGTTGGGTTTGTTTAAAAGATAGAGATGTGGTAAACTTTTTTGTGACATCGATACTAATTATTGATGTCTTGTCAAATTTGAGTCTGCAAGGAAATATAATCCACTGGCGCAGGCTATTAAGGGCTGGAAAGGATGCAGACGCGTGCAGCAGCGCACTAAAGGCAAGCCCGTCTGCACCTGACGGCCGCTAGCCACCAGGACGCCTGCCCTTTTCTCTTCTTTACGGTTAGTATAAGATGTAAGGAAAGCACTATAATGCCACCTTTCTGTTACTCTAGATGTGAATTAAAGCAAATCAGAGGACAAGCTACAGCTAACTACACCCATAATACTGGTAATATACCCAACCTAGTCTCAGAACATGAAGGCTCATACTCCTATAATAAATGTAATTTTATGCTTTCCCTTCCTCAATCGGGGACTAAAATTTCAGGATCTATATTAAGATGTCAGAAGCATGAATTTCAGAGTTTAGACTGTAATGCATTCTCAATTCCTAAACATTCTTTAAAGGTGTGGAATTAAGTGGATACAGAAAACCCAGATATATGTCTCCTAACAGAGACCTGGCAACATTCAGTGCCCTCCAGACATTTCATTAGCTTTTCCTTCTGACTACAAATTGGTAAGACAAGATAGAGTCAATAAAAGAGGAGTGGGTATTTCAATTGCATTTGGCAATCGGATAAATGTTAGTGTAGTTGAATCTCAGATTACAGACTGGGTGGAAATATTTGTTTTTAGATTGGAATTATCAGGGAATGATACCCAGAGAGGAGCCCTTGTGTACCGACCCCTGGGAACAAAACAAGGATTTAGTAACAAACTGACGGAATTTATAACCCCACATATCTTTGCTGCAGATAATTTCCTAATGGTCGTAGACTTTCACCATCATGCAGAATTAACCTCAGACCCTGATACTACCCGGCTAATCATGGACTTAGAGTCACTAGGTCTATATCAAAAGGTGATTAGACCCACACATATTGCAGGACACATCCTATACCTACTATTCACTAATGAACCAAAAATGAGGGTCAATCCTCCTTCCCCACGGGTCTAGTCAGACCAATACACAATCAAAATCCATTTTCAGTCTGGATTTCGCGCCGCAGTTTTGACCCCAGCCCCAAAACCAAGTAGGCTGGAGGAACCATGGAGGAAAATCGACCTAGCTACTTTCACCTCGCATTTTTGCCCTCCCACTTTAACAGACCACAATAGCTCAGATGAGGACCAAGAAGCCTTTGAAAGTGCAATTTCTCAAGCATTGGACAAGATAGCTCCTGTCTCGATGGGAAATTGCAAATCTAAACATAAGATCAAGCTGGCCCCATGGTTCACGTATTCCCTAAGGTTAGAAAAGATGGTGTATAGGAAACTAGAACATAAATGGAGGTCATCAAAAAAGAATGAGGATAGATTAACCTACAAAAAGGCCCATAGACAATATCTTGATAAAACTAAATGTGCCAGGAAAGCGCATATTGTTAATAGAATTGACAAAACAGCCAACTCACATAAAGAATTGTTCAGAATTCTTAAGGAATTCACCAACACCAAATCCTGTGAGGCATCTATTTCAGCCTCCCAGGACCTGGTAGAAGAGTTGGCAAATTTTTTTGATGATAAAATAGCCAAAATTTACAACACCTTTGCTAAGGAGAAGGCAGATGAAATGAATAGGAAGTGTAGAAGGATGGAAAATACCCATCCAGTATTACTGAAGGAGTTCACCATGGTAACACAAGAGGATGTCAGCGCCCTAATAAATAGGGTTAAGTCAGGATCATCAGAAGACCTAGCTCCTCCCTATATTATGTCCATCCTGGCCCCTGTACTACTGAACAGCCTTACAGACATGCCCAATCTGTCATTAAACCTGGCATCAGTTCCAGTAAAATAAAAATCGGCGAGGGTTAAACCTATTCTTAAAAAAACATTGGCAGATCCTAAAGAGCTAGACAATTTTAGACCAATCTCCCTAATTCCTTTCTTGGGGAAATTAATGGAAACATTGGTGAACACACAATTGATGACATTCTTAGAAATCCGACTACTGCTTGACCCTTCCCAATCAGGTTTCTGCGCATGGCATATCACGGAGGCAGCACTGTGCAAGAACTAGATAATATAAGACTTTCTCTTGACGACAGACATTCAGCAATGTAGGTCCTATTGGATCTGTCAGCCCCGTTCGATACAATCTCCCATGTAGTCCTAATTTGAAGATTAGAAGAGATTGGTGTTGGAGGGAAAGCCCTAAGCTGGTTAAGGAACTTTCTGAGTGGACCGACACATTCAGTGCAGCTAGAGTTCTATGTTTCAAGAACCATATCCTTGGGCAGGGGAGTGCCACAGGGATCGGCATTGAGCCCTACTCTTTTCAATATATACGTGGCACCACTTCCACAAGTGATAAAATCATATGGCTTCGATGTCATCTCTTATGCAGATGACTCTCAACTGGTTATTACAATGGGACCAAAGCCGGAAGATACTATCGTAAGATTCCGAGACTACATAAATCATATTGCTACTTGGATGCAGCAGAATTGTCTGTAACATAATGCAATTAAAACAGAGGTTGTACTGTTTGGGAAAGCTCATGATTTCTGGTCAGATGATTCGTGGCCTATAAGTCTAGCCTCCATTCCCATTCCAAAAGCAACAGTAGGAAACCTAGGAATAATAGTAAATGAGAATTTGTCAATGAAGGAACATGTAAACCACATCACAGGCGCATGTTTTGGCACTATGCGTGCTCTACGGATAGTAGTTCAATGGATTCCACTTCGATCTAGAAAATCCCTAGTCCAGGCTCTTATTATTAGTCGCCTGGACAAAGGAAACGTGCTAATGGCCTCCATGAATTAAGGACTGTTTACTAAACTTCAGGTGATCCAAACACTGCAGCACATTACGTATGCCATCTTCCTCTGCTATCACCTTCAAAACCCCCACTATCACCTTCAGGACCCATCCTAAGAAGCCTACACTGGCTGCCAATAAAAAAGCGTGCACTATTTAAACGCTCTGCCTGGCCCATAAATCTCTATGTGGAAATGGTCCCCTGTATTTACTGAGAAAACTCAACTGGTATGCTCTGACTAGGAACTTACAGTCCCGCGGCAAACATCTGTTACAGCATCATCGGATTCATACCACCAGATGGGGGAAGATCATTTTCATATTTAGCCCCCCAATACTGGTACCAGCTCCCCTTACATCTCTGTGTCAGCACTGATCACAGTCATTTCAAAAAAGGTCTAAAAACATGGATGTTTTAACCTGTCTTAGTTTTACTATCAATATCCCGCTCTTGCCATGCCGGAAGATTTGCACCAGTGCCTTGTGACCCTTTCAGAGTGATTTGCAGTGCTTAATTAGAATAATAATAATAAGAAGAAGAAGAAGAATAATGTCTTTCAGCGAGCTAAATTTACCATACAACATTTTACGTGTATTTCTTAACACTAATGGGCACTCTGACCTATGTATTTCTGCAGAACCCACAGTTATCTTTTTCACCATGTCCACGTATTAGCATAGGCCGGTTGAATACTTAGTTAGGTTCAAAACTATCCCTTACCTGAAATGTTTGTATTGGGGTATGGGATATTATATTTGTGTGTATGTGTCTATAAAATGTATTCCTATTATTTCCCTACATCAATCCTCTCTGAGAGTGCTCGCCTGACTGTGTCATCCACAGAAGCACCCATGAACTGCTTAAAGCTTCAAACCAGGGATGAGTCACATTCATCTGACTGCACTTCAATAGGATTTGGCTCTGCCTCCTGGCCCATGGAAGCTCTCATGTTTGAGCAAAGGACACTTAGGGGCCAATTCCGATTCAGGCCGGAAATCACTCCGACCGAGCCGGACCCGGAGAGATTTCCGACCAAATCGGACTCTAGCAGCCCGACCGAACGAGTACGATGCGTACGCATGCAATCGGACTCGATTCGGTCGGACTCCCATTGAAGTCAATGGGAGCCGGCCGTACAATGCGTACGTGGGCTCCCATTGACTCAATGGGTGCGAGGCGAACAAGGGTGCCCCCTACAGCGGGTACGCGTCGATGCGACTCGCACCGTACATGCCCAGGTAGGGGGGACCCATGGGTCCCCCCTGTGTGCGACTCACGCGGCTACGCGTACAGGGGGGTCCGACACGGACCCCCAAAGTCCGGCTCTGACTGCCCTTTGGAGCCGGACGGCACGAGTCGGTCGGACTGCTCGAGCCGCGCATCGTACTTGCCCGGCCGGGGAACGTCTCCATTGCGCGGTGCGAGTCGTGTCCGTGCGAGTCGGTCGGAGCGGTTCGGACCCGCGAACGAGTCGGTCGGCGATTTCGCGTACGCTCGCATCGTACTCGCTCGCCCGGACGCACGTTCCAATCGGTCGGGAAAGAGGGCTCCGAATCGGATCCGGTTAAGCCGAATCCGATTCGGTGCCCTACCGGCCGAGATCGGAATCGGCCCCTTAGTTTTAGACTATAATTCCCTGAAAACTAATGTGATAAACTTCTTAGGCCACTAGCTGGTTCTGCAGCATGTGACAGATGTGGGCCTGACCGTGAGTCTTGCTAGTGACTAGGCATGGGTTAAATTAAAATTACACTTGCATAATTCACATAATTTTGTGAAGTTTGCATTATGCTTGTCGTGAAATTCCAGAAATTCCAAACCTTTTCCTAATTACACGTTAAAATGCTGTAAAAATGCACTGCGAACGTGCCAATTGCAGAAAATATTTACACCGAACGAACGGGAACAACAGGATTTGAGCATCTATTGCTCACAGTGCTTATGTTTATTTGCAATATATTTTGCATGAAATATGCACAAATGTAAAAAACTTATGCAAGGATGCATTTGGCGCTAAAATATATTGGATTTGTATTTCGTGTTATTACGCATAATTTTGTGCAATTTTGCCAAAATTTTCCATAATTATGAAAAAACAAATTACACAAAATTACACCCTTCCCAATGACTCTGCCCCTTGAGCGTTCACTGCACCACCACACGGCTTTGCAATCAGTTGCAATGTGAGCAGCCAAGCTATCTTGACAGGTGTGGTAGCGTAAGTGGGACGCAAGGTGGTGTTATTACAGGATGAGTCGTAATTTTCCTCAGGAGCGGGTTGGCGCAGAACAGCTGATGTAAGCATAGACCTATAGCAAAGGGGAAGGTGCAGATAAGTTTAAAGTTTCAGCAGATGATGAAGTAAAGGCGCGCTGATGGGTTGGATCGCCTTTTATAAAACCAGTGCTTAATTTGAGCCAGTGGTTTCCGGTGATCGGCCCAGGAACTTAATTGTCAACATCAGCACTTGTGACAGTCTGCTACACGGTGGTGCTGTCTGTCTAATTTAGAGATGAGCACAGCAACAGTTCTTTATTAATTCTATATACACTAAAATGGATCATACCTGCCACCCAAGCCATTCTTATAGCTTTGGGGGCCCTGATTAAATATCGATGTAAAAAATATAGTTTACAAAAATATCGTGGTAAAAATTATCGAATACAAAAATATCGACTCCCTATACTTAAACAGGTAAGTACAAAAATATTGATACAAAGATATAGAAGTAAAAAATATAGATGTAAAAAATATCGACTTAAAAAAGATATATAACTTAAATAAAATATGTTAAATAATATTAATATTTTTAACAAAATAAATTACATTTAATATATATTTTAACTAAATATAACAAATAAACTTAATTAAATAAAATATAAACACACAAAAATGTGTACAAATACATATATTTACTTAAAAACATTTTATTAACTATTATCTTGACTTAATTTATAAACTTTTTAAATTATATAAAAATAAAATATATACATATATGAATAATTTAAAATAAAATAAAACATTCTATAATTAATTAACACATTAAACTATTAAAAGAAATATTAAAAATACATTTTGCAACACAATAAATACAACAGTAGGGAAAATGTTGGATAGCAGAGGGTAAAATTTACTATTCCCACTCCAGTGAGTGCAAAAGCAGGGAAAGTGTTGGATAGCAGAGGGGTAAAAATTACTATTCCCACTCCAGTGAGTGCAAAAGCAGGGAAAGTGTTGGATAGCGGAGGCATAAAATGTACTATTCCCACTCCAGTGAGTGCAAAAGCAGGGAAAGTGTTGGATAGCGGAGGGGTAAAAATTACTATTCCCACTCCAGTGAGTGCAAAAGCAGGGAAAGTGTTGGATAGCAGAGGGGTAAAAATTACTATTCCCACTCCAGTGAGTGCAAAAGCAGGGAAAGTGTTGGATAGCGGAGGCATAAAATGTACTATTCCCACTCCAGTGAGTGCAAAAGCAGGGAAAGTGTTGGATAGCGGAGGGGGAAAAATTACTATTCCCACTCCAGTGAGTGCAAAAGCAGGGAAAGTGCTGGATAGCGGAGGGGTAAAAATTACTATTACTACTCCAGTGAGTGCAACAGTAGGGAAAGTGCTGGATACCACACCAATAAAAAAATAAACATCAACATTTTTATTAAATTTTATTTCCATTATTAACATAATTAATATTGAAATTTAAATATATTATTATTTAAAAAAATAATAAACATTCATTAATTACACATTGTTTAACACTATAATATCCACAACACACATCTAAAATTAATTACACAATTACAATTAATAATTACTAATTAATTCATTCAAATTAATTAGCAAATTAATTAATACAAATTAATCAACACATTAATTAATGCAAATTAATTAACAAATTAATTAATGCAAATTAATTAAAACATAATTAATAAATCATCAATAAAAAATAAATTACTTCCCACCATTTACACCTATAAAAACCACAACACACACCTAAAATTAATTAAACAATTAACATAATTAATTATTTATTAATTAATTAATTTAACATAATTAACAACTAATTAGCAAACAATTATTAATAAATCAATTTACACATTTATAACTCTATAACATCACAATTATACAATTATGAACAAATATAAATTATTAAATACATTTCATATAATTAAATTACTTCCCACCCTATTCCCTATAAACCCACAACCCGCTATGGAACTAAAAACGCATAATTCAATTTTAAAAAAATGATTAACTACTATAAATAATAAATAAAATCTATATAATTAAATTACTTCCCACCCTATTCATATATAAACCCACAACCCGCTGAGGAACTAAAACGCAAAATTCAAGTAAAAAAAAAATATTAACTGCTAAAATTTTAACACATATAATAAAAATACAAACAATTCTCATACAAAATACTAAAATACATAACATTAATAATGAATCGATATTTTTAACAACTATATTTTTGTAAACGATATTTAACACTTCGATATTTTTGCAATCAATATTAATTACCTAACAATCGATGGGGCATATTATCAAGGGCTTTATCGCCGCTTTAGCGGCACTTTTTGCCGCTAAAGCGGCGATATTTTTAACGCCCTATTAGCAAGCTGTCGCTAACAGGCATTAGCGACAGCTTTCCGGCGATAGCGGCCGGGTTTTACATCGCCTTGCATGTCAGCGATAATTATCGCTAATGACATGCAAGGTAGGCGTTCCCAACTAAAAGCGACAGAAAACAGTCGCTTACATACCTATCGCCTATTAGCAATACCCGCGAGCGATAAAAAACGCGCGCTAACCCCGATTAGCGCTTGTTTTTTAGAACTGATAAAAACATGACTTAGCAATGAAAGTCAATGGGAGGTGGATTGTAAGGTTAAGTCCCCAGAATTAGCGATAGGATTTTATCGCTGGATTTCTCGCGTTAAAGCTGGGTTTCGCCGCTATCGCTGGATATTTTATCGCAATGGAGATAAACCTTGCTAATAGCATGTTATTTCCGCGGTAATATCCAGTGATAGCCGGCGATAAAAAAAGGCGCGCTAAGCAAGGTTTGCGATATTTATCGCATGTTCTTGCTACTATATGCCCCGATATTCTTTACCACGATATTTTTTACATCGATATTTCTTACCCACAATATTTTTCCCTCGATATTTCTGTAGGTCGATATTTATACATCGATATTCTTGCTCTGTACCATTATGACATCATGTGCATCTGAGTTGATGTACAAATACATAGGACTGTTTTTTAAATGTTCATTGGTAGCGTGCCCTGCCCCTTTAAATCACGTGAAATGACAGGAAGTGTCTCACAGTTCACCCCAATCATTCCTGTTTCTGCTCAGTGGCTGTATAAGCTTTTGATTCGATCCAGTGTTATTCGTCGTAATTTGCTCAAAAGTTTGTATGTTTCATGATCAGCACATTTCTATCTCAAGTGAACTTGTCTGCATTCTGAGTGATGCCCTAGGCCCCGAATACAAGGGCAACAGAGGGTTTAAAGATAACTCAACTATTAAAATCCGATGCCTTGGGCTGTGATATTTATTGGGTGCAATGATTATTTCCAATTATGAGTGTTCCTGCTTCAAATGGGGAATAACTTTCAGGTTTGGGGGCTTTATGCACCAAAATCAATATTTTCCGGTATTTACCAGGCTCTTTCCCTGTTAAATTTCCGCAGGTTTGACCTGCCGACATTTGATATTTATAACTCCAGGTAATTTCCATATTTCCAACCGCTGTGCAAACGTCTGTGGGCCGCTTGTAATCAGCCCACAAGACCGCTCAGCAGCCATCAAGATAAAGATTGCATCTCAGAATAATAGTAAAAGCAGTGAGCATGCAAATATTTAGTGAATAAGCGTCACTTTTCCTAGTTTTGAAATTGACTCACATCATAAGGGTCCGCTTAGGCCCGTCCAAGATTTATAGCACATTGAATTCTGAGAGTTTTGCTCCAACTATGTTTCGCTATGAGCCTAGAAGTAGCAGCAAGAGTGATGCTGGCTAAAGTATTTACTGGCTTTTGGTGACCCTCAAGCAGTGTGGCAAGTTGGGGCCCAATATTTTTACCTGCAAACATTATAAGAATACTGTCAGAGCTATAATCATATCAAACAACCTTGATAACTATTGCAGCACATGGATTCGCCTAGATTTTATTCTCCGTTAATCAACTACTTTTCTTGTCAAGTGATTCTTTTTCAGAGTCAATAAGCTCTCAGTCCATCACTTCTGATTTCCACTACCTATTACTGGAAATTAATTCTTTAAGGCAATTCAACTGCTCTCCTTTCAGAGATGGTACATAGTTATTAAATATCAGCTGTTCTAATCATCATCAAGGTGGTGGGGGCAAACCTTCAGGGCCCCCCTATTCAGTTCAAGGGCAATGCATATCGGTAAAATATGGGAGACACTATCTACCACTGTAACGTTTCTTCCATAATCCATTTTAATCTAGACTCTTAAACCATTTCATTCCATTGTGCTCAATGAAGACAGCAAACCCCAGATTTCACTAGGGGACAGACGTATAAACGTATTTTATGCTCAAATTAGGACTCCGTAAAGCGCGAACTACTCATCCTTACGGGTCTCAAGGCGCTAGGGGCCGTTGCGAAAGTTAAGTGAGCTGTTGCCCAGAGTCACAAGGTGCTGAGCTGATCTGCCGCCGGAGCCGGGGACCGAACCGTGAGCCCTGTACCCCGAAGTCAGCTGCCCTGACCGCTGCACCACACCTCTTCCACTATGCAATGATCACATTTTGGGTAAACTTTTACCGACTCATTAAATGGAATATGTGAATGTAAAAAAAAGATTTGGGGCCAGTATTTAATGTTCCAGGAGACCACTGCCTGCTCTCAAACAAACCTTTAAAAAAAGAAAACTTTTTTTCTTTTAAACACAGCTTGTTCCCTTTAAGGAAAACAGGTTGCATTAAAAAATACTTTTAAAATGTGATCAAAGAAATTGTGGTCTGTTGATCTTCTCAAACTGGCATCCCTATAATGGCCTTAAATCGGAGTCACAATTTGCATCTTACCTCCTTAATAACCATAAAGTTGGCTGGATTATGACATGCTATTCATTGTAAATTTACGAACCAACCTATTAGCACATAGGTCAGTTTGTAAAATTCTTCACTAATTGCAAAAATATTGGTCACAAATTGCAACCAGAAGTTTGCAACTAGGGATTCATGCAATTGGCCCTTGTTTGTTCAATTAAAAAGCGGGACAAAGCAGTCTTCCTGATGGCATAAAATCATCTGGGAACCTTAGATGAATCATGTAAAATAGCTAATTATTAATTGAGATGGATGGAAGTTCAACACAAGTAATAAGGTCACTAACCTGTTAGGTCCAATCAGAGGTTGCAGTTACTTAACTGTGAGAAAATGGGTAAAGCATTTAGAAGTACCAAATCAGTTAAAAAAATCAAAGACACAACACAATAACTATCCCACTCCAATTTATAAGGAGAGAGAAAAGTTTAATAAGCAAAATAACATAAAACAACAAAAATCCAATAAGGTAAACTGGAGATATACATTTTTGAAGATTTAATTGGAAAAAGTACCAAGTAAAATAAAGCTCCAAACGTAAGTCAATGGTGAAGACAGGGCCAAGGTCCAATTTCAGGCAAACTGTGTATGCACGTGTCAGTTACACCAAGGTGATTGGTCCTGGTGAAAGTCGAGTAATCAAACAAGTCAAAAAAATTCCCACTTTAGAAAGTTAATTTGTCACTTTTTTACGAAAAATTGTGCAGTTTCTTCAACATCCCAAGAGACAAAGGCACTTTGTTACTTTTTGCTTAGAAAAATCCTCCCAAAGCAGGTCATCACTGAAATTGCAGCCACCACCATGAAACTGAAGCCTAGACATTGAAGCAAGTTGGTCCTGCTGAATTGCTGGAGTTTTGGAGATTTCTCGCTGTAAATTTTCTAAGCTCCAGCAATGAATCGGACTTAGTCATTTTTAGGTCGAGCCCTGAGCCAGCGCGCAAGCGCTGCTCTGGGGTTGGTCTGTGGTAGTTTACTACGTGAGGGAAGCCCCGCCCATCTTTTTCATTGGCTTGTGTCTTTGTCCTTCCTAAATGCTGCCTTCCGATTGGTTTATAGGCTTGTTAGTCCCTCCTTATGACGGCCATGTCGTCATTTGTATCCTTCCATGGCTACTAGCCCCTTTACTTCGAGTGTTGCACAGTATGTGTTATTTAGATTGTGAGCACTATTTTCTTTAATAAGGTTCTCTTACTGCCTGTGCCTTCTTGCTCCTCGCCCGCACTCCCGTTGTTCGTGCCTTCTCGCCCTCCTGCCCCCCGCCCGCACTCCTGTTTGCAATGCAATAGGTCTTGCGTAAATGCGAGTCCTATTGCATTGCAAATGCTTGTTTGGGAAGTTAACTCCCATGGCGTATTGACACGGGAGCAAGCAGCCACGCGCACCCCATCCCTGCATGCAGATCTGACCTGGGACTGCAGTGATGACTGCTTGTTTGGGACTTGTGTCCTTCGTGTGATGGTGCATGGGAAATAATGTGCTCTGTGTTGGGTTTCCCGGCTCGGTGAGCAGCTTCAAAGGGCCCTGAACGCGCCTTTGTGTGTCGGACCTCCTGTGAACCTGGACCAGCCCCGCCATTACCATGGGTGTCCTCAGCGCAGAGTGCCAGGTCTGGACGGCAGCAAAACTGCGAGTATGGCTTCTCTTTTATCCGTGGTATTGTGGCTGGAGCGGAACATACATGTTAGTTCTCGAGTGCGATGATGGAAGCGGGAAGGTAGTTGTGTTTGAATTTTCATAGCTACCTCCAGCCCAGTGCACTTCTTCTTCCGGTCACACAGTTCTGCTTGGATGAAAGGGGCAGGCTTTGCTTCACTCGTACGAGATGCTTTGATACAAGTGGCAAAGCTGGCCTCTCTATAGCATGTTTGCAAAGATGTTAGTTTGAGTGTGTGCTGTAATTAACTTCTGAGTGCCGCTGCTGTGTAAATGCGGTATGTGGGATATTGGAGGCGTAGGGATGACATGTTTGTTTTTTAATCACTGAAAGTTGTCCAAGCCCATGTGTAGCAGAAACAGTGACACCTGTATCTGTAGAGTTACAGATGTGGAAACTAAGCTGTGTTGGTATAACACTAATACTTTGTATGATTGTAGCACCCGGACTTCCTTCTCATTCGGATTGTGATTTATTTAAATGACAATGAGTCCTTGGCAGTGGCATGTTTTGATTCTGCCGCTTCTGTTAGCACCATCAGCACCGTCCTCAGTTTAGCCTGGTGCCTTGAGATTACATTCTATTATAGTGAGTTTACTTAGTGATAGGGCAGAGTATTAACCTACCTAGAGGGCACAAGGCGAATCGTGAAAAACAATCCTGCCTCCTAGGATATCATGCAGTCTCAGAAAAACGATGCAGTCAAAAGCGCTCCCTGTTGTGGTTTTATATTCTCCTATAGTGTACACTATATTTTGATGCTATTTTGGATAGACCATAGATTAGTAACCTGAAAGCATGAAACAGAGGTGGCCCCTACCCCAGAGTACCTGCAGTTACTAGGAGCCAGCGGCCTCCTAACAAAAGTAATGCCCCCTACAGAGAAGTGCTGACACCTTTTAATCAAAGGAAGCCCAAGTATGCAGAGAGAGCGCCTCGCGTAGCCTCAGCCGGGTTGGCGCTGCTCGCTCCCCTCCCCCTTAATCTTATCTCGTAACATTTGCTGTTCATTCAATGCTCATGATCCAATGTCAGACATTTTTTCCGTCATTGTGTCCCTAAAGAAAGTTGTAGAAAAGAGTTTAAACAATAGTGGGGCATATTCTCAAGGAGCCATCGCTGATTTATCGGCACTTTAGCGCCGCAAAAGTGGCGATAGACTTATCGCCCCATTCACAAGCTGGTGCAAACTGCCGACAACGCCGACATCGCCAGTTTTCCCGCGATAGCTGCCGCAAAACACATCGCCACGGATGAGAGCGACAACTAACGCTAATGATATGCAGAGTAGGCGTTCCCGTGCAAAAACACACGAAAACACCACTTCGCGATATTCTCAACGACCAGCCAGATCTGCGATGCCGGACAAAAACAGGCGATAAGGCACGTTAGCAGCAGGGACTTAACACCTGCTCATAACTGGTCTTAAGTAGGACGAAAACCTACAGTACAGAGGGAGCCCAGGCCAGAGCCACATCTGAAGACCAACAGATGCCATGGAGCTACTAATCATGCAGCTTGGAGACCCAAGAGGGCCACAACACCCACCACCACCACCCCCAGGACCACCCCCACCCCCAGGAGCACCCCCCCTGGACCACCACCCAGGCAGCGCAGAACAAGACAGCGGACCATCCGAAAACGCATCAGCCTCACAGACTTAACGCCAGAGGAAGTCATTGCCCACTACAGGCTCAAACGGACAACCATCCTCCGCATCATGACCCACATTTTCCACCGGCTGAAGGTACCAACACAGCGGACAACCAACATCCCTCCGCAGACAAAGCTGCTGGCTGTGCTGCACCTGTTGGTCTCTGGTACCTTCCAACCAACAACTGCCAGAGTCGGAGGAGTCTCACAGCCAGCCCTATCAAAGGCCATCACACCTCTCCTGGATGCCATCATCAGTTTCATACCCCAGCACCTTCACTTCCTCCACACTGCGCAGGAACAGCTGGAGACCAAGAAAGGCTTCTACGCCATAGCCGGATTCCCGCACGTGTTGGGGGCAATCGACTGCACACATGTCCTACTTGTGCCCGCTGCCAACACTGCACACAATTACCGCAACAGGAAGCACACGCATTCCATCAATGTGCAGGCAATAGTGGACCACCGGGGACTGCTCACCAATGTCGTCGCCAACTACCCAGGCAGTGTGCATGACTCATACATCTTCCGACAGTCCATCATCAACGAAAGCGCTTTCAGGATGGCACCTATGGAAATGGACTGCTCCTTGGTAAGTACCAACGGAACACACCACACACCTCAATTCCACAATCACACAATGCACAACTGTGGGAATGGACACGTAACACAATCACATCCAACATGCCAAACAACATGCACACCTACCAGACACGACAACACAAGTAACCGTGGTAAGAGGGGCCAGAAATGTGGACAAACCATGCACTAAGGCATAGCCCCTCTGCCACACATATGTAGAATGTGGGGAGAGGTGGGAACCACGATTGTGCGAAGGAGGCAATGGACCTATGAATAACAATGTGCACAATGCCAAGTGTGGCGGTGATGTGCTGGACAGTCTTGAGTATGCAGAGCACAGACATGTCCATGTGGACACATACTGCTGGAGTCTGTAGTGTCGTGGACAGTGGACGCAACCATATTATCACAGGCAGTGGGGAACACCTTGGACAAGTAGCCATGTCAGCCCCCCCTGTAAGCGTAAGCGGAGTGGGCAGGGCCGGCGCATGCCAGTCCAGCGTAGGGGAGTGACTAAATAGGCCGGGGCTCAGGGAGTGGTTCACTTCCGTGAAGGCCACCGAAATAACTACTGCGTGTGGCTCTGTGTCCGCCATATCCTGACCATAGGCCTACACACACATGGCCGACCACCTACAACGGGCAAACTCACACCGGCGACGAGGTGGCTACGTCCCACGCCACCCAGCGCACATCACGTCACCGCCTGCAGTGGTGTGTCTACCAGGGCGGCGTCCCTCACCCTGCCACGAGGCCGCCGTCGTGACCAGTGGTGCCTGCACGATCCTGTGCGCCTGCCGCACCCCAGCCCGCTGATCCCCAGACCCGACCTGCGTCCAGCGGTGAATGCCCACCCAGGCCTCACTGCTCACCTGCCGCCACCGGAGTCTCTCCAAGAGGGCCCACCACGTGCCGGTGCACTCTCCAAGGCCGGGCTCCGCGAGCTTGGCAGCCTCCTTAGCCTATCGCTGGCTTCTGCGCAACAGGCCCCCAGCGCACCCAGCGGCACCGCACCGCGGAGTCGCGAGTTGGCTACTGCTGCCTTCTGACCACACTGCGGTACAGCGAGTAACATACCCATCCTTTCCAGTCCGCCCCTCCAGGCCTGCTGCATCATCACAGGCTGCACACCCGCTCAGCTCTTCCGGTGGGCCGAACTCAGTGCACCACAAGTCACCGTCCAGCCACCAGGCCTCCAGCATTATAGCATGATGCACACCCGCTCAGCTCTTCCGGTGGTCCGAACTCAGTGCACCGCAAGTCATTGTCCCGAGGGGCTAACCCACAAGTCCGCCTCCAGTAGTCAACAGAATGTCCTTGGTAACGCCACTGGAGTCCTTCAGAGTCACAGGGCCACCCCCGTCCCAGGCAGGCCGCCGGTAAGCCTCAGCAGATCGTCTGGAGACGTACTCCGAAGTGCACGACATCCCAGCGCCACGGCGGAGGCGCATGCGTGTGAGGAGTGCGGAGAAATGGCCCGGGGCTCTGGGCGTGGTTCAGTTCTGGGCTCTGGGCGTGGTCCAGATCCGGCCTGGCCACAAAAGTAACTATGGCGTGTGTCTCCGTAGTAGTGCCTACACACACGTGGCCGCAAACCTTCAACGGCCAAAATTACAATCTTGCTATCAGTCCTACGGACATGAGCAGACAGGCGTGACAATGGTGTGCCGTAGGAGTGCAGGTTGTGCGACCGTGCAGCACACACAAGTAAATAGGCTCGGTGGGAGGGAGGAGCAGCTGTGAGGCTACGTAATACACATTGTCCTACCACATTTGCCAGCAGCAATACATGGCTAACATGAATCCCAAGGTCGCACAAATCACACACCACGAAACTTGTATGTCTGCCAACACACCATGCAGAACCACCAGTTGACACTGACCTCACTTACCTCTCACAGGTGATCAAGGATATGCACTCTGCCCGTTGATGATGACACCCCTCCGAGACCCGAACACCCCGGCCCAGAGGCAGTACAATGTGGCCACAAACGCACCAGGGGCATTGTTGAATGCACGTTTGGCGTGTTGAAATCACGTTTCAAGTGCCTGGACATCACCGGTGGAAGACTCTTGTACAGCCCAGAAATAGTGTGCAAGATGATCACTGCATGTTGTGTATTGCACAACATATGTGTACGCCCCAATGCCCCATGGATCCAAGTCCCAGAAGCACCGGACGATGATGAGGAAGATGATGCAGGTGGACCACACCCCACTGCAGCCGCAGCAGGAATAGCCCAAAGGAACAAAATCATCAACAATTTCTTCGAATGAGCATGTCACATTGTGACTGTCCCCAGCAATCATGGCACAGTACAAGATGACCACATGACCAGCATGTGCAAATAAAATCTTAGCAACACACATTCCCCGTGTGCATGTCAGTCCTCTGCATTAGCACATTATTCTGACGGGTGTAAGTGCAACATTGAGTGCTTACATTCGCATATGTTGCAAGAAGAGATGGTGTGTAGGTCCTCTTCATCATCGGTGATGAGGAGTACGGTCTGCTCTGCAGGAGGTGATGATTCTCTCTCTGCAATGTGAGGGGGAGATGCAGTTTGACATTGTGTTCACATGTATGTTGACGCATTGGCCAAGTTTACAAACAGACTGCTTGTCAATGTACATTGTGACTGTTTGTGTGGAGATGCCTATTTAATGCTGGACAGTTGACATTTCGCCGCCATCACAGATGTGAGATTGTATTTGTCCATTATCATCTCACAGTTTCCTGCTATGCCAAATGCGAATGGCCATTTTCTACACACAAGCGGCAGCAGTTGTGTCCTCTGTTCTGTTGTGAAAGTGTTGCAGTTTGGTTTACTTTGTTGTAAATGTTGAGGTGCTCTGAGTGTTATGTGTGTGTGCTGCATTGTGTGTGATTTTCCCCTTCAGCTCTGATTTGGCTGGCCCTTATCCCTTTCAGGCAGTGTGCCTTTCACTTCTGTGCTTATACAGTGCTGAGCTGTTGCAGACTTGGGTAAATTGGGCTCTTGGTCGGAGTTGTGACTCTTGGACATGGTTTGTCCGCAGATGTGCTGTACTTACTTGTGCATGTGTGCCATTGTGCACCTCTCCCCCCGTCCCCCCAGTCCCTGGTGGTTACTGACCCTGTTGCTGTTGTGTCAGGTCATGTTGAGCAGTGTCCGGTCCTCCGACTCCTGCCACCGTCTCCTCACTGATGACTGTGGACACCATTTCCTCCTTCTCATCCAGCTCCTCCTGTGGCGCAGGACTCCCACCCCCAGTCTGCATTGCTGCTTTGCGGTTGTTGGCGAGTTTCAGCTTGGTTTTGCGCTTCACATCATTCCAGCGCCTCTTGACCTCTTCCATTGTCCTCCTCAGCACTCTGACTGCATTCTCCTTGTCCAGGATGGACTGCCATATTCCATTTTTTGTTGCCAATGACACAGTGGAGGTGACGGACAATTGTGGATGGTGTTCGACCACATCCGTTATCAGGATCCTGTTTTCCTGCGGAATGAACCCCGTCTTCCTCTTCTTCTTCTCCTTGCCCTTCCCTGACCCCGAGGTCCCAGGATGGTCCTCCGTGGGGCTTGAGGGGTTTTTGATGTCCTCTGTGCTTGCTCCGGTTACCTCCATGGTGCTTCGCAGTTGTTTGTGTTTTATTTGTATTTCATTTTTTCCGCTTTTATGGTGATTGTTCCCGCCTTACTTGTGGGACTTGCGGGCCTGGGGCTGCTTTTCGCTGGATTTTTATCGCAGTTAGGCCCATCGCAACTTTTTTCACGTTCGAGCTTCCTTTTTTATCGCCGTTGCGGTAGTTGTATTGCGGACATTTGAGGCGTTCACAGGAAACTATCGCATGTTAACGCCGTGTTGGGAATACGACGTTGACACAGAGTTATTTTCCCGCGATAGACGGCGATATGGAAAATCGCGTTAGCCTATTTTGGCGATGTTTATCGCACGTTCTTGTGAATATCCCCCTTTATGTCTTTTTAAAAGGAAATACAGCCAGCCATCAGTATTTTATTTAAAGCCGTTGACCCCTGCAAACGTGGAAGGCTTGTTTAATATGCCCTTAGATTATGCTGAATTTAGTAGCAGGTTGCTGGTGGCTGTCGGCAATCACAGTGCAAGCAGGCTTAGTTGCAAAAGGCTGGGTTGACAGATACTTGCGCTTTCAGCAAAACCGCTTCTGAGAGAACTTTTACCCACTTTTAAACCCTAGTGAAGCACAAAGACGTCTATGAAATGAAGGACACACGAGATTGGCGCACTCCTCAAACTTAAATTGAACTCGTTTCCCACCAAGGCCTCAAAGGCGAAATGTGAAACGGGCAGTATAAAGAATGTGAAATATTTATTCACTTTTGACAAAAGTGTAAATCCTCTACCCTTGTTTACTATATAAACATCTTTAAAAGGGCATCTTTACTTTACTGTACTTAGCGCACCTTGTACTTTTAAGGTTACACTTGATGCTTTTCGAAAGGGATAATACAGAAAGGATTAATAATTATGCAGATGTAATTACGTAATGGTACTAAATTTATCGACTTCGGAAGGATAGAAGACTGAGTTTGCCTTGCCTGCATTTCGTGCTTGTGACTGCAAGTTTCAGAAGCAGCGTTCAACTCTGAGTCATATGGTCTCCTAACTATGAAGGTTATGACTAACTAAGGAAAACATTTGCTATTACCATTTAGGGAAACAGTCTTTCTAGTAACTGAGACATCCTAGCAAAGGATAGATAGCATCAGCAGTGCCATTTACACCGGCTCTGCAACCTATACAATGCAGTGTGTGCTTAGGCGGCCATAGGAATCCCGTGCCCGTAGACAGTGACAGAGAAATATCACTTACAGTGCAGTAAAGTCAACAGCCTTCTTCAGGAATGTGACTGGCAAGTGTTTCCAGGACTGCGACCTACTTAGAGATGCTCACAGGATGAGTAATGTCTGCTGGTTGCTAGACCTCTTCCCTGTGTTTGTTCGTGTCCTTTTATCCGCTGGTTGTGATTGAAGGCCTGTGCCTTGACAAAAGGTTCAGATCCCTGTGTTTGTATGCTATAAAATGGTTTAAATAAAAATAGCATTAACAAGGCATCAATGACACATTATGGAAATTTGGGGGTGGATTGTTCGGGGTGCAGTGATTATTACAAAAAACTATGGCTCTAAAGCATCCCTTGACCTGTCTTAATGTAAATATATTTCACATTTTGTGAGCAAATTTCGTGCGTTGCCGCTTATGCATTTATTTGGCACGCTAAAGACATTTACTGTGGCATCCATATTTCGAATACATCTAATATTTCTTAAGAAGCAAAAAAAAATATCTTAGCAGAGACTTGCTGTTGAGGGTTAATCAGGGCTTTAAGTGGGATGAAAAAACTGGGGGGGTCTCTCAAAGGGGCGTGGCCGATATAATTAAGAGCGTGGCTTAAAACATTTATGCTAAAAATATGTGCTCAGCATAATGTGCCGCCCGACTGGTATTTTTGCTGCTTCTGTTATTGCCTCCACATATATAATACAACAAGTAACATTACACCTACAACAAGCCAGGACTATTGGCTTTGTCAAAGGTTGTTAGTTGGATAAGATAAATATACTACATGCATACATACAACTATGGCTTCGTTGTATATAATATTGAAAATGCTTTAGTTCTTGCGTGAGAGGTTGTGGCGTAATGGCCAGAGCTGCCAACTTTGGAGCTGAGGAAACAGGTTTGAGTCTCAGCGTCGGCTCAGCATCCTGTTTCTGGGCAAATCACTTAATCGTCCATGCCTACCAAAAAATAAATGATTATATCCTTGTTGGTGCACATGTAAAGCACTTCGAGTTTTGCAATACAGAACTACAAAAAAAAAGTTACATCAAAAACAGTGAACTGCTGCAGAATTAACCTCGATATGGACCCGTCTCGGCACCTGCTTTTAAGAACTGCGGGTGCTGAGCACCGGCAGGGCCCGGACCTCTTAAAGCCCTGGGGTTAATCGTGCTATGTTGATGTTTGTGTAACATTGCATAGTGATACAACCAAGAAACTGACATTCAACCACTTGCTCTCTTGCTCTCAAAATATGTTGTATTTTAAACATTCTGCGCGCTGCCATTTAATCTTCTCCCTTCTAACATACTGTTTACCTCCCTAGTGCTCCAAGCACTCAGTCGATGGAGTATTAGAAGTATACCGATAAGTAAATAAATGTGATACAGCCTTCAAGTCATGTCACCAAATCTTGGAGAGATCGCGTAAAGTTTCTTTTTTTCTGAGCTCATTAAAGAAAGGGCTACTGAGTTGGCATGGTGTGCAATAACACATTTTTAATAGTCCTTTAATAAAATATTGTATCCGTGTATTTGAGTATTTCATAAAGCGCCAACATCCTGCCTTCCAGCCACTACCAAGCGCTAGAACGTCATTGTTCAATAATTACTTAAACTCAGACCAGAAAGTTAGTCGGTCAAAAAATCCGGGACCAGGTAGCCTCTGAAGAGGCTACACTATCTTTTAATTTCTTCTATTATATGTACTTATTGTTTTTTTTATCGCCATTGTGAACACGTCCCTGTAACATATAAGGTTAAACGGGACATTTGAAATTAGAGTCCAATTAAAATTAACATACTGCCAACATAAAATCACAAAAAATTACCCATAGTAACAGTTGACTTTATTTCTCTCTCTTACTATCTCTTAACCTTTTCTATCTCTCTTACACACACTATTAACAACTCTAGCATATAGAGTTAACCCCTTTGGTGCTTGCGTTTTTTTAAAATTTCCCCCGGGGGAGACACGGAAGGCTTTCCGCGTCTCCCCCCGCCCCCCTCCCGCCTATCTGTGACGTCAGTGTGCCGCGAGGCGCTCTGACGTCATTGATTTCCCCACCGGAGCCGAGGACAGCCACAGGTAAGGCCGCGCTCGACTCCGATGGGGAAATCAGGCCGTAAACGGCCTCCCCAGCTTTCAGGGTGGCCTCGTTTGAAAGGGGAGAGTCTCCCCTTTCAAACGGGGCCTTCCTGAAAGGGTTTCCTGGCCGCGATCCACGGCCAGGAAACCCCACTAGACACCAGGGATGTCTTTTTGGGGGGTCGGCCCTCGTGGTGATGGGTCGCTCCCAAATTGTAATACATTTTAGGGAAAAATAAAAAATTCAAAATGGCGCCGAAATTGGCAGGGGGTCTGTCCTCCTGCTCAGTGGCCGACCCCCAGTGGGGGCAATTTTTTTTTTCTAGCCATGTGCTTTCCGTGGGGGCCACAATCGGCCAGGGAAGCCATGGCTATTAAAAAATAGAGAAAGAGAGATATCTCTTTCTATATATATATATATATATATATATATATATATATATATATATATATATATATATATATATATAGAGAGAGAGAGAGAGAGAGAGTCTCTTTCTCTCTGTAGATGATATATGTATATATGTGTATCTATATACATTGAAAATGGATTTGCGCTTTTCTCTGTGCATTTGAAGTTGGTTAATTATTCCCTTGCGCACTAGCAAAGAATACGGTCTGCGTTTTTAAATCAATCACGTGGGCAATTTGAAAATCAGAGAGCTTTCCCGTGATCAAGGCTCTGGCGAGCAGAAACGTTGGGAGTGTGAGCCTCATTGCTTCTGTGATGTTCCATGAATTAAATGATTTAAAAAACGACACAACCAGCGCTGGTGCACTTCTTTTGATGTGAAAGGAGGATTAGTTGGTGTTTATATTCAGGAAGCCCCGCTCCTGGAGCACTGGCCGCCCTGTCAAGGCCATGGGCTCCTTGCGTGGCATCGTGGAGTTGGATATATATACATATATATGTATATATATATATATATATATATATATATATATATATATATATATATATATGCTCTTTGATGCACCGTGAATGGCGCACTCGCGGACGGGTGCTTTACAAACGCGGGGATCCGTCCGCGGTATTTATCCAAGCTCTGTAGCGTTGCAAATAAACTCTAGCAACTGCCCCTGCGAGTGCTGTTCTTTTTGGGAAACAAGGAAACGGAACTTTGAAGTTACATGAAAGGCAGTAAAGAGTGGTACTGCTGCAGAGTACAAATAAAAATTCCTGCTAGATAGAGATATCTGACTTTTGTCTAGTGGCAGTTTTGACGCCATAAAGGCCATGTTGGAAAGAACAGATCTGTATTATGTGGATAGCTAAGTGGATTAGTAAAGCCACGCAGTAGAAACACTTTGAAACAGATGAAATGTATGTGAGAGAGGGGCTATGGAGAGATGAGGGGCACGTTTGCAAGGATGGTAGTGAGGGAGTCAAAGGAGGTCATAGTGTGCAATTGTAAAGCACACGTTCACCCGTAGGTATCTTTGCGCCAAACTGCTGGTTGCACTGGCTTTCACCAGCACCAAAAGGCTGCGATGATGGGTATGTGGCAAGGTAAGGTAATACTGTGTCTTTTTTCTCTCTTTCATAGTCTTTTTGGAGAGCGTTCGGATTTCACAAAGGAAAGGTAAGGTGACTTCGTCATTATTTACTATTAAACACTTCACTCACGCACACACCCACCTACACTTTAAAACCAACAACCTATCTGCCTTCTACATAGGATAGTGTTTTAAAAGGATAGTTGTAGGCACTAGCAGAGATGGCATATCGTTGGATGAATGCTGCCCAGGCCCTAAGTCTGGTTCTGGAGTCCAGCTCTGAGGCAGGATCAGAGACTGAGACAGCAGATACTGAGACAGCATCTGAGGGAGAGGACAATGGAGCCGAATCTGGGAGTGATTTTTCAGTCGGCGCAGTTCCATCCGACGACTCATCGTCCAGCGATTCTGAAGGAGACGATGTCAGTCGTGCTGTCCCTTTGCCATCACAGTCTGTGCAGCAGGACACCAGTAACAGGTTAGAGCAACCCAGAGTGCAAGCACGTGCGGCCGCAAGCACAGACGAAGTGCTGTCTTGGCAGCCTCCCAATTTAGTTCAGCCCCAAATTCTGCCTTTCTGTGGTGACGCTGGTTGTAAAGTTGATACGGCGAATTTTTTGCCAATTGACTACTTCCATCTCTTTTTGGATGTTGACTTCCTTGATGAAATTGTGCAGCAAACAAATTTGCATGCCGAACAATTTCTGAGGGAGCAAGGAGGCACTCTTGGGCCTCATTCTAGGGCGCGCAAGTGGACTCCCACTACTTTAGGGAGTTGAAGATCTTTTTGGGCCTCACGCTTAAAATGGGGTAGTGCATAAACCAACCTTGCTATCCTACTGGTCTACTCGTACGGTTTGGTTAACCCCCATCTTCGCACCATACATGAGCAGAGATCGTTTTTTGCTATTGCAGCGCATGCTGCATTTCAATGACAATTCTGCTGCATTGTCCCGGGACCATCCAGACCATGACAGGTTGTTCAAAATTCGGCCTGTCGTGGAACATTTGTCTGCCAGGTTTCCAGAGGTTTATACTCCTGGAAAGAATATAGCCATTGATGAGTTCTTGATCTTGTATAAAGGGCGGCTGCTGTTTAGGCAGTACATTCCGAGCAAACGAGCTTGCTATGGCATCAAGCTGTACATGCTGTGTGAGAGCTCGACTGGCTATGTGTACAGCTTGAGAGTGTATACAGGGAAGGACACAACTCTTAACCCTGTAGGTTGTCCTTCCATGCTAGGGGTCACAGGAAAGATTGTATGGGAGCTTGTCCAGCCACTTCTTCACAAAGGTTATAACCTTTATGTGGACAATTTCTATACAGTAGTAGAGCTGTTCAGTGAGCTCTACAAAGCTGGCACCGTGGCTTGCGGTACAATTCGTTGTCACCGCAAAGGATTCCCGCAGGAGCTTGTTTGTGAGAAGCTCCAGAAATCCCAGAGCACTGCGTTGCGTTCCAACGAACTGCTCGCAGTCAAGTTCTCAGATAGGCGTGACGTGTATGTGCTCACTACAATTCATGCTGAGGGCACTTCCCCTGTGATGGTTTGGGGTCAGATGGCCGAAGTCCACAAGCCCACCTGTATACTTGATTACAACAAGTACATGGGCGGAGTGGACAAGAACGACCAGGTTCTTCAGCCATACAATGCGAGTCGTAAAACTCGCACTTGGTATAAGAAACTGTTTACGCACCTGATCCAGATGGCAACATACAATGCGTATGTTGTTTATCGTGAGACCACCACAGGAAGACTCATGTCTTTCCTTGACTTTCAGTTGTCTGTGATTGAAAGTCTCACTGCTACAGAAGCAGCAGCCTCCACTTCATGTGTTCTGGAGGACGTGGCAAGGCTGCAGGAGCGACACTTTGCTGATAAAATTCCTGCAACACCCAAAAAGGAGCGACCATGTTGTCGTTGTAAAGTGTGCTCGATGCAGGGAAAGAGGCAGGAGACTCGTGTTTACTGTCCCCAGTGCTCAAGTAAGCCTGCCTTCTGTTTTCCTACTTGCTTTATGTTGTATCACACTAAAGCAAAATACTGGGAAATTGACTGAGGTGGAGCTGCCAATAGGTAAACCTTTCAATTGGTGTGAATGGATACCTACTGTCTGTGGGCCACTCCTTCACTACGCAAGTTGCTGCAGAATATTTCTTCCTCTACTTCAGGAAATCATGGACTTCTCAACACCTTTATCTGCTTTCAGAACGTGGTAGTTGTTGTGTTCGCCAATTGACAAGTGCATTATAGTCCCCACGCTGCACATACTGGTGGACAGAACATATGCCACGTTGTCATGGAGTACCAGTGTTTCACATTCAACCGTTCTTCGTAGTTTATGATGTTCTCTTTAGGAAGCTTTTGAAAATTTCCAGCATGTTTGCCTTAGTTTCAAAGGTAGATATGCTTGCTAAGCTCGAGAAATGTTTGTGCGGCATACTCGGGCACCCCCCAACTTGCATCCACAAACTGGAAGGAGTTGGATAGAGCATTGTGAAAGCATTGTTCGCACGTGACAGAAATGTTCACTCAAGCTTCAAGTAGCTAGAGATGGAAGGCATTAGTATAGGGTCTTTTAGCAATTGGACAGTATTAGTCAGGACTCTGAGGACAGACACACGAACGGGTTAGAACAGCTTACGGTAGGTGCGCTTTCCGAGGAATATTGCAAAGGTAGAAGGCAGATAGTAAAGGTAGTATAGATACACGTGCAGACTTCATCTTCACCCATGGATTCAAATCCATTGCTGCCACACTCACACTGAATTTACTGTAGTACTTATGGGTCAATGCTGCTTGCCATGTGCAAGGGGGGTCACCTGGGTTTTTGGCCCCGTGCTCGGCGGCCAGCTAGGGAAACCTACCAAACCTACATATTTCTAAAAACTAGACACCTGGGGGGTTCCAAGGAGGTATGGCTTGCATGGATCCCCCAACGTTTTCTTACCCAGAATCCCCTGCAAACCTCAAATTTAGCTGAAAAAATCACTTTTTCCACACATTTTTGTGTGGGAAAGTTGTGGCATCACCGGGCTGACACGAATTTCCTACCACCCAGCGTTCCCCCAAGGTCTCCCAATAAAAATGGTGCCTCACTCGTGTGGGAGGCCCAAGTACCCGCGACAGGCAAGGGCCCAAAACGTATTGAGGCGACATCAAAATTGCCTATCACAAAACAACCTGGTTTTGCAAGGGGGTTCACCTGGGTTTTAGGCCCCGTGCTCGGCGGCCAGCTAGGGAAACCTACCAAACCCACATATTTCTGAAAACTAGACACCCGGGGGGTTCCAAGGAGGTATGGCTTGCATGGATCCCCCAACGTTTTCTTACCCAGAATCCCCTGCAAACCTCAAATTTAGCTGAAAAAATCACTTTTTCCACACATTTTTGTGTGGGAAAGTTGTGGGATCACTGTGCTGACACAAATTTCCTACCACCTAGCGTTCCCCCAGGTCTCCCAATAAAAATGGTGCCTCACTCGTGTGGGAGGCCCAAGTACCCGCGACAGGCAAGGGCCCAAAACGTATTGAGGAGACATCAAAATTGCCTATCACAAAACAACCTGGTTTTGCGAGGGGGTCACCTGGGTTTTTGGCCCCGTGCTCGGCGGCCAGCTAGGGAAACCTACCAAACCCACATATTTCTGAAAACTAGACACCCGGGGGGTTCCAAGGAGGTATGGCTTGCATGGATCCCCCAACGTTTTCTTACCCAGAATCCCCTGCAAACCTCAAATTTAGCTGAAAAAATCACTTTTTCCACACATTTTTGTGTGGGAAAGTTGTGGCATCATCGGGCAGACACGAATTTCCTACCACCCAGCGTTCCCCCAGGTCTACCGATAAAAATGGTGCCTCACTCGTGTGGGAGGCCGAAGTACCCGCGACAGGCTAGGGCCCAAAACATATTGAGGCGACATCAAAATTGCCTATCACAAAACAACCTGGTTTTGCAAGGGGGGTCACCTGGGTTTTTGGCCCCATGCTCGGCAGCCAGCTAGGGAAATGTAGTGATTAGGTCCACTCGGTTCAGGTGATTCAAAGAGGTTTATTACAAGATGGTACAAGATCACAGGGAGACCATAAGTAGACCAGATCAAGACTAGGACAAGACCCCACCAGGAGCAGCCAGCAGGCAGCTCAGCCCAGTCAACTGTGACTCATTTGACTGACAACATTCCAAACCATGTCATCACTGTAGGATTCTACAGGCAGGGCATGCATAACCATGAAGTCAGGATATAATATATCCCCCTTTCTCCCAAATGAACAAAAGAACAACAATGAGAGAAAAAGAGAGAAGAAACCAGAAAGAGAAAACAAAGAGGAAACAGAACCGCAAAACAATCTAAAGAAGAGCAACATCAAGTAACAGAGAAGAAAGGAAAACAAACATAGAAACCATCCTCCCTTCTTACACAACAGAAAAGAAGAAAAAAAACAACAACGTCAGAGGAAAGAATAAAAGAAAGCACAAAAGACTGCCCCAAAGCACACCCACTGGCCAGAACAGGAATGAATGGAGGCTGAAAAAGGAAAACTAACAGAACACAGGGCTATAGGCTGCGACGAACGCAGAGGAAGGAAACACGACAGAAAAGCAGAGGAAAGCCCAGAATCCACAAGAGACACAAGAAGAAAACCTCAGATGGAAAACAGAAAAGAAGCAAGAAACAAGGAAGATGAAGAAAAATAAGGGTGATTATTCATCTAAACACCATTATCGTTACACAATGACAAAAATGTAATGCAAAGATAACAGTGCAAATATAGCAATAAAAAAAATACAATATAAACGGAACATACTTAGCAATAAAAGCATGAAATGCACTCAAATAGGGTAAAAACGTAAGCTAAATATGTAAACTCGAATGCATGGGTGAGAACCCATGACTAATCTCTTGGGATAGAGATGCGTTGTGCACAAAACTGGTAATGCTCCCCATACACATCTCAGTGTAATGACCAACTTTGTGTGGAAAAACCATACCGTGCACTGTAATAATGTAACTGTGTTAATACAGCACATATGAGTAGGTACTCATGACAAATTCCCCCCAAAAACAGTGTATGGGTGGGAACCCATATACCTAATGCAAAGGGGCTACACCCTTGCATAGCTCCCAGGAGGGAGGTAGAACAGAGTTGTGCACACCCTATGTAGGGTAAACAAATAAGACAAGAGGTGTCCGTGTATGGACAAATAGTGTGAATATACCACACTGTGCACTAAAGCAACATAAATGTTAGCTTTTCGGGTAGGAACCTGTGACTAAAATGTGGGTAGGAACCCGAACACATGGGTAGGGACCCGAGACTTAAATGTGGGTAGGAACCCGAACCAATGGGTAGGGACCCATGACAAATCTCTAAAGAAAGAGATGCATAAAAGATGCAAGAGGACTGGAACCTATGCATAATTGCCCTGAAACAACACAGTAAAACATAGAACAAAGGGCAAGAGTACTAAGATAATGCATCAAAAGTGACATTACAGTATGCATAAAATTTGAAATAAACAGACACTGTTACATATTGAAAAGACACCTAGCATGCATAAGTCAGGTGTAGATAACATTGCTGCCAACGTACATGTGACTGTGTGAATAGAACAGAGTGTTTAGTAGGCTTGTAGAAAGAGCAGTAGAAAACACCCTCAAAACAAGAAGTAAAAGGACTTGGTGTGCCTGTCACGAACTGCGATTCTGTGACAGGCGGTCAAAAAAAAACCCAAAAAGTAGAGAACCAGAACTTATAAAGAAGGAGTTGATGTGACAGCAATGAGGAGAACAAGAACCTTCATTCCGCAACGCTGGTTGGCACAGAAACGAAAGTATTCATACAGCAACCTAAAGATGGAGGCACGTAGCAGTCACAGAATATTTGTGCAAAACAGTACCTGTAATGAATGAATTGGAAAAGCCGCAAAGTGTCCTTGGAAGCAGGGTAGAGCTTGAAGTGAGAAACAAACCGACGACATTGAATAAAACTATAAAAGCGGACAATGTGGTTGGCAAAACATGGTTGGCAGAGACGTTAAGGTAAATCCAAAATGGCGGCACGCACGGTGACACCGCGCCGAATGGCTCCAGGCACGCTGCTGCTGGAAGACGTCTAAAGGCAGCAATGGAGACAGGAACGAAAGGCAACGTCACACAAGACTCTCCGGCTGGTCCACGTGAAGGGGTGAGTAGCGCGTGTCCAGTTTGAATTTAAAATGGCTGCTTGGCAGTTTTCTTTTAATCACACTGTAGTCAAGGCAACTTACGTGTGAAAACGCACTGAACCATACATGTGAAAACGTACCAAAAACAACTTCATCCTCTGCCCCAGACGACACTCTCTTGAGGAAGGCAGGGAGACACGGCCACCCTTATGTCCAATTCACCCGTCTAGAGCCTGAAATGCACCAAAACCAAGAGCAGAGGCACTGGCACACGTTGAGGCACACAAGACATGTGCTGACAGAGGCACGCAGAACTGGAAACACGAAGACAGGCTGGTAGTAACTTGCTTGTTGAAGCGCTGTATTTACACCAAGTAGAGGCAAGAGCTGCAGTAGAAATTGCCACTAGAAAGTTGCACAGTCCCAATGTAAGAGGACACAGTGGTAGTAGCAGTGGAAAGACACCCTTCCAAGACAGTACCTTGAATAAATCAGTTCACTTGAAGGCGCAGCAGATTTGGAAAACGCAGAATTGTAGAACAGTGCTAGACACTTCAAGTGGAACAAACATCCAGATAGTAGAGACACCTTGGCTGGAATACATATATAGCAGCACACTTCTTCCCCAGACAGTGTGCAGACGTAGATATATGGCAGGTGAACACACTAGATTAGGCTTACCCTCGCTGAAGGCACAGCACAGGAGTTGGTAGGCGCAGACGTTGGCAGGCTTGAAGAGTGTCAGGCTTACGCTCACTGAAGGCACAGCACAGAACACAGACGTAGGTGAATATCAGGCTTACCCTCACTGAAGGCACAGCACAAGATGTGTAGAGATGATGGGGAGTAGACAGGAACAACTGGCAGACTGCTGTGGGCAACCGATGGGAGGTCACTGCTGGGGTCAGGATGCCAGTTGGGGTAACTTGACTTGAGTTGCAGGAGGTTCTGTAATTTTCAAGTTGCTTGAAGTTCTTGTAGAGGTGACAGAAGCAGGTTCTTTTGAAGATCGTCGCCGAAATTCTGTAGTGGGTTTGAATCCCATCCTCGTCGCCAAAATTATGTAGTGATTAGGTCCACTCGGTTCAGGTGATTCAAAGAGGTTTATTACAAGATGGTACAAGATCACAGGGAGACCATAAGTAGACCAGATCAAGACTAGGACAAGACCCCACCAGGAGCAGCCAGCAGGCAGCTCAGCCCAGTCAACTGTGACTCATTTGACTGACAACATTCCAAACCATGTCATCACTGTAGGATTCTACAGGCAGGGCATGCACAACCATGAAGTCAGGATATAACAGGAAACCTACCAAACCCACATATTTCTGAAAGCTAGACACCCGGGGGGTTCCAAGGAGGTATGGCTTGCATGGATCCCCCAATGTTTTTTTACCCAGAATCCACTGCAAACCTCAAATTTAGCTGAAAAAATCACTTTTTCCACACATTTTTGTGTGGGAAAGTTGTGGCATCACCTGGCTGACACGAATTTCCTACCACCCAGCGTTCCCCCAGGTCTCCCGATAAAAATGGTGCCTCACTCGTGTAGGAGGCCCAAGTACCCGCGACAGGCAAGGGCCCAAAACGTATTGAGGCAACATCAAAATTGCCTATCACAAAATGTTTTGGCCCGTTTCCTGTCGCGGGTACTTGGGCCTCCCACACAAGTGAGGTACCATTTTTATCGGGAGACCTGGGGGAACGTGTCCCCTCAGTACGTTTTGGGCACTAGCCTGTCGCGAGTACTTGGGCCTCCCACACGAGTGAGGCACATTTGTTATCAGGAGACCTTGGGGAACGCTGGGTGGTAGGAAATGCGTGTCTGTCCGGTGATGCCACAACTTTCCCACACAAAAATGTGTGGAAAAAGTGATTTTTTCAGCTAAATTTGAGGTTTGCAGGGGATTCTGGGTAAGAAAACGTTGGGGGATCCACGCAAGCCATAAATCCTTGGAACCCCCCGGGTGTCTAGTTTTCAGAAATATGTGGGTTTGGTAGGTTTCCCTAGCTGGCTGCCGAGCACAAGGCCAAAAACCCAGGTGACCCCCCTTGCAAAACCAGGTTGTTTTGTGATAGGCAATTTTGATGTCCCCTCAATACGTTTTGGGCCCTATCCTGTCGCGGGTACTTGGGCCTCCCACACGAGTGAGGCACCATTTTTATTGGGAGACCTTGGGGAACGCTGGGTGGTAGGAAATTTGTGTCTGCCCTGTGATTCCACAACTTTCCCACACAAAAATGTGTGGAAAAAGTGATTTTTTCAACTAAATTTGAGGTTTGCATGGGATTCTGGGTAAGAAAACGTTGGGGGATCCACGCAAGCCATACCTCCTTGGAATACCACGGGTGTCTAGCTTTCAGAAATATGTGGGTTTGGTAGGTTTCCCTAGCTGGCCGCCGAGCATGGGGTCAAAAACCCAGGTGATCCCCCTTGCAAAACCAGGTTGTTTTGTGATAGGCAATTTTGATGTCCCCTCAATACGTTTTGGGCCCTATCCTGTCGCGGGTACTTGGGCCTCCCACACGAGTGAGGCACCATTTTTATCGGGAGACCTTGGGGAATGCTGGGTGGTATGAAATGCGTGTCTGCCCGGTGATGCCACAACTTTCCCACACAAAAATGTGTGGAAAAAGTGATTTTTTCAGCTAAATTTGAGGTTTGCAGGGGATTCTGGGTAAGAAAACGTTGGGGGATCCACGCAAGCCATACGTCATTGGAACCCCCCGGGTGTCTAGTTTTCAGAAATATGTGGGTTTGGTAGGTTTCCCTAGCTGGCCGCCGAGTACGGGGCCAAAAACCCAGGTTACCCCCCTTGCAAAACCAGGTTGTTTTGTGATAGGCAATTTTGATGTCCCCTCAATACGTTTTGGGCCCTAGCCTGTCGCGGGTACTTGGGCCTCCCACACCGTTTCCTGTCGCGTGCACTCTGCCTTCCCACACAAGTGAGGTACCATTTTTCACTGAAGATTTTCGGGAATGCGGGGTGGGTGGAAATTTGTGGATCCACGCAGATTCCAGAACTTTCCACCACAGAAATGTGAGGAAAATGTGTTTTTTTTGACAATTTTTTAGGTTTGCAAGGGATTCTGGGTAACAGAACCTGGTGAGAGGCAGTCAAGTCACCCCATCCTGGATTTCCCTGGGTGTCTAGTTTTCAAAAATGTATAGGTTTGCTAGGTTTCCCTAGGTGCTGGCAGAGCTAGGGTTCAAAAACTACAGCTAGGCACTTTGCCAATAAAGGGTCATTTTTCACTGTGAAATTGTGGTGTGTCCATGTTGCGTTTTGCACCGTTTCCTGTCACGTGCACTATGCCTACCCACACAAGTGAGGTACCATTTTTCTCGGAAGACTTTGGGGAATGCGGGGTGGGTGGAAGTTTGTGGATCCACGCAGATTCCAGAACTTTCCACCACAGAAATGTGAGGAAAATGTGTTTTTTTTGACAATTTTTAGGTTTGCAAGGGATTCTGGGTAACTGAACCTGGTGAGAGGCAGTCAAGTCACCCCATCCAGGATTCCCCTGGGTGTCTAGTTTTCAAAAATGTATAGGTTTGCTAGGTTTCCCTAGGTGCCGGCAGAGCTAGGGTTCAAAAACTACAGCTAGGCACTTTGCCAAAAAAGGGTCATTTTTCACAGTGAAATTTAGGTGTTTCCACGTTGCGTTTTGCGCCGTTTCCTGTCCCGGGCACTATGCCTACCCACACAAGTGAGGTACCATTTTTCTCGGAAGACTTTGGGGAATGCGTGTTGGGTGGAAATTTGTGGATCCACGCAGATTCCAGAACTTTCCACCACAGAAATGTGAGAAAAATGTGTTTTTTTGGACAATTGTTTAGGTTTGCAAGGGATTCTGGGTAACAGAACCTGGTGAGAGGCAGTCAAGTCACCCCATCCTGGATTCCCCTGGGTGTCTAGTTTTCAAAAATGTATAGGTTTCCCTAGGTGCCGGCAGAGCTATGGTTCAAAAACTACAGCTAGGCACTTTGCCAAAAAAGGGTCATTTTTCACAGTGAAATTGAGGTGTGTCCACGTTGCGTTTTGTGCCGTTTTCTGTTGCGGGCACTATGCCTACCCACACAAGTGAGGTACCATTGTTCTCGGAAGACTTTGGGGAACACGGGGTGGGTGGAAATTTGTGGATCCACGCAGATTTCAGAACTTTCCACCACAGAAATGTGAGGAAAATGTGTTTTTTTTATAATTTTTTAGGTTTGCAAGGGGTTCTGGGTAACAGAACCTGGTGAGAGGCAGTTAAGTCACCCCATCCTGAATTCCCCTGGGTGTCTAGTTTTCAAAAATGTATAGGTTTGCTAGGTTTCCCTAGGTGCCGGCAGAGCTAGGGTTCAAAAACTACAGCTAGACACTTTGCCAAAAAAGGGTCATTTTTCACAGTGAAATTGAGGTGGGTCCACGTTGCGTTTTGCGCCGTTTCCTGTCACGGGCACTATGTCTACCCACACAAGTGAAGTACCATTTTTCTAGGAAGACTTTGGGGAACGCGGGGTGGGTGGAAATTTTTAGATCCACGCAGATTCAAGGACTTTTCACCACAGAAATGTGAGGAAAATGTTTTTTTTGGGACAATTTTTAAGGTTTGCAAGGGCTTCTGGGTAACAGAACCTGGTGAGAGGCAGTCAAGTCACGCCATCCTGGATTCCCCTGGGTGTCTAGTTTTCAAAAATGTATAGGTTTGCTAGGTTTCCCTAGGTGCCGACAGAGCTAGGGTTCAAAAACTACAGCTAGGCACTTTGCCAAAAAAGGGTCTTTTTTCACTGTGAAATTGAGGTGTGTCCATGTTGCGTTTTGCGCCGTTTCCTGTTGCGGGCACTAGGTCTACCCACACAAGTGAGGTACCATTTTTCTCGGAAGACTTTGGGGAACGCGGGGTGGGTGGAAATTTGTGGATCCACGCAGATTCCAGAACTTTCCACCACAGAAATGTGAGGAAAATGTGTTTTTTTGGACAATGTTTTAGGTTTGCAAGGGTTTCTGGGTAACAGAACCTGGTGAGAGGCAGTCAAGTCACCCGATCCTGGATTCCCCTGGGTGTCTAGTTTTCAAAAATGTATAGGTTTGCTAGGTTTCCCTAGGTGCCGGCAGAGCTAGGGTTCAAAAACTAGAGCTAGGCACTTTGCCAAAAAAGGGTCATTTTTCACTGTGAAATTGGGGTGTGTCCACGTTGCGTTTTGCGCCATTTCCTGTCGCGGGCACTAGCCCTACCCACACAAGTGAGGTACCATTCTTCTCGGAAGACTTTGGGGAACGCTGGGTGGGTGGGAATTTGTGGATCCACGCAGATTCCAGAACATTCCACCACAGAAATGTGAGGAAAATGTGGTTTTTTTGACAATTTTTTAGGTTTGCAAGGGATTCTGGGTAACAGAACCTGGTGAGAGGCAGTCAAGTCACTCCATCCTGGATTCCCCTGGGTGTCTAGTTTTCTAAAATGTATAGGTTTGCTAGGTTTCCCTAGGTGCCGGCAGAGCTAGGGTTAAAAAACTACAGCTAGGCACTTTGCCAAAAAAGGGTCATTTTTCACTGTGAAATTGAGGTGTGTCTACGTTGCGTTTTGCGCCGTTTCCTGTCGCGGGCACTAGGCCTACCCACACAAGTGAGGTACCATTTTTCTTGGAAGACTTTGGGGAATGCGGGGTGGGTGGAAATTTGTGGATCCACGCAGATTCCAGAACTTTCCACCACAGAAATGTGAGGAAAAAGTGGTTTTTTGGACAATTTTTTAGGTTTGCAAGGGATTCTGGGTAACAGAACCTGGAGAGAGGCAGTCAAGTCACCCCATCCTGGATTACCCTGGGTGTCTAGTTTTCAAAAATGAATAAGTTTAGTAGGTTTCCCTAGGTGCCGGCAGAGCTAGGGTTCAAAAACTACAGCTAGGCACTTTGCCAAAAAAGGGTCATTTTTCGCTGTGAAATTGGGGTGTGTCCACGTTGCGTTTTGCGCCATTTCCTGTTGCGGGCACTAGCCCTACCCACACAAGTGAGGTACCATTCTTCTCGGAAGACTTTGGGGAACGCGGGGGAGGTGGGAATTTGTGGATCCACGCAGATTCCAGAACATTTTCCGACTGAAATGTGAGGAAAATGTGTTTTTTTTGACAATTTTTTAGGTTTGCAAGAGATTCTGGGTAACAGAACCTGGTGAGAGGCAGTCAAGTCACCCCATCCTGGATTTCCATGGGTGTCTAGTTTTAAAAAATGTATAGGTTTGCTAGGTTTCCCTAGGTGCCGGCAGAGCTGGGGTTAAAAAACTACAGCTAGGCACTTTGCAAAAAAAGGGTCATTTTTCACTGTGAAATTGGGGTGTGTCCACGTTGCGTTTTGCGCCATTTCCTGTCGCGGGCACTAGGCCTACCCACACAAGTGAGGTACCATTTTTGTCGGAAGACTTTGGGGAATGCGGGGTGGATGGAAATTTGTGGATCCACGCAGATTCCAGAACTTTCCACCACAGAAATGTGAGGAAAATGTGGTTTTTTTGACAATTTTTTAGGTTTGCAAGGGATTCTGGGTAACTGAACCTGGTGAGAGGCAGTCAAGTCACCCCATCCAGGATTCCCCTGGGTGTCTAGTTTTCAAAAATGTATAGGTTTGCTAGGTTTCCCTAGGTGCCGGTAGAGCTAGGGTTAAAAAACTACAGCTAGGCACTTTGCCAAAAAAGGGTCATTTTTCACAGTGAAATTTAGGTGTTTCCACGTTGCGTTTTGCGCCGTTTCCTGTCCCGGGCACTATGCCTACCCACACAAGTGAGGTACCATTTTTCTCGGAAGACTTTGGGGAATGCGGGTTGGGTGGAAATTTGTGGATCCACGCAGATTTCAGAACTTTCCACCACAGAAATTTGAGAAAAATGTGTTTTTTTGGACAATTGTTTAGGTTTGCAAGGGATTCTGGGTAACAGAACCTGGTGAGAGGCAGTCAAGTCACCCCATCCTGGATTCCCCTGGGTGTCTAGTTTTCAAAAATGTATAGGTTTCCCTAGGTGTCGGCAGAGCTATGGTTCAAAAACTACAGCTAGGCACTTTGCCAAAAAAGGGTCATTTTTCACAGTGAAATTGAGGTGTGTCCACGTTGCGTTTTGCGCCGTTTCCTGTTGCGGGCACTATGCCTACCCACACAAGTGAGGTACCATTGTTCTCGGAAGACTTTGGGGAACGCGGGGTGGGTGAAAATTTGTGGATCCACGCAGATTTCAGAACTTTCCACCACAGAAATGTGAGGAAAATGTGTTTTTTTTACAATTGTTTAGGTTTGCAAGGGGTTCTGGGTAACAGAACCTGGTGAGAGGCAGTCAAGTCACCCCATCCTGAATTCCCCTGGGTGTCTAGTTTTCAAAAATGTATAGGTTTGCTAGGTTTCCCTAGGTGCCGGCAGAGCTAGGGTTCAAAAACTACAGCTAGACACTTTGCCAAAAAAGGGTCATTTTTCACAGTGAAATTGAGGTGTGTCCACGTTGCGTTTTGCGCCGTTTCCTGTCGCGGGCACTATGTCTACCCACACAAGTGAAGTACCATTTTTCTAGGAAGACTTTGGGGAACGCGGGGTGGGTGGAAATTTTTAGATCCACGCAGATTCAAGGTCTTACCACCACAGAAATGTGAGGAAAATGTTTTTTTTTGGACAATTTTTAAGGTTTGCAAGGGCTTCTGGGTAACAGAACCTGGTGAGAGGCAGTCAAGTCACGCCATCCTGGATTCCCCTGGGTGTCTAGTTTTCAAAAATGTATAGGTTTGCTAGGTTTCCCTAGGTGCTGACAGAGCTAGGGTTCAAAAACTACAGCTAGGCACTTTGCCAAAAAAGGGTCTTTTTTCACAGTGAAATTGAGGTGTGTCCATGTTGCGTTTTGCCCCGTTTCCTGTTACGGGCACTAGGTCTACCCACACAAGTGAGGTACCATTTTTCTCAGAAGACTTTGGGGAACGCGGGGTGGGTGGAAATTTGTGGATCCACGCAGATTCCAGAACTTTCCACCACAGACATGTGAGGAAAATGTGTTTTTGTGGACAATGTTTTAGGTTTGCAAGGGTTTCTGGGTAACAGAACCTGGTGAGAGGCAGTCAAGTCAGCCGATCCTGGATTCCCCTGGGTGTCTAGTTTTCAAAAATGTATAGGTTTGCTAGGTTTCCCTAGGTGCCGGCAGAGCTAGGGTTAAAAAACTACAGCTAGGCACTTTGCCAAAAAAGGGTCATTTTTCACTGTGAAATTGGGGTATGTCCACGTTGCGTTTTGCACCATTTCCTGTCGCGGGCACTAGCCCTACCCACACAAGTGAGGTACCATTCTTCTCGGAAGACTTTGGGGAACGCGGGGTAGGTGGAAATTTGTGGATCCATGCATATTCCAGAACATTCCACCACAGAAATGTGAGGAAAATGTGTTTTTTTTGACAATTTTTTAGGTTTGCAAGGGATTCTGGGTAACAGAACCTGGTGAGAGGCAGTCAAGTCACCCCATCCTGGATTCCCCTGGGTGTCTAGTTTAAAAAAATGTATAGGTTTGCTAGGTTTCCCTAGGTGCCAGCAGAGCTAGGGTTAAAAAACTACAGCTAGGCACTTTGCAAAAAAAGGGTAATTTTTCCTTGTGAAAATGTGGTGTGTTCACGTTGCGTTTTGTGCCGTTTCCTGTCGTGGGCACTATGCCTACCCACACAAGTGAGGTACCATTTTTCTCGGAAGACTTTGGGGAAGACGGTGTGGGTGGAAATTTGTGGATCCACACAGATTCCAGAACTTTCCACCACAGAAATGTGAGGTAAATGTGTTTTTTTTACAATTGTTTAGGTTTGCAAGGGATTCTGGGTAATAGAACCTGGTGAGAGCCAGTCTAGTCACCCCATCCTGGATTCCCCTGGGTGTCTAGTTTTGAAAAATGTATAGGTTTGCTAGCTTTCCCTAGGTGCCGGCAGAGGTAGGGTTCAAAAACTACAGCTAGGCACTTTGCAAAAAAAGGGTAATGTTTCATTGTGAAAATGTAGTGTGTTCACGTTGCGTTTTGAGCCTTTTCCTGTCGTGGGCACTATGCCTACCCACACAAGTGAGGTACCATTTTTATCGGGAAGCTTAGGGTAATTCAGATTTGTAAAGCAACTGTTATTACCTATTGACTTTCGATGCATTTCTGCCTTCCAAATGAAAGACAATGTGTAAAAAAGAAGTCATTTTGAAAAATGACCGATAATTCTAATGCTAGTATGAGTATTCCCAATTTCGGAAATGTGCAAATATCTACTGTTTCTAAACTCTATATTTTGTTCCCATTTCAGAAATACATAGGAGTCTTTCATACCGAATTCTCCATGTATACATTTTCCCAAAATAATTGCTATATACCCGGTACATAATAAAAAACCATTGCAAGACGCTGCTCAGTTTTTGGCTCTGGGTTCGTCGGGTTCTTGGTGAACCTACAAGTCCTATATATCCCCACAACCAATAACGTCCAGTGGATGTAACGGTATATTGCTTTCAAAGAGCTGTCATAATTAGAAGAAGTTACAGGTGAAAACGTTGACACAAAAGGCTGTTTTTTTCAATTAATTTTAAATTTTTTCAATATTTAACTGTTAGTTTCTATAAAGAAACCTTGATGGATTTACACAAATGACCACTTGCTGAATTCAGCATTTTGTCTCCTTTTCTAAAATATATAGCTTTCCAGGATCCATTATTGCTTTTATACCCATTTCTACCATTAACTGGAAGGAGGTTAAAAGCACCAAAAAAGCAAAAATAGGCTATGTCCCAGAAAAATGCCAAAACTGTGTAAAAATTTTTGGTTTTCTGACAAAAGTCTGTCATTTCCTAAAATCTGGGAAAATTGTGATTTCAGCCCCACAAACCCTTTTTTGATACCATTTGCAGGGAAAAACTCAGACGCTTTCATTTGCAGCACTTTTTTCCAATTTTTCCCAAAAAACTCAAAATTTAGCTGTATTTTGGCTAATTTCTGGGACCCCTCCAGGGGAATCCACAAACCCTGGGTACCTTTAGAATCCCCATGATGTTAGAAGAAAAGGACGCAAATTTGGCGTGGATACCTTATGTGGTCAAAAAGTTACAGAGGCCTAATCGCGAACTACCCCAAATAGCCAAAAAAGGGCTCAGCACTGGGGGGGGAAAAGCCCAGCAGTTAAGGGGTTAACAAATAAAAATACTAACAACTACTACAAATAAACTAACAACACAAATACCAACACTCTAATAGCTCAAACATATCCTAATGCGAGACCTATTGGCATTGCCAATGCTTGTTTTCAGAGGCATGTGGACTTTCAGTCAGACATTTTCTGCGGGTCCCACTGAAGCTCTGGAGGAAAAGTTTTCAGAAGTTTCCAAACTGTCTTCTGATGCCCAAACAACCACAGAGTACTTTTCTAAGGTTGCGCAGGACCTCAGTGGAGGTACTTAGAGACTCAGAGGGTGTCAAGCATAGGCCAACAGCATGGTCCAGTCTAGGTCCAGTTGCTACTGGTCAGCAAACAACCCCTGCTTCATAGCATTCCACGAAAGCTTTAGCAACATCAGACTCACCCAGCCTGTCTCAAATCCAACACACACCACAGGACAAACACTGGACCCGATCTTCACCACAAGCGACAGCATCAAATACAACTCCACCACACCGCTCAAAAGGACAGACCACTTCATCATCCACTTCCAAATCAGCACACATCAAGTCAACACCCCTGTCAGGTTCAGCATTCCAAGCTACAGTTGGGGCAAAATCACAGAAGCAGACTGGCTCAGCGACCTCAGCATGGATTAACCTAATCACACAGACAACCTTTATTAATACATCAACAACTTCAACAACTGAATCAAGAACTGCACAGACTCCCTCGCCTCCATCAAAATCAGCAAGCATGGTAGATCAAACAAGCAGGCCAGCTGATACAAAGAAGACCTTTGAGACACAAAATGACAATGTAAACAGCTAGAAAGGAATTAAGAGCCAGCCACAACACCACAGACAGAACTACTTACAAGGCTGCACTCAGCTGCTTGCAAAACAAATAAGAAACACCAAGAAAAAGTTCCAATGGCCCTCATTGAAGACAGCTCCAAAAGCTGCAAGGAAATCTTCTTAATCATCAAGGTTTTCACCTCTCCCTCAGTCACTGTCAAAAACATCGCTGAATCCCAACAACTTTACGACAACATATTCAACTTTTTCCATAGCAAAAACACAAACATCTACAGCAACTTCACATACCAATCCAATCCCAGAAAACACATCACTAACCTACCCACCACTAACCAAGGAGGCCACCTGACTGAATGGACAACCCTCACCAGAAATGGCAAGTGGCAACACATGCAGACCATCCACTCAGTGGCCTCAATGGACCCATGCCCCACCACATCTACAACCTGGGAACATCACCAGTCAGCACCACCTTTGACCCACATCATCAATACCTCCATCATGTCTGCCACATTACCAGATGAATGGAAACTTGCAGAAATCAATGCCCTCCTCAAGAAGCTCACAGCTGACTAGAATCAACTGAGCAACTACCGACTCATCTTCCTGCTCCCAAATCCAGCCAAAGTGATTGAGAAGGCCATCAACCAGCAACTCACAACCAACCTCAAACTTTATCATCTTCTATACAACACTCAGTCAGGATTCCGAAAGAACTGCCAGTAGCAAAACAGCACTAATCATAGCCACCGACGACATTCGAATCATCCTGGACCAAGAAGAAACAGAAACCCTCATCCTGCTTGACCTCTCAGTGGCCTTTGACATTGTCTCCCGCAACACCCTCATCAGAAGACTACCCAAGATTGACATTAGAAATGGTTCTGTTCATTTCTCATGGGAAGAACCCAAAGGGTCAGGTTGCCACCCTTCACATCAGAGACCAAGAAACTGATATATATGTAGGCTCACATGGATTGTCTCTCAGCACCCACCCTTTTCAACATATTCCTGACACCGCTCTCCAGCACCATCCAATCACAAGACAGCACTGTCATCTCCAATGCCGAAGACACCCAACTCATCCTCTCCTTGACGGACTAGAGAATCACTACCAGAACCAACTACACTAACTGCATTACCATTTTAGCTGACCCGGATGAGAACCAACTACCTGAAGCTCAACTCCTACAAGGCGAAGTACTGGTCTTTGGCAACAAGCCCTTCCCATGGGACTCCACCTGGTAGGACCAACATCCACACCTACAGACCATGCAATAAATCTAGGGATCTTTCTAGACGGCAAGCGCAACATGACTGCTCAAGTCAACACAGTGTGCACCTCCTGCTTCTACTTCCTACGCATGCTGCAAAAGATTTTCAAATGGTTGCCTCAGAACAGCAGGCTAAACTACGGCAACACTCTTTACGTCGGAATCTCCAAACAACTCAAACACAGACTCAAGACCATCCAGAACACTGCCGCAAGACTCATCCTCGAGCTCCATGCCACACCCACATCAGACGGCACCTCAGGAAGCTTCACTGGCTCCCCATGCACAAGTGCAGCAGATTCAAACTTCTCACACACACATACAAAGCCGTACTCAACACAGGACGAGAATACCTTAACAGCTGCATACACTTTCACCTATTCACCAGACACCTACGCTCTGCCTCACTCTCACTTGCACACAGTCCCCACATCCTCAATGGAAAAAATGAGGTCACTCATTTTCCTACATCGCACCCAGGACATGGAACGACCTTGCTCAACACATCAGAGCCTCCTCCCTGACATGGCTCTTCACATGAGCACATTATGGACCACACACCTTCACACCTGTCCAAGCACCTCTTACCCTCTCAGGTGTTTAGTGCACTATACAAATCAACATAAGATAAAATAACAGATGGGCACTTGAGGGAAAAAGCCCCTTACCTCTTTTGTGTCCATGTATCCACACAGGAAGTCAGCCAACTGATCCCTGTAGCCTGTTACGAAGTATCCTTCCTTTACACCCAAGCAAATGTGCACTGCCAGATTCACTTTGATTCAAAAGCAATCTCACCACTCAACACACTATGTCCAGGTGTCAAGTTGTCAACCTCACACGCTGTGTAGAGTGCTCCTTTCTTATTTCGCTCACTTGTACAGTTTTTCCTCTACTGTGAAGATCCTTTGTGATTTGCCGTTCAGCTGCTTTATGCAGTTCTTTACCAACTGGTACTGAATGAAATTGCTGCCACACATAAAATGCTGGTGGTTCTTGATGGTTAATGCTTTGGGTATTCCTTAGAATTGCTCTTCGTCAGTGTTAAAAGGTACCCATCCTTCAAGTAGTCGGACTCCAGTTTCTTTTGTAATGAGATTTATTGTAAGATGAGGAGTAAAAGAACCACCAACCTCAAGCCAACTCACATTCTCTCCAACTGCCACCCTCAGAACCCTAGACAAGTTCTCCTCACAAGGTTCCTCATGTTGTGAACTAAGGTGGTTCTGCAACTATGACGTTATAACAATGAGGAAACACAGCACAGCCCCCCCAGAAAATATAAATAGCAAACTCAGAACCAACTAAATTAAATGTAACACAACATAAACATAATACAGATAAAGGACATATATACATTAACAATTTCATCATGTATGCAATATCATGTTTGTAAACAATTATATCAATAAATTCCAAACAAAACATATCTCATATATTGATCCACCAGACTGTTCCATGGCAGGGTAAATAAAGATTTGCCATAAAACTATCTAATATAACTTACACAGTTCCTTTCATTTTCTATCCGTATTTCTACAAGTCTTGACATACTCCAAACATCTCCAGAGTCTGAAATAACTACATTTATTTTTACCTTCTTGATAATGAATGGACCCATGAACTTGGAAATACCCTTCTTTACAAAAACAAGGATTTTCACCAAAACTGCATCCCCCACATTTCACACCACAGCTTTTGCACAATTCTACTCATCAAATTTAGCCTTGTACCTCCTTTTGTAGACTCTGACAGTGGCGGCTAAACCGCTATGGCGGGAGAGCTTCACCACTGCTTTTAACAGTATAAATAAAGGAAACATAAAATGATAATAACTTGTTGTTATTATCATTTTATGTTTCCCTGCTGCAGCAGCTCTGTGGGCGAGGCAAGGCTGCTCTGCGCCCAGAGCAGGGCAGGAGAGGAGTGGTTTGCCCACTCCAAGTGCACATGAATGCTTGCCTGGCCATCTCGGGCCGGCCAAACAGTCATGCGCACTTTGCATATTCTCAACCACGGCTGCATTACAGCCTGGGTGGAGAACATGCCCAGGCCTCCAGTCCCTGGCTGAGCGTGGAACCACAGTGCTCAGACCAATCACAACACTGCATTGCAGCATTGTGATTTGCTATGGGGAGCCTGGGAGCCAGGTGTGTCCTGCTTCTCTGTTCCGGCCTGAAGAGACGATGGAGGAGAGACGAGGAGGGATGCGGCAAACCGGTACGTTTTTTTCTTTTTTTCAAACCCCCCTCTGCCCACCCCCGATCCGTGCCAGCTGCCATGCGTCTTCTGATTATATGCTCTCCTGATTGAATGTTTGTCATTGTGGTGTCATTTTGCTTATCAAATTGTGGCTTGGGATTTTTATTGTGCTGTGTCTTAACTTTATTACTGTTTGAGTACTGTAAAAATACTTTACACATTGCCTGTAAGTTAAGCCTGACTGCTTTTGTGTCAAGCTACCACAGGGTGAAGCACAGGTTTATTTAGTGACATCTGTAGTTCACCCTGACAATGATTGTATTTATTATTTGAGGTGGGCTTCCACCCCTCTCAACTAATAGCCCAATTTCTTACAATATATGTATTAACGTTTCCAATGCATACAACCAGAACATTACCGAAGACATGGATTTCCTCAGCTTTGCTCAAATTATGGTGGCTACAGACTTGACCTTCTGTTCTTCCTTATACACGAACTCCAGATCCTGGGGTTCCATCTGGTGTCTAGATATGACAATTACTTAACCAGTTAGGTAGAAATACTGTACGGGGACTTAGAACCATTTATCCTGAGCTTAGTCACCTCACATATTGGATGCCCTTTCTATAGAACACCCTGTGGATATCCTAACTCACCTAAATCAATTCTAACCACAGCTCTTGGTAGTCTGCCTCCCATCACCTCACAGAATTGTAACCACTTGAAGAACACTAATTGGTACACAGGTCTTCTCCATCAGCGGAAACTTAAGGAAGGATACTGGATGGACACTAGAATATGCCTAAATTTTACCGCTCCAACTGCCATATCATGAACAAAAATATTGTCCCATTCGGTGTAAGGTTTATATTATTTTTATGCTGTGATATTTTTGTTAAGAATATGTAGCACATAATAATTATGTTATGCAGTATTTTGACTCCAGTATTACAGTACCACAAGAGCGGCCGACTGTATAGCCTGTCATGTACATTCCATCAACTATTGCAAGAAGGCTGTGTCCTGAATCCTATCTCCTAGCCCACCTATACCCTCAATTGACAACTATAATAATCGTCTGTCAGTCTTCAGCTTCAGATTTAGGGCACAGATTACATCATTGTGCCTGCACCCATGCAACTCTTTCCTCTTAAACCAGCCTGTGCATTTCCTATTTGTAAGTTTCTGCGTATCTTTTACTCTGACATAAGCAAAATCCTACTCACCTTTAAAATCCGCCTCACCATCTTGGTACGTTTGTAGTGCCATAGTCATTATTCTGGATCTCACAGTCTTAGAACACTCCTCACAAGCCTAAACAGCTCCTCCTTTTCTAGCAGAGCTATTTCTCAGGTCCTAAAAAATATCATCATCACACTCATTGTAAAAACACCCACTGCTGAAAGAGATCTATGTCTCACCTATGATGCATTGCTAAAGTTCTTTAAACAGCTGTCACGTGCCCTTTGTCATTCCATCTAGAGTCAAATTGCTTGCTCTGTATCTTTCCTCCTGGCTTAAGACCCCGTGTGATATATTTAAACATTAGGAAATAATTATTCATCTCAACTCCTGTGACCATAGTAACCACTGTGTCGTCTACTTGTTAGACCTTTCTGCCACCTTTGACACAATTGATCATCAGGTGCCCCTTGCAGTGGCGTAACTAAAGTTGAGGGCCCCCCCCTGCAAGGTACTAGGAGGGGCCCCCGCTCCGGATTTAAGCCAGAGCTCTCAGGCCTGAGTACTGTGCTGAGGGGGCCCCCTGCAGCTCGGGGGCCCCCCACATCGCGGGGCTGCAGGGGCCTGTGTTACGCCCCTGGCTCCTTGATAAGTTCGATCCATCCATTGGTATCAGTGGAACAGTCATAATTTGGATCATTCCTGAAAAGGCAACATCAAGCTGGGTCCATTGCTCTCCAAAGCAGGCACCTTTGTGTGTTGGGTTCCCCATAGTTCAGACTTGTGGCCTATGATATTCATCACTTATATGGTGTGATTTGGGCTTTACTGGACTTTGAACTTTATTCCATTATTAGGAACCAAACAATAATACAATGAATTTGAACAGCTAACTAGAATAGACTTTAAGTGCCCCCCTTTCTCACTCTAGGACCGGTTACGGTAAAGGTGGACAGTAGCAAACATGATTTATTTGCAATGTCGGCCCAGAGTTTACATCATTTTCTGCACCCTATTTTTGCTGGACTTAGAACTCTGTGTTAGAAATTAAATTAGAACTGCACAATCATTGTACTATGAAAAAAAGATTATTTCAGCATCCAACTCCCCTCGCGAAATTTTTCAGATTGCGAAATCTCTCGTCAATCCCCCCTGATGATACTCTGGGACGATGTAATAATTTGGCAAAGTACTTTTTAAAAAAAATTGAGGATATTTACTCTACTTTTCCCCCTATTTCAGCATCTTTAAACATTCCGCCTTTGGACGATCAAATACTAATCACAGTTCCTCGCCTTGAAACAATTCCTCCCCTGGATCTAAAATCCCTAAAAAACTATTTGATCCAACTGAAATCTGGCTCTCCCAGTGATGTGGCTCCCCCCACTATCCTCTGCCAGGTCACTGACTCGGTGGCCATAACCATATTGGACCTTGTTAATTTATCACTCTCCTCTGGATCTGTTCCCTCTCTCTGGAAACGGGCTATGGTTAAAGCCCTTTTAAAAAAACCGAGTCTGGACTCAGAAGTATTTGCAAACTATCGACCAATCTCACTTCTGCCAGGGATCTCAAAAATAGGTGAAAAGTATGTTAATTGCGTACTCTCCGCCTTTCTTGAGAAGAACGAATGCCTTCACGCCTCTCAAACTGGTTTCAGACCTAAACAGGGCACGGAGACTGCCCTGCTGGCTGTGGTTGAAGAAACCAGGAAAATTCTAGATGTTGGTGGCTCCATGGCGATTGTTCTGCTTGATCTTAGCGCGGCCTTCGACACGGTTAACCATCAACTATTGATTGTGAGACTCAGAGAGGTTGGATTGACCGGAACTGCACTAAAGTGGCTTGAGTCCTTCTTGGACAATAGATCTTTCCAAGTATTTGAGGATAACTCTATTTCTGAAAGTATGCCTCTGAGATGCGGGGTGCCTCAGGGCTCCTCCCTGAGCCCCACGTTTTTTAATGTCTACATGAGCCCCCTTGCCAAGATTGTAGAACCTTTTGGCATCCAGATTGTCACTTACGCAGACGACACCCAGCTGATTGTGTCATTGAACCAATCTGACAATGTGGAAATCAATCTGGCCAACTGTTTGGATAAGGTTTCTGCATGGATGGATGGCTCTCTCTTAAAACTTAATGGGGCAAAAACGGAGTGGATGTTTTTGGGTAATACCTCACCCAAAGATGGCAATCTATTCTGGCCGAGATGCTTAGGTCCAATGCCACCTCCTAAGGATCAGATTAAAAGTCTTGGTGTATGGCTGGACCATAATCTTAATTTCAAGGAGCAGGCGCGGAAGGTGGCAGGTACCTGTTATGGGATCCTGAGGATGATTAGAAAAATTCTCCCTCTGCTGCCTTTCATTGCAAGAAAACTGCTGGTACAAGCACTAATCCTTTCCAGACTGGATTACACCAATGTGCTGTACTTAGGCTCCCCATGCTCAACCATTAAAATTTTACAAACGGTACAAAATTGCGCAGCCTGCCTACTTATACGGGTCCCTAACTGGGTATCCGCAAGACCACACATTGCCTCTCTTCACTGGCTCCCAGTTGCGGAACGAATTCAGTTCAAGGCACTATGCATTGTCCATAGAACTTTCTCGGCTGAGGGCCCACTGATCCTTCGATCCATCATATCCCCTTACCTTCCTAAGAGATCTCTAGGCTCTGAGAATAAACATCTAGCAGTGGTTCCCAGGATATATAGATCACGGAGCGGTGGACGTATGTTTGCATATACCGCAGCAAAGTGCTGGAACCAACTTCCTAATTACATACGCCTGGAGGACAACTATTTGGCCTTTCGTAAATTTCTGAAAACTTTTCTGTTTCCATGATTCCTGAACACTGCACGGTGATGTTACTGCCTTTTTTTTAGCGCTGGGAGGCCTTTTGGTAGCCATGCGCTCTTGAAAAGCATATTCATTCATTCATTCATTCTGTGTACTTATACTCCATCAGTGCTTTATTTGTAAAAGTATGAGTGCCAGTGTCAAAAGCTATGTTCAGAAACCCGCTGCAATTGTGCGCCAAATACCTGCACTGCATAGTTCTAAATCCACCTCATGTCTCTTTAATCCTCCACTAGATGCTCCCTGCTCCTTTACTTCTCTCTTGCAAGCTCATGCTTTTTGCCTTTGTGGTGGTTTTCACCTCTTTCTCTTTCCCTTCCTCCTTCTTTTCCCTTTGTGTGTTTTTCTCTCTGTTGCTCTTGATAAATGCCCGATAATATAAAATAAGTGCCAGCCTCCGAAAATGAGTACCAGTAGGCCCCACCAGCAACCACTGGCTCAAATTAAGCACTAACCCCTGCTAAACAGGAGTAAAGTGCCTATGCTCCCCCATTAAACATTGTTATATTGGCTTACACCTGGTTGCCATATTTAACTTGCCTTTAAGTCCCTAGTGCAAGGGTCTCCAACCAGTAACTTGTGAGCTACTGGAGCTCTCCAGTTACCTCTGAGTAGCTCACCTGTGTGCAGCCCAGCTTATTAAATTAGAAAGCTTTTGCTTTATAGAGCTTCCCCCCTCACGGCCCTGAAAATTTAATGCCACCTGTGTACTGCAGCACCTATTGTGACATCTGCAGGGTGGGCCTGTAAAACATAACTTCAGGCCTACCATGTGTAGCCTAAACACTTGCTGTAAAACCTGTCATAATACCTGTTTTTGAGAGGTGGGAGACCCTGCGTTTAACCCCTTCCCTGCTCATGACGAGCTCAGCTCGTCATGCTGCGCGGTCGGGCTGTGCGCATGACGAGCTGAGCTCGTCACGACCCCGCCCGCGATCGGAATGTCCAGCACCTGGGCGGAATTCCGATCGCAGCGAAGGCGTTAATTATTGATAAGTCAACCCTAAGTACACCTTGCTGCCGACAAGATAGGTTGCATGATATTTATGCTATATGTTCCTCAAGTGACTAGCCCCAGAAGCTATTTTTACTGGCAGAGCTGTGGCTGAATACGCAAAAATGTCAAAGTACAGATTATACATTTTAATCTGTAACTTTTGACAGGATATGGCTACAAAAGTCATGCGAATACTATTTTTAAAATTTAAAATCATCCAATTTAATACTAATGTCGGATTTTTAATACATAATCAGGAGCATTAGCTTTTAGAAAGTCACCTTTTACCTGCCTGATACCCACCCCCTCTCCATACCCCCAACCTGTATGCTCATTACCATCAGTCTACTGACAGCTGGTCTGCCAGTGCTTGACTTTAATGAGGTGTGAAAACTGCTTCCAGAGCAGAAACAATGGCCTGGGTGTGGGGAGTTGGTTTTGTTCTCCTTGCTAGAAGACCAATTAGGACAGACTCAGGATCTTCATTAACTATAAAGGGACTGCCCTTCACAAGTACATGTAAGGTTGCACATGGGGAAGGCAAACATCTGTTACCCCAGCCAGGCTAGCTCTAAACCCAGCAGGGTGGGCTACCCCCAGAACCAGTTTTGAGTGACTATAAAGGAGGGGTCTACTTTCCCTGGGCCCACCTTCTGTCAATATCATGAACCCAGGAGAGCATGGAGTATCATACAAACCTAATACTAACTTAAAAGGATGCATCATACAAATCTCATGCAAGTCACATGCATGTATCATAATTCATCCATGACACAATCCATTCAATTTTTCTGGCCATCGCACCTTTGTCCCCCTGCAGAGGGATGCAGCACCCTGCATTTGGTGGTCAAGTTCACATGAACAAAGATTGTTTTCACAGCCCATGCTCTGTGGTGATCTGACACCTCACTCTTTTCAGTCATTCACTCCTAGCCGAGCCCCCAGAATGACGGGCACCACCCCACCTAGGGGGAGTGGTGCCTTTAGTGGCATCAAGGGGCAGGAACTTCGTCAGGGGCTCTTCCGGGTCAAGCGACCCGGAAGGGGGCGTCTCAGGAACCCCCGGAAGCGCGTCACGCGGGGGCACAGGAAACCCCAGACTGGCGGGGTTTTTAAAAGCCCAGAGGCAAGTAGGGAAGCCCTCTTTGTCCTCTCGCCATTGGAAGAACCAGATCGGAGCGTTGCGGAAGTTACCCACCCACCCATCCCTAAGTTTAGTGTTCAGGTTAGGCGGGGTCCTGCGCAAGAGAAATGACAGGGACTCCGTTTGGCGGCGGCTGCTTGGCCCCAGAGCAGGGCGCGCAGTCTATTGGGGGCTCCGGGCTGGCGGGAGAGGGGGCTGACCTGCTGGTGGCCCTGGACTCTCTGGCCCTACCCGAGAAGCCGGCGCTAGTTATAAGCAGTGGTGAATCTACCTGCGGCTCTGTTGGCCGGTGGGCGGTCAGCACAAAAGAGAGCAGGATATCTTGGTTGTGGCCTGCTGGCACAACCAGTGGCAAAGTGCCTGAGGAGAGACAAAATGTAAATACAAATATTAAAGTTTATAATCCTGATATTTTACTTTGCGTGTTGTGGTGTAATAAATAAATCAATAATAAAGTTGGTCAAAGATTAACAGTCAGTGAGCCAATGCTGAAATTGGCGGTATCTTAAGTTAATAAAGACTACGCTGTGAAGACCAACGACCGTCTCGTGTGTTTATTAGGTGTCAACCCACACAACAGGGAGGGGGTGAGTTGCACGTTGTATGCCAACTATGCCATTTATACCAGTAGAATGCGAGTATCAACCATTTAATCATAACTCGGGGGCATTATCAAATATTCCCTGCATCTAATTAGAATCTGTTTGATCCATGCATTTTTCAATATTTTCTAGACTACCTCCTCTATTCAAGCGATACTTCAAATAAACAGACATCTGCTGAGTGTGCTTGAATGTAATCATTCTATATTTCTGTTTTCAGGCCGTAGTAGCATGAAAAGGACACGTCATCCTCTAATGTTCTGTCCTCGTGTCAAACAATTATTCTCTTTGTAGTTAGAATCATTCACACACGTTCCTCGTACTCGTTCAAGTTGATTCCGAAATGCAGCAACTATGGGCTGGAAATATTTCACTCCACACGTCTGAGCTAAAAGCAACGCAGCAGTGTTGGCCAGACACACAATAGACGACCTTATTTTGACTTGGGCATAAAGAAGGCAAGAGCAATTTTTACCACTGTGAGCAAATGAAAGAAATATCTAATTGCTTTTTTATTATCTTAAAAGAATTCAACAAATTGGGGGGCATATTAGCAAGACCGGCGATAAAATTATCGCCGTTTTAGCGGCAGGAAACTGCCGCTAAAACGGCGATAATGGGCTTGCTAATATGCGTTATAGAATTCCAATAGAAGCCCAGGTTAGATGTCCTGCACATCTAACCTGGGCTTCTATTGAATTCTATAACGCATATTAGCAAGCCCATTATCGCCGCTTTAGCGGCAGTTTCCTGCCGCTAAAACGGCGATAATTTTATCGCCGGTCTTGCTAATATGCCCTTAGGACTTCAAAGTGGATTTTGCATAACCCAGACTGTGGAAAGATTATGGGGCATATTAGCAAGACCCACGTTAAAATTATCGCCGTTTTAGCGGCAGGAAACTGCCGCTAAAACGGCGATAATGGGCTTGCTAATATGCGTTATGGAATTCCAATACAAGCCCAGGTTAGATGTCCTGCACATCTAACCTGGGCTTCTATTGGAATTCTATAACGCATATTAGCAAGCCCATTATTGCCGTTTTAGCGGCAGTTTCCTGCCGCTAAAACGGCGATAATTTTAACGTGGGTCTTGCTAATATGCCCCTATGTTTTCACTTTGAATTGGATTTCATTTTGTGGAGAATGTATGGGCAGAACTGACAGTTTTGCGGATCTTTCCATTTTACTATAATCTACCGAAAAATCTTGGGGGCATATCAACAACGAGTGGCGATAATTATCGCCCAGCGTGCCTAGCGCTGATTTCCTTAACGCCGGCTATCGCTAAATTAAATCGCCGAGTTAGCGCGTTATCATCAACGCATAACTCAAGGGCGATATATAATCCAGCAATAGCGGCGGAAAAGCCCCTTATCGCCACATAAACGGAGATAAGCGAGCAGCGTTAACTGTTCAGCTCGCTGATATGGGAGTGTGGATGTAAACATACAATCCACCTCCCATAGGGAATACTGCTAAGTCCGCATTTCAGCAGACGTTAGATTAGGCGATAATGGGAGTTTAGCGCGATTCCCATTATCGCAATGCGAGTCTGTGGCTTCCTTGTAAATATGGAGAAGCTGATTATGGGAGGTATTCACATGTATTTATTTGAGGAACGCCTACTTTGCATCTCATTAGAGATGCGATGCGAGGCGTATTCAAAACGGCGGCTGTCACACGGAAACACGCGTTAGAGTGTGCTTGATGATAGGGCGATGTTTAATTCGCCGCTTTTCGGCCAAAAACAGCCGATAAAGCGGCGAAATCGGGCTTGATAATATGCCCCCAAATAAATTAGAGAAAGGAATACAGCGAAAATGATAGAGATGGGAGATAAAGCTAAAGAATCAGACAGATGAGAAAACGTGAGAATGAGAAACAAGAAAAAAGACACAATGAAAATGAAAATGGTAATGGGAGCGAGAAGAAGAGGAGGAGGAGAGAGGACAAAATATGCTACTGAGAGAGCGAGAGAGAGAAAGAGAAGTCATAAGCAGCTGGTTTCTGAAAAATGTACGGATGATTTCCTAATTTCCTGTTTGAAAGCATTCTGCAACTCTGTTTCTCAGAGATATGGCAGCAAAAAGAAGATGGATTTTCCCCCTCATCAACCACAACTCAAAAAAAATAAATATATATACATTAAGACTGTGACGGTTCTATTTGAGACTAAAAAGCGTATGCAGGAGGCTGGAAATCTCTTAAAGCAAATCCATTTCGTAAATCCGTGACTAATACAAGCAATTTTGCAGCTGAGAAAAGAGGGATGCTGCGACACCCAACTCCAAGACAAGGCTCAGGCCTGCTTGTCAATTCATGAGCGTGGTCCCTCACACAGCGCTCTTATCTGTCACTTGCGAGCCAGCAAGCAGAAACACTGAATTCATTTTTTGCTTAGGTAAGCAGCAGGCGAAATAGGCGTGTATCGGGTATACAGTTTAGCAGCTGCTTTGTAACAAAAGGGGGAAGCTGTAAGATAAATGTTCACACAGTAGTGTAGGAGGACGAGTGGAACCTCGCCCACCCCTCCAGAAAGTTTGTTGAAGGAAATTCCAGTGGTAGAAAAAATCCATGTTACATTTTAAAGGCCCGATCTTAGGGGCATATCTACAAGGGCTTTATCTCCGCTTTTTTGGCTTCTAAAGCCAAAAAAGCGGAGATAAAATCCTTGCCCTATTAACAAGAGGGTGCTAACATGCATTGGCGCATGTTAGCACCCTTTTACTCGACGTCTCCCTTTGCATCTCTAATGAGATGCAAAGTGGGCGTCACTGGGCAGTACAACCTTGTAAATATCGCTGATGTGCACATCGCGATATTTACAAAGCTACTAACGCATTTTAGCAGATGTTAGTTTTGGGCGAAAACCGCTGTTTTCGCCGAAAACTAACGTCTGCTAAAATGCAGACTTAGGCATACCTATTATGGGGGTGGATTGTGCTGATACGACCACAGGGTCGTATCAGCAAGGTTATCGCCGTTTTGCAGGGAACATCGCTGGAAAACCAGCGATGTTCCCTGCAAAACGGCGATTTCCCCCGCTATCGCTGGTAATTATATCGCCCTGGGGAAAAGCGTTGTAGATAACGCGCTACCAGGGCGATATAATCAAGCGATAGACGGCGATAAGTAGAAAAGCGCTAAGCGCGCTTTGCGTTGACTTATCGCCGTCCTCGTAAATATGCCCCTTAATGTGGCTGCAAAAATCGTACGCAAATTGAACACCTGTCAATTTGTGATAGCCAATTAAGACATTACATTACCATACAACTGGTAGAGAATTTTGTGTGCTATAGCCCGTGTTACACAGTAAATAACTAATCACAACATGGCGCCCAACATTGGGTGCAAATTGGAAACACAGTAATTTGAGATAGTCCATGGTGCACACATTTGCAGTTTCACAATCTGTGCATGATTGTGGGTTGGGCACCTCAGAATGGGAAAATTCATGCTAATAATGCATGTTATTGCCCATTCTGAGGTGCACAAATAGTGTATTTACAGTTTTTGCTTCCACAATTTGCACCCAAACAGTAATCTTATTTTAGGCGCAAAGAGAGATTGATCCCAAAACAGACCTGCTGGCGAAGGAACTTCATGACATGTGTGACTCTATCAGCCAGTCCTGCCTTTTCATTAAGCATGTATTTATTTGGAAATTTTTCTTAGCAGCAAATGTCATAGCCTGGAATTGTTTCTCTTTAACATTGTAAGTTAAGGTTGGAAATGCCATAATGTAGGTTGCTCTGGGCTACAAAGCAAAAATCAGATGACTGTGCCAGCAGTGGCGGCTCGTAAACATTAAAAATGATGGGATGTAAACACCCTTAGTATTGAGTGAGCAGGTGAGTTAAGAGAAAAAGTCCCACCTCTTTCCGAGAGGTTTGGGAAAGTTCTCCTCTGAGAAAATGTTGAAATAAGCAGGACCAAATGGTGTATTTCCTAGTACAATAGTGCAGCAAATCTGCCTTTTCGACAAGGTCACACCAAATTTTCACATTTGTCTAGAGCATGGATACTCACAAACATTTGCCATGGGGCCCCAAAGTACGGTCTGTGGTATAACCGAGGGCCGCACTGATGCCAGCAGGGTGGTGGTAGGGGGTCTGAGTGGGTCAGGAATTGTGTAAAGAGGTCTAAAAAATGTTAAATAAATGGGCAAGCATTTATTTTCAGGTTAATAAATGCTTGCTCGTTTATTTAAAAAAAAATAATAATCATAGTGCTCAGCAACTAAACAGCAGCTTGTGCTGCTGTTCACTGGGAGGCCGCATGTAAAGGTCAAGGGGGCTAAAGAATGATGATGGATTTAACCCAGATCTGTGACTGGGGGTGAGTGTCTGAAAAGTTTCCACGCTCTGTCCATCATCTCCTTATGTTTGCTTTGTTTGCCCTAAGTTGGCAGGGTATGCCCTGACGTGGGTCCCTTGCTCACTTTGCCACTGGATTCAAGCTAGCCTGGCTGATGAGGGGTGTTACCCCAAAAGCGGTCCCAGGATGCTTGTTTTCGGTCCAGGGAAGACCTGACTTGGCAGTTCGGTCTGGACTGTTGCCAAGAGGCACAGGGTCAAGACTGATTTGCATATGGCTGGGTATGAACCCGGGGTGGCAAAGTGAGCTAAAGAATGATGATGGATTCAACCCAGATCTGTGACGGGGGGTGAGTGTCTGAAAAGTTGCAGCGCTCCGTCCATCATCTCCTTATGTTCGCTTTGTTCGCCCTAGTTGGCAGGGTATGCCCAGACGTGGGTCCCTTGCTCACTTTGCCACTGGATTCAAGGTAGCCTGGCTGATGAGGGGTGTTACCCCGAAACCGGTCTCAGGATGCTTGTTTCCGGTCCAGGGAAGACCTGGCTTGGCAGTTCGGTCTGGACTGTTCCCATGAGGCACATGGTCAAGATTGATTTGCATATGGCTGGGTCTGAACTGGGGTGGTGAAGAGAGCTATAGAACAATGATGGATTCAACCCAGATCTGTGACTGGGGGGGAGTGTCTGAAAAGTCTCAGCGCTCCGTCCATCATCTCCTTGTGTTTGCCAGGTTGTACTCAGACACAGCATCATATGCCTGGTGATGGCCACTCAGAAACTCCCCTCAGTTGATGACATGGCAAAGTAAACTGAAACAACAAAATGAAATAAGATTAGCAAGGACAAATCATATCTCACAAGTAAGAGCAAACTCAAACTTCAGCCAGAACAATGTCACTGTTATCACTAATTAGGCATGAATGACACAGTGGGACGCGCTGTTCAGGCTCTGTTAGCCTGCACCACCACTTGCTCCTGTTGCTGACTGCTGGGGTGGGACTAGGTCCCCCAGCCTGCTTTGCCTTCCAGTGGGGGGAGAGGGAGGGGCCTCCTCCCACTCAAATTTTGCGGCCGCCTCCCGCAGCGTGGGACGCGCTTTTCAGGCTCTGTTAGCCTGCACCACCACTTACTCCTGTTGCTGACTGCTGGGGTGGGACTTGGTCCCCTAGCCTGCTTTGCCTTCCAGAGGGAGAGGGAGGGGCCTCCTCCCACTCAAATTCCGCAGCTGCCTCCTGCAGCGTGGGACGCGCGCGGGCGCACCCGGGCCAAGGGCAGGCCCGTCCACGCCCATCGGAGCCCGAAGGAGACTGTGCTGGGCCCCCCCTCTAACGTGTTCCAGGGCGTATCGCCTAGTAAAATGGGCAAGAAAAAGATGACCAAACCAGCTATGGAGGAGGTAACGACCACCGTGCTGGATAATTTCTTGGCTAAAGCGAAATCTGTCTTGGATAATGAAATTGCACTAACTGAAAGGAGGTTGTCTATGGGTGGTGGGGAAAATCGACCTGGCACTATAACTCTGCCTGTTCAGGATGTACTATCAAGCTCGGCCGATCAGCCCTTTGTTTGTGAACCTGCCCAAGTTGATCTTGCCACTCTGACCGCACCTTTGTGTCCCACAGCAGTCCAGTCCATTTCCATCGCAGCCACTGTTACTGCTAAAAGGAAGAGGGGGCTGTCAAAAGTAACTCCACCAGCTACTGTTAAAAAAGCAAGAAGGGGTCAGCCCCCATTAATTACAGCTTCCACCATTGCCCCCAAACAGGGCGACGCCAAATTGACCGTGAACATTCAAGACATTGACGTGCTCCTTAAAAAGCTTTTAGATCCACTTATTTCTCGCCTGGACGCTATTGATCGCACTCTTGCCGGTCTAGCAGCTAATAGACCGCTGTCACATTCAGTGCCAAATACAGGGGGTGGGGAACTGGCACCACTGTCAATTAATGTAATTGCTTGCGAAGATTCCATTATCCGTAATCATTGTGAGGGGAACCAAGTCAATCAGGTTGTGATTTCACATAGTGCACTTAGTCCACATATAGGTCGCCCACGAAACATGGTCCTAAAAACCTTACCTTGCCCTGGTGCTGATAGCAACACGCAGCAGGCAAATAGTATGATTACTCAACTTTCCATCCGGTCATCCACAATTACTGGCCCGCCAAACGATAGGCACACAAACATTAGTCAGAGAAGTAAACCCCCATTCCTGAACCTACCCCCGGCGGCCTGTCCCTTTGTAATAATTTTGGCTAATGTGCCTATTCTTAGGGATGACCAAACTGAAACAACCTCTCAATTGTTGTCTGAATCTCGCCATTAGCTGCCCCAAGATGCTAATTTAGGCCAATCAATACAACATCACCTGATCATGGCCAGAAGAATTCCATGGGTAGGGCCAGATCCAACATTATTTGAAAACGATTGTATTGTCCTCAACTTTAACAACCGCTGGCTAGTGAGAGATTTACTGATTCAATTACCCTCAGTACCCACCCCCAACTCCCAGATTTTTGCTGTCCCAGTGGGTTTTTTCTATAAACCCCAAGCTACTTCCAATAATATTACACAAATCGAGGAGATCGAGGAGATCGAGGGAGCGCGTGCGCACGACTGCAGCGTGTGGGCGGATGCAGCGGAGGGGCTGCGGTCTTCGCGGAGGGCAGCAGCCAGAATTTGGCACAGAGGAGCAGCAGGCTGCACTGGGAGAAGGTTAAAGGGAGCAGACAGCACAGAAGACAACTGGAACTTTCAGAACAAAGTAGAGAAAGCAGAGAAAGAAGGAGAGCAGGAGTCCCTGCATGACACCGATCTACTGCCGTGAGGGGAACGGCTCCTAACTGGTCCCCATTGCCGTGAGGGGAATGGCCTCCATTGCCAGCAAACGCGCCGTGAGGGGAACGGCTGGAACTTCATCTCCCAGCAGCCTCGCGCCGCCCTGACGCTGCACTCGCGCCCGGAGGCGCCATATAAGCTCCGCCCACTTCCCGCAGCGCGGGACGCTACAAATTCATTTTCCTAGATCTACCGCCGTGAGGGGAACGGCTCCTATCTGGTCTCCATTGGCGTGAGGGGAACGGCCTCCATTGCCAGCAAACGCGCCGTTAGGGGAACGGCTGGAACTTCATCTCCCAGCAGCCTCGCGCCGCCCTGACGCTGCACTTGTCAAAAGAAACCATCCTCTGACTGTGAGATTCCCCAGCAGCAAATACCACATTGTGCCTGACCGCTTGCTCTCCTCCACATTGACTTTTCAGGTTGTATTTTCAAGTCATCGAAAATGGGGAAGCGCACTTGCATAGGGAAAAAATCAGTGGTTTCTCTTCAATCGCCGCCAAGTCACCAGCCCACCTCAATTGACAAGATGCTTCAGAGGGCTATAGGGGTGGTTTCAAATGAAATTGAATTGACTGAAAGACGCCTATCGATAACTCCGGATTTAGCCCAACCCCTATTTAACTCCGAATTGCAACCTGCCCTGTCAGCTATCAACTCTGACCCTCCTAGGGCCCAACCCAGAACTCGTGCTTTAGTTCACGAGGTTCCGACCTCGGACTTGTATACCAAAGATTCCCCTTCGGTTATTTGAAAGAAAGTGAACGCTAAACCTGCTGTGAAAGCTACAAGATCCCAGAAGAAGGGAATTAAGGAACCCGCAGAGAATGGGGGGTCAGAGAATGAAGGGCAGGGGGGGCATGTGAAAGAAGGTACAGAAAAACCACTGTGGGTGTCAAATTTGGTAAAGGACCTCTATTTGGAAATTAGAAATATAATTAAGGAGGAGCTGACCACCTTGACCTCTAGGGTAGACAAACTTACCTCTCTACTAGACGTCTACAATAGCAAGGCAGATCATAGGGAGGTAGACCCACATCAGCCGAATAAACCTCTAGCCCATTCAGTCCACCCAAGAAAAGATCATGTCCCAGAAGCTAGTTGTAATGCAACCCCACAAGTGCAGAGTAATAGGGAAGTCTTGGTTTTACACTCGAATACATCTAGCAAACCAAGCGACACTATTGCCTAGAAACCCAGGAGCCAAGATGGAGGTGGGAGGTGGGTAGGAAACAGAGACCCCCAGCAGCAGAACCCCAAGTTGAAGCAAATATGCAACAATTGGGTGCGAAACATAGAATTGAAGAAGGTCAAGTCTCTCGTACAGTGGTATCAGAAGGCAACCCAGCACTACCATATATTAACCTTCCCCCTGACTCTACACCATATGTCTTGATTTTAACTAATGTGCCAGAACTCAAAACTGGGCAAAGGGAATCACACTATGATTTAAAAAATAAATGCATGTTCTGGTTGTCCAAACAATTTCAATTTCCCTACAAGGATGCAAGTGAGATTTTATTCACACATAGGGTAGGGTGGGTAGGTCAAAGAGTCAAAGATATAGCTGGGGACACCATCGTGATTAATTTTAGAAATCCACAGGTTGTTAGGACACTTTTAACGCGCACTCAACAAAGGTATGAAGGGGGCATTAGGCCCCTCCCACTGGGGTACTTTTACCCCCTGAGACCGGTACCTGACATCAATTCATGGACAGTTTGTGGGGCAGGGCCCAGATATCGGTATGAGCAAAACTTGACCACAGGGCAGGAGTACCCGAGCCCATTGTTTTTTAACCTCCCGCTTGTAAATAGATTTGCTTCTCTGGAATCTGTAGACTGACTAAAACCAGTGCAGCAACTGAAACGGGAACCAAAGAAAGCAGAACAGGCAGATAGGAGGGTAGATGGAGTAGAAACAGTCTATAGCGAGGGAATGGAGAAGCTAATTTTGAATTATACTACAGTAGGCATACTACCAACGTTAGCGCAAATAACTACAGGCCACCAGCAGCTGACCCCAGCATCTATACCCAGTACTTCCGCCCATCCTGCTACCAGAAATAGCCCTAAGTTGGCTGTAGTGCCCCATGGAAATTTAAATCAGTCACTAAGCAATAAGCCCAAGTTCCGTGTTTTATCCTGGAACATTGCGGGCCTCACTTCTAAACTGGGAAACTTGGAGTGGGGATCCCTCATTGATGCAAATGACTTCAACATGTTCCAGGAAACATGGGCCAGAGAGGTTACCCATAGACAGGGCTATGTGACTTATTCCCTAACAGCCACCAGTGGGGGAAGGGGAAGACCCACGGGAGGACTGTGCACCTGGGTTGCTGTGCACTTGGGATGCACTGCAAGGCAGGTTGATACAGCCTCACGCGATATACTCTGTGTCATCTTGAGTTTCCCCACCAAAATTAGATTAGCTCTAATTAATGTTTATTCTCGCCCGGTCAGCTGCGGCCAGGAGTCGGCAACTCTTGAGCAGCTGTCAACCTTTCTGTACACTATTCCTGATGGCACTCTGGTGGTCCTTGCTGGCGATTTTAATTGCCAGTATGAACCACTGAAGGGCCTGACTGGGGGTGATATTGATGAGGAAGACCAGTATTGGTCTATTCCAGAATTGAACGCCCAACCAAAGCGAGCCTGGACACCATTGGTGCTTCAAATGAACACCCTCACACTGACGCATTCCTTCAGGGCTTGTAATGGCCGTACTAGGTCTGATTCCCCAGCGAATCATACCTATAATAGACCAGGAAGCTCCTCCATATTAGACTACATCCTGATGGATACTAATTCCTGGCACTGGTTGATCGACTTTGAGGTCATACCTAGATATGATAGCGACCATAATGCCCTGTTATTAGAGACACTATCGCCTTGTTCCAGGGATGTTCTTGCAGATAAGCATTCCAATGGGCCCAGGCCAATTTTAGCCGGTTGCAGGAGGAGAGTAAAATGAAGGGCCCTCTGTAACTCCCAGGAAAAGTTGGCCTCCCTCTACCAAATCGTTATCCCATACCTTGAGGCTGCCAATCAACTTAGTATAGCAGCACCTCTTAATAAAGCTTGATCAGAAATTGGGAGTAATCATCAAAGCCTAGTAACAGATTTGGCAAATATTTTTTTCCCTGTTATAAACAACAAATTAAAGGTGTCTGTGGGCCACTCTTGGTACAATGGTGACTGTCGAAGGGCCAAGCAAACATTAATTCAAGCAATCACAGCTAAGGATAGATTAATGATAAAAGATAAGAGGATAGCCTATAAAAATATAATTAGCGCAGCAAAAAAACAGTGGGAAGGTGACAAATGGGAAAGCATGAGGGTTGCCCTATGCTCTAGGGATATGCGGACCTTCTGGAACCTAGTAAATACCGGCTCCAAAGAAGATAAATCAGCAGTAGAGCCAAACCTTGGGGCAGAAATTTGGAAGACTCATTTTGAATTGCTCTATGCAAGGGGAGAGGAAGAACCAGGACAAATCACGAACAAGTCCACCAATCTACAGCTACCTTCCCCTAATGCCCCAGAAATCTCCCTAAAAGAGATAATGGCTGCACTAAGTAGAGTAACCCCCGCAAAGGCGCCAGGCCTAGATAAGATCCCAGGCGACCTCTTCCGCAATGAACCCAGTATCTGGGCACCATATCTATGGACCCCAATTAATGCTATTTTACAGGGAATGCCAATCCCGACTACCTGGCTGGGGGCGGAGATCATTCCCATCTATAAAAAGGGTTCACCACTCTTCCCCGCTAACTATCGCCCAATTAGCCTCCTAGATGCTACTCAAAAAATCTATGCACGAGTGCTATTGGACCGTTTAGAGAGCTGGATGGAGGAGTATTCTATACTCAGCCCCTACCAGGCAGGTTTTAGAGCCAGGATGTCCACAATAGATTAGATTTTAAGGCTGCAACTCCTCTATTGTAAGAAAGCGTCCCTGGGGGAAGGCAGCCTTTATCTGATCATTGTGGACCTAAAATCAGCATTTGACCTGGTCCCTAGGGATAAATTGTGGTCCATTTTAATAAATATGGGGGCTCCCCCGTACCTTTGTCACCAGATGGAGCGGCTCCATGAATCTAACTATGCGCAAGTTAGATATGGGAAAAATGGTGAGCTTACTGATCCTATAGTTATAGATAGAGGTGTAAGACAGGGGTGTGTATTGGCCCCCACCCTTTTTTGTCTATTTATTAATGATCTTGTGGAGCACCTGACAGCTGGGAGGGATGTAGATGCTCCTAAGCTGGTGAACCACAGGGTTCCAGCCCTGATGTTCGCCGACGACACCCTGCTTTTATCCAAGTCCCCAATGGGAATTCAACGGGCCTTGGATATCTTCCATTCATTTTGTAAAAGTGTAGGGGCTTGGAGATAAACTCCCTAAAGGCTAAATACATGGTTTTTAATGCAGGTGACTCCACACGCTTAAATCCTCTCCTAGACGGGAAACCACTTGAGAAGGTCACAGTTTTTGACTATTTAGGACTAACACTCACCGATAAAATGGAGTGGAATGCGCAAATAAAGAAATCCAGCTTAAAATTGGCCCAAACATCAGGGGCGCTAGCTAAGATGCTTAAGAAATGTACACATAAAATGGTTGGCCCGGTAATGGAAATCTATAAGGCGCAAGCAAGGGGGGCGGCCCTCTACGGTGCAGAAATCTGGGGCCATCGTTCATCGGATCCCCTTTCTAAGAATGAGAACTTTTTTATCAGGCAAATTTTAGGTCTCCCGAAAAGCACACCACTGACGCCACTCCGAATGGACCTTGGGGTCGGTCCAATAGCTGAGGAAGTTGCCCTGAGACCCCTCCTCCACTGGCGACGTCTTTGGAGTACCCCAGAGCTAGTGGCTTTTAAAGAAGAAATGAAGGAGGTGTTAAATTTGCAGGGGGCAGGCAAAATCCCATGGCTAGCTTATATTAAAAATACCCTAGTTGCCATGAGGATGGGCGACCTATGGACCAATGCTGAAGCAACCTCCCTGATAACCCCCAGGAAGGATCTCTCAAAGCTTTTTTAGAGAATATAAGCTTAACCTGACCAAGGCAAATCCCACCTCTGGCATATTGACTACGCAATTCCTAGAGGTTAAAGACCAATACAGGTTAGAACCTGTTCTTGATGCCATTCAGCCCCCCCTAGCCAAAAAACTTTATATACAATTCAGGCACGGTGTGTTACCACTCCGTGCCTTTACAAATAACTGGGGGGGTGCTTTGACTAAAAGCTGTCCGGTCTGTGATAACACTCCAGAGACGGATCAACACGTATTGTTCTTCTGTCCGGCATATAGAAAGATCAGGCACCGATGGCTACAACAGGTCTGCCGGAACCTCGGGACAAACCATTGTGTTGAGGCTTATAGGATATTAAAATATGATACTAGCCTCCCTATTGTGTACTCAGTCTCTCGATATTTATTTTCAATGTGGTGTGTACGTTTAACTATACTAAAATGTAGCCTGGTCTAATTGGATCTTTTTTAGCTCATTACTATTTTTATGTACTTTTTTAATAATTGTAACTTTTTAATACACACATTTGAGTAGTTATATGTACATTAATCTTTTTATCTGGAGTTTTTTTTAATGTATTAGTATTCCTTTTTGGGAAATTGAACTGTATGAAATGTGTCCCTTTTTTATCTGTGCTTTTATGGCCAGAAAGGCCGAAATAACGATTTTTTTAATTGAATTGAATCGATATTACACAAAATCTGAGACCTCACGTAAATTTTCACACTTCTTGTACCCCTCAGTTAGCTTATAGTAATATACCCGTAGCAAACGGATTTGGCCCCTGGGGGGATTGGATAGTTGTGATTGACTTACTCCCTATCCGGCCATACTGTCGGCGATCTGTATAGATGAAGGCAGAGCACCTAGCAAACATTCAGATGCGGGGGTCTGAATAGGTAATGATGGATCAGCCACCCCGAACTATAGCTCCCTTTCTCTGCCTACGCTACAGCCTGAACATGGGGGGATTTCAATACTCTCCTAGAATATAGCAGGTTTCAGTAATAAATATGACAAGGGTGCATGGGAAAAAGAATTGCGAAACGCTGGAATTATTTGCCTACAGGAAACCTGGGAACGAAATTCAATTTTTATAAATGGCTATCGCTCATTTTTTACACAAGCTGTCCCCTTGATTTCTGGTAGAGCAAAAGGGGGCCTTTTAACTCGTATTGCCAACACTATATCTTTTGACAAGATTGTTTTTGTGAACACCTCTGTCTACTTTCATATCGTTGTGGCTAGAGGTCTTGACTTGGCTTGACTTACTGATAATACATTTTTACAATAATAATTTTGTAAATCAATCAGAAGTGGTTGATGACCTGACCCGCTCTATGGAGGATTTGCTCTCTCATCATCCTAAACCATTTTTTATTGTTTGGGAGCGCGACTTTAACACTCATATTTGTAAACATTCTGGCTCAAACATATGTGGGGTAACAGATCTGAATGGGAATATGCTTGTCGATTTTATTCCCCACAATTCCGGAAACGCTCTAAATAGTCTGTTGATGGTTTGGGACCTGAAAATTGCTAATCAAATCTGTTCTAGCTCGGGCCAAATGTCCCCAACTTTCTATAGGTCAGGTACCACTTCATGTTTTGATTTTATCCTGATTCCTCTGTCACCGAGTAGTTCTTCCCAAACATTTGAGGTTGTGATGACCGAATATAGTGATCACGCTTTATTATTATCCTCACTTAATTGGTCACTCCCTGAGAAAGAGGAAATTAATGTTGCACCTAAACTATCTCTATCCAAGAAAAATGGTTACACTTTAAAATGGGAGAATATAGACTCTAGTGAAATACTATGTAAAACCTTGTCTTTGTCTTATCAGGAGATATGTCAATGCCTAGACCAATCATCTAATAGTGTCCAAGTTTGGCAGCCATGAGTAGCATTTTAAGCATTCTGAGAGACTTATTAACTTGCCATTTTTCCCAGGAATAGTCCCCGCCAACTAAGTGGTTTGATAAACAATGCTCTCAAGCCTCTGTGGCCTTACGCAATGCACTTAAACTATCCCCAAGGGACCCTACCCTTATTAAAAACCTGAGGTCTAAATACAAACATACAAGGAAGGATAGAAAAAAGGCGCTCTTTGTGGAAGCATGTGAGAATTTAAGATTAGCCTCACTGTCCAAAGACACTAAGGCTTTCTGGCAAGTGGTCAATTCCCCATTCCTCCAAGGTAGTAGTGGTCCCTCGCTAGACCTCCACATAGATGAGGCTACGTGCTTGTCCCATTTTCAGAAAATATTCCAAAAACAGTCAAATGATATCATGGAACTCTCTGAGTCCTTGCCGGTGGTTCCACCGGTATTGGAATTTGCTATGGATGAGATTTCTTTAATACTGTCCCAATCTCCTCCATTAAAAGCTGCAGGACCAGACAGGGTCCCAACGGATGTTTTTCTTATTAATAAAGACCTCTGGGCCCCAGTCTTGACTTTAGCTTTTAACGATATAGCTAAAAACGGCCCTCTCCCTTCCTGGAGGCAGTCCGTGATAATCCCTATCTTCAAGAAGGGGACTAGAGCAGATCCTGCTAATTCCCGCCCAATTTCCCTTATTGACAGCACAGCCAAAATGATGGGCAGACTATTATTAAATAGGTTGGAGAAATGGGCCAAAGCAAATATTATACTTGCGGAAGCCCAATACGGCTTTAGAAAGGGAAGGAGCACGACAGACCAATGCCTTAATCTTGCCTTAATTGCTGCAAAATATGTTACTGCTAAGAAAGGGCAATTATATATGGCATTTATGGACCTGTCCGCGCCTTTGACTGCGTGTCCCACAGTAAACTGTGGAACATTATGAATTCAATGGGCATGGACCACTCCATAACCTCTTTTATCAGACACTTATATAGCCATGCAGAGGGTGTGATTTGTTACAGTAAAAATGGAGAATGTACGAAACCCTTCAGAATTGAAAAGGGGGTGAGACAGGGTTGTGTTCTCGCCCCCTTTCTTTTCTCCTTGTACACGAACAAGGTAGCTGAGGTCCTGAACGACAAATGCAACAACGTACCAGTGGCAGGCCCAATATCGTTGCCCATTATGCTCTATGCGGATGACGCTGTTCTGCTGGCAAGGACCCCAATAGCCGTACAGAAGTGTATTGAGTCATACTCTGCTTTTATGGCTGAGCTCGGCCTATTTGTAAATAAAACTAAATCTTACATGATGGCTGTGGGAATGGGGAAAAAGGAAAAATGTATGTATTTACATATAGGTGGCAGACGCCAGGAGAGAATAGAGAATTTCTCGTAACTGGGCATTCTTTTTGACGACAAACTAAATTGGTCTCCAATGGTTAAAAATAGAATGAACCAGATGTCCAGAAGCATAGCGGCCTTTTGGAAGTTCGCCCTAAATTTGGGGGATAAACCAATTAAAGAAATGTTAGATAGTTATTCGGCAAAAACATTATCTATAGGTACCTACAGTGCCGCACTTTGGGGCATTGTGCTTTACAGAACAAGGGTCCCACACATATTGGAATGCAGAATTACAATTTCACAATTTAATAATAAAAATTGGAATTAACAAATGTTTTAATATAAAGATAGGTATTTAATGCGAGAGTCCATGAAACAAGGGAATAATAACACGTGAAAACTAAGGGTGAGCAACCGTGGCAAGGCAGAGGGAAATCAGCCGATTTCCTTACCCCAGGCAAATGACTTAAAAAGTGACTTTTCAGAATGCGTGAATATAAATAGACAAAAGTCACAGTTGAGGTTACATCTCATACTCCACAGAGAATATAAATAGCGGTATAGAGTTGAGAATGTATGTGTCGACGACGTTTCAATCCCGCAGAGAGTATCGGGATCTCATCAGGACTAATAGATAGAGCAGGTGCCTGAGAAGTTGCCTGCATAAGTAAGAGGGAGGGGAAGAGGAAGGAAAGGAAAATAAGCAATTAAAATTAAAATAAAACCATGGAAAAGGAAAATGGGAGGGAAGGGAAGAAAAAGGTAAATTATAAGAATGAAAGAGATAATGAGAGGTGGGGAGAAATAAGGAGGATTGACAGTAAGATGGATAAGGGAAGGTGTGGGGGTGAAGGGAAGATAGAAAGAGGGGAGGAGCAGATGAAGGGAGTGTTATTGATATCAGGATCAAAGGATAGGTGAGGAGGAGTGGAAAAGGGAGAATTAAAGGGGTAGACCAGAAAGTGAGGGACTGTGCGGCAGGGAGGAAAAGTGGGAGAGGGAGAGTGTAAAGGGTAGAACAGAGGGTGAAGGACTAACCAGTTGTGTGGCAAGTGTGAGAGCCGCGATGTAGGGGGCCAAGGCGAGGTGCTGGCGGTGGGTTCCGCCAGGAACAGACAGGAGACAGGAAGTATGCGGGAGTACTGGAAAAGGAAGGGGAGAATATGAAAAAATTGGCGCCGTGTGTGGAAAACGGAAGGGGTGCAATTGTTAGGATTCTTACCGTATGGATCGCGGGCATCCAACCTGAGTATAAGAGGTAGTAGCTCCCAGCCGGGAGGCTGCAAGGTGGATGGGCGTGCCGGACGGCAGGCCGCTGATTGGGATAAGGTCACCACTAACCCTGGGCAAAGCACTACGCTACGCTCGCGTAGTTTGCGAAGTTTGCGCTACTTCGCACAACGTGAATTGCACGTAGCACAGTGCAAACACGCGTAGCGTAGCGTAGCGTAGTGCAGCGGTCATTTTTTGCTTGCTCGCGGTCCTCAACGTCAAGTTGGCGACCGCGAACAAGCAAAATGACATCCCGGCGAGACTTTTTCCTCGTTCGCGATCAGCAACATCAAGTTGCCGATCGCGAGCGTGGAAAATACACCTCCCGGCGAGATTCTCAACGCGGGGAGGTCAGGTTTCTCATTGCGAGTGGTCGCGTATGCTCGCGACCGCTCGCGATGAGAAACTACCAGTCCGCGTTGAGAAAGCTGCCGCTCGAGTAAAAATCTACTCGAGCGGCAGTAAAAGACAGCTCGCACTGTGCAAGATGCCGTTTTCAATGATTGCACAGTGAGGACAAGCATCCGGCACTGTGCAATCATTGCGAACAGTGCACTACGCAGTTCGCGTAGTGCTACGCGTAGCTCGCGTAGTGCAAACTGCACTTTGCGTAGCTTCGCGTGGCGCTACTTCGCGAACTACGCCCAAGCTTAGTCACCACAACCCCGGAATCGGGAATAAGAGCCATGCGCCGGCTCGATGGCTAGGGGAAAGGGAGCAACGGGAAAGTGAGGCGGAATAGAAGTGAGGGGACAGTATAGGCAAATTGGAGCGGAAATGGCGGAGTGCGAAAACGCTGCTGGGCCAGGCTTACCTGATGCAGGAGGGATAGCGGACGGCCGTGGGATCTGGGATAGAACGTACAGTGGCGGACAATGCCGGCAGGCTGAATGGAGCTCTGCGAGGTTGACGTGAACCTACGTGGTCATAGGGCACCGGAAGTGACGTTGTGGGTAGCCACGAGTATTCCTGCTCAGCGTAAGGGTGGCGGCCATATTGGAGAGGGGTAAGGGAGCGATGTGTACAACGTACAGAGACGGACAATGCCGGCAGGCTGAATGGAGCTCTGCGTGGTTGAGGTGAACCTGCGTGGTCATAGGGCACCGGAAGTGACGTTGTGGGTAGCCACGAGTATTCCTGCTCAGCGTAAGGGTGGCGGCCATATTGGAGAGGGGTAAGGGAGCGATGTGAATGAGTGCACTGGAGAATGAAACGGGGAGGGTCAGTGGGTGTGAAGGTGCAGAAGACATAAAGAGGTGTTCTCCAATGGGAATAAGAAAAATAACAAGGAGGGAATGCAAGGAGAGCCAGGGGAGAAGAAGAGGGAATAGGAATAGAAGTAAGTCTATTCCATTGGGAATAAGAAAAGGAAAATAAAATAAAATATAAAAATAATAACAAGGAGGGATGCAGAGAGAGCCAGAAGAGTAGAAGAGGAAATAGGAAATGCAGGGAGAGTAGTCTAGAATTAAGGAGAATAGCAAGGGGGCAATGCATGGAGACGTAGAGAAATAGAAGTGGAGGGGAATGAGGGTGGGGGACTGAGATACAGTATGCGGGAGAGGGAGTTACAGATAGCAATACAGTGTAGACACTAGAACCACAATGCACTGTGTGCTAGGGAAGATTACAACAAGTTAGACCAGTCCTCCAGGCGATTAAGTCCTGTGTGGAGACTGTCCGTACGTATAATCCATTTTAATTCCTCCTTGTTGAGGATGCCTGTAATGTTCGTACTTCTGGGAGGTTGGAGGATCACTGCGATGACTTGCCACCTTATTTGGTCCTCCGTGTGATTCAATGCGGAAAAATGTTCAACAAGAGGTGCGTTGGGTGTCGCACAACGTATCCGACTTCTGTGTTGGCAGATCCGGATCCTGATTTTTTGTGTCGTTTGTCCTACATATATTAAGTTGCATGGGCAAAAGATGGCGTATATAACATTGGCAGTGTTACAATTGGAAAAATTCGATAAAGTGACATCAATATTGGCATGCACAAACTTCTTGGTGTCATTCGTGAGATGGCAAACACTACAACCTCCGCATTTGAAATGTCCTAGTACAGGTGGCAGTCCCCAAATTTGCCTGAGTGTGGTCTTGTTGTTACCGCTGAGGAGGGCTGCTCTGACAAGGTGATCTTGTATACTTTTGTTTTTCTTAAATGCAAATAAGGGACGTTCTAAATTCAGACTCCCTGCATTGAGTGTGGGCCAATGTTTGAGGATACTCTTCCTGACTGAGTTGGAGATAGATGAGAATGTAGTGACACAGACTAGTTTGTCGCTGTTGTTTCTATCTTTGGGGCTCAACAAGTTGTCTCTTGGGCAATACCACGCGCTTTTCATGGCTGTTTTCACTAGTTTACGCGGGTAGCCTCTGCTTATCAATTTTTTTGTTAGGATTTTTGCTTCCCTAAAATAATCCTCCTTGCAGTAGCAGTTGCGGCGCAAGCGCAGGAATTGGGAGTATGGAAGGGAGTCACGTAAGGCCCTAGGATGATGACTATTATAGGCCAGCAGTGTGTTTTTCTCTGTGGGTTTGCGGTATAGGGAGGTGTAGAGTGTCCTTTTGTGTGCAATAATTTTGAGATCAAGGAAGGCAATCTCCTGTTTACTCATATTTATGGTAAAGTTAAGGCCATTACAATGGTTGTTTAACCAATCTTTGAAGTGTAACAAGTCCGAGTCTGTCCCTTTCCAAATGAGGAAAATATCGTCAATATAACGTTTCCAATCAAGAATGTTAGCTCTGAAAGGGTTACGGGGTGACAATATTCTTTGTGTCTCAAGACAATCCATGTATAGTATGGCAAAGTTTGGAGCGAAAACTGCGCCCATACTAGTACCTTTAACCTGTTGGTAGAAATTACCATTAAACAGGAAAAAGTTCCTTGTAAGGCATATCTTCACTTTGGGGCATGGCACCGGTAGAGTCCCTCCAAATAACAGAGGACACATTTCTTAAAGGTCTGCTGGCTATACCCAGCTCCTGCCCCAACATTTTAGTTCATGAGGAGCTGGGTTTCTCGTTTATCTCTGACTCTATAAAACTAGCTCCGCTGCTGGCATGGCTTTCGATTTGGAAAAGGGAAACTGTCCCCCTTAACCAAACAGTGATAAAGGATATCTTCTCCCTGGAGAGAGCCTCATCAATTGCCTGGTTAGCTTATGTGAAAAGATCTTTTAGTGATCTGGATCTAGGGTTTCTGTATGACACCCCTTCTTATTGTATATCATTTTCCAAATCCAGACTAAAGGAAATTTTTATTGCCAAACAATCTCAGCATAGACTGCAAGAAAACCTATCGAAAATCTCAGTAATGGCTTATCGAGCATCACCTTCTGTATAACCCTGGGCGTAGTTCGCGAAGTAACGCTTCGCGAAGCTACGCAAAGTGCAGTTCGCACTACGCGAGCTACGCGTAGCACTACGCGAACTGCATAGTGCGTGTTCGCAATGATTGCACAGTGCCGGATGCTTGTCCGCACTGTGCAATCATTGAAAACGGCATCTTGCACAGTGCGAGCTGTCTTTTACTGCCGCTCGAGTAGATTTTTACTCGAGCGGCAGCTTTCTCAACGCGGACTGGTAGTTTCTCATCGCGAGCGGTCGCGAGCATACGCGACCACTCGCAATGAGAAACCTGACCTCCCCGCGTTGAGAATCTCGCCGGGAGGTTTATTTTCCACGCTCGCGATCGGCAACTTGATGTTGCTGATCGCGAACGAGGAAAAGTCTCGCCGGGATGTCATTTTGCTTGCTCGCGGTCGCCAACTTGACGTTGATGACCGCGAGCAAGCAAAAAATGACCGCTGCACTACGCTACGCTACGCAAACTTCGCAAACTACGCGAGCGTAGGGTAGTTTTCCGCCCAGGCCTACTTCTGTAGCAACTGGACATCTTTCGTATTTGTCTTTTGTCTCTAATAAAAGACATCATTTTGTTTTGGTGAGATTTAGACTGAACTACATTTTGTTAATGGTGGGGTAACCCGCACACTCTTATTCAGTATCCCATCTGTCTCTTTGTCCTTGTGATGGTCTCTCCAAACAATCAATTTCACATTTGCTCTTTTTCTGTACAGTTTATAAAGCTGAGAGGGCTAAATTCATTATCCCTCTACTGAAAAAACTTAGGGGCATATTTACAAGCCCCTTGCGCCACGTTTGCGCCGCCGTTGCGTCACGCATGTGACGCAGCGGCGACACAAACCATGCGCCGCGTTGCGCTATATTTACAACGTGACGCATCTAGGGAGATGCGTCACGTAGTAAACCCCTGCGCCACATGAAACCTGCGTCAGGTTTCATGTGGGCGTACCGGCGCAGGGGGGGGCGTTCCGGCGCAGGAACGCCACGGAAAAGTGACGTAGTGTAATCTACAAGATTTCACGCAGTCACTTTTCCGACGCTGGTGCGTCAAATCCTTACTCCTGCTTCAAGTGTAAGGATTGACGCACCATGTTAGGGATAGGGAAGGTTGGAACAGTGCTGGAGTTGCGTCGCGCTTGCGACACAACTTCAGCATTGCGCCAACCTTCCGCCGGCAGATGCGTCACGCATCTGCTTATCCTTGCGCCACGATGCGCCGCATTGTAAATGCGGCGCATCGGACGTGGCGCAAGGGTAAACTTGCGTGACGCATTTTCCCTGGCGCATCCCTGCTGATATGCAGGGATGCGCCAGGGAACGTAAATATGCCCCTTAGTCTATGTTCGCATAACCAGGCACTGGAAGTTATACGAGGGTTGGAATCTCCTTATGTATGTTACACACTAGAGTTCTATTTATTAGCTGTTTTAAGGATTCGAAAGGTGGATATTCTGTTATAAGGGCTAGTCCCTAAGATCACCTATGTACTGAGTCTGGAAATGTCTTCTTTTACCCTTTTAATGATTTCCCCATTGTACAATCTGACCCCTTTTGAGTACAGTGTGCCGATTTAAATGTATTTCAAGCCCTAGCACTATGAAAGTTTTTGCAGGGTGTTCATTTTATCAGTATTAACAATTTTATTGAGCCACTAAGTATAACCTTGCCTGTTAACAAGTGTCATTTTATCTGTTTTCTGATACTATTTATCTTTTATGAATCTGAATTTGTATAATGTGACTCTGAATAATGAGTTGTCTGGATAATTTTTATTGCCTGTTTGCGAATCATGTTTTCTTCTATTCACTTTTCATGCATTACCTTAAATGCGAAATAAAGATCTTGATGATGATGATGAATGACACAGTGTGCATGTATCTATAATAACACTGGGCATAATACTTCGCTATGCTCACGGAGCATGCAAAGTTTGTGCTACTACGCACTACGCAAATTGCACGTAGCAGAGTGAAAAACTGTACTAATTGACGTAGCGTAGCAGCAGTATAATAAACACCTACAAATGCTTTGATAAAACAATTTTCTATGCTAAAAAGCATATAACCAATTCACAAAAGTGAACTTTGACAATGAAAATATCAAGCAATGAGAGAGGTGATGATTTTGGGGTCCCCCCTAACCTAGGGGAGGACCAAGCAGATGCCTTGAACACATCTAGTAACGACTAGTGGAACTGCAGCTCTTTGTAGAATTATTTTGATATTGGATACTATAATATTCACTGCCCCCTGCTAATCTCGTCCCATAATGCTTTGCAGGGCCTTAGGTTGGGATTGTATTTTTGCCAATAACTGTGCTTGGGGTGGTCCTAAGAGGATGGGACCACCACCGAATCGTTCAAAAGATGTGCTTTTTGTTTTCAAGGCATCTGCTTGGTTCTCTCCCTAGGTTAGGGAGGATCCCAAAATCATCACCTCTCTCACTGCTTGTTAATTTATCGTTTTCACTTTTGTGAAATGACTATATGCATTTTAGCATATAAAAACAGAGATACTTATTTTATCTTAACTTGCACCATGCAAGATGCCTTTGGCAATTATTGTACAGTGCAGTCAAGCACACAGCTCCACACTACGCAATTTGCATAACTACGTGTAGTTCAAAATGTACTTCGCGTAGCTACGTGTAGTGCTACTACGCAAACTACGCCCAGGGTTTTCTATAACCATATCCCAAACCTGTCCTGCATAATCATTGGCACACTTATCCTGCACTCTGATGTGTACATACATATAGTCATAGTCCACAGAGCTACACAACAACAAACACTGTTGAATTGTAAATACATCTCAGTGCATACTTACAGTCATAAAAAGAAGTTGTTGATAAGCTGTTGTCGCAGGTCAGCTCCTTCCTCCTCACCACTGTCTTCATTGCCCAGTCTCGGATCCTCAGCTGGTGGCACCTTCTGGTCCCCTTCATCTTCAATCAGAGGGATTTTATTTCTAATTGCCAGGTTGTGGAGCCTGCATTAGGCAACGGTGCCCTGGCACACCTTTCCAGGAGAATATTGTAGGGCTCCACCAGTTTTGTCAAGACAGTGGAATCAGGAGGCCAAATGTGCGCTCCACTATCAGCCTTGTCCTCGCTTGGGCCTCATTGAAGGGGACTTCTCCTGGGGTGATTGGATTCTGCAATGCCGTTAGTAACCATGGCTGGTTGGGGTATCCTTCATCTCCTGAATGGAAGATAGATATGAGTACAATGTTCAAGCAAATATTCACTAAATAGACACACAAAACCACTCACAACAAACATCATTCAAAAGCTTACTTACCAACAAGCCAGGCCCACTCTGGAAGTAGTTGAGTCATCAAAAGGGGTATGACGCTGTTCCATAGAATGTACGAGTCGTGGGCTGATCTGGGAAATGTGGCACAGATGTGGAATTTACCGTTATCTGCCAAACACACCACCTGTACGTTGATTGAGTGGAAGTGCTTCCTGTTCTGATATACCTGCTCATTGGCCTGTGTTGGAATCGAAGCAATATGTGTCCCATCGATTTTCTCCAATGACATGTGGGATTCAGCCAAACCCATAAAAATCAGCTTTGATATTGGTCAATTCCCCTACTTTGGGAAACTTGATGTAGTTGTCCATGTGTCTGGTCAAAACCTGCAGTACATCCCGAAGTACATTGCTAACAAAGGCTGGGACATCCCGTCAGATGTTGCCACTGTGTACTGGAACGACCCCGTGGACAAGAAATGCAGTACTGCCATCACCATAACTTTGGATGTCAGGGATGCACGATAGTAGCAATGAAGGTGCCAACTGCTGGCACAAATCATTTATTGTTGCCTTATAGAGACCGTATTTTCTGATCACGTCCCTCTCTTCCATGGTTTGCAGGTCAGGAAAGGGTCTGTAGACGGGAGGCTGTCGTACGGCTCCTCCACCATACCTATGTGTGGCGTGTAAACACACTAGGTGTTAGATCACAATGTCCCCGGCAACATGTACTTAGACAAACACCAAAGACCAAGTAACCACACATGTCAGTCCATGGCAGTGCAAACCAGATTTCTCAGAACTAAAAGATTCTAAACATACCACAGCATACATGCCATTTCTGAATATGTATCAAATTCAAAGTTACACAGGAAGGAAAGTACACTTGACTCATATCACTAGTGACATATAGTTTTGAGGCAAAATCAAGCAAGACATAGTCCAAATCTCACAAGCCAATAACACATGACTTAGGTATTTTTGATGGCTGAAGAAGTTTTTGTTGTAAACAAAGTAGGATCATGTTATGTATCGCATCATGTACACCACATACATCTTGAGTTTCACTCAGCACTTCATGCAGACAAATGTTACATGGTGGACACTGGCATGTGATCATCTCTTTTTTTAAATTTTTTTAATTTTATTAAACATACACCCAGCCCAGTGCATACATTACTTGGGTAGATACATTCTTATACATTTTGTATGACAACATGAAGATACATAGCAGCGTCCAAAACCTCATTGAGGGCATTAATCAATTTAACATTGGTCTCATATAATAATCTTCCAATTACAATCAAACAACGTGTCCGGTTGAACTGAAATTACAACTTCTGATCCATTGTGTGCGTGTAGTATAGCCTATTAATACTTGGGCCGTACATGCCTTGCTTGCATCAGGGCGCATGTGTAGTGCAAGTGGCGTCAATAGGGTGTGCGAGTAGATATGCTTTGAGGGGGTCCCATATATCCCTAGGGCACGAAGTTAAAGGGAGGAGCTCAGCATATGTGAATGTTTGTTCCTGCCAAAATATCATATCCCTGATCCATTCCTTAAACTTGGGTGCCCTGCCCCATCCCCATCTACATACTATTCTCCTCTTGGCCAACAAAAGACCAAATGACAGAAATCGCCGATGTGCCACATCTAAATTCTCTGTGTACCCTAGTAGAGCCAGCAGGGGGGAAGCCTGAAGCTTAAGTGATGTCATCTGCTCTAATGCTAAAAACACCTGTTGCCAGTATACCTGTATAGTGCTGCATTCCCAAGCAAGGTGCAGAAAGTCCACGGCCTCCATTCCACATCTGTCACATTTATCGTTATCGCGCAGTTTGTACCTGCACATTTTGACAGGGGTGTAGTAAGTGCGGTGCAAGAATTTGTAATGCGTGATGCGTAAGCGACTACTAGAGGAAATTTGTTCTGTCTGAGTGCAACAGTAGACCCATTGTTTGTCAGTTATTTCCTGTCCTATGTCTGTAGTCCACCTGTCTCTAGCAGTGCACAGAGCTGAAGTCTGATTGGTGTATAGACTATGATATAATGTAGATACCAAATGTGAGGCAGTGTCACAACGCAATATTGTATGTAGTGGGGTGACATCCTGTAGTTCTTGTGGATATGCAGGAGTGTATTCTTTTATACCTTGTCGCAATCTGACATATAGAAAAATGTCCATGGGAGAGGGCGTCTTTTTAGAAAACAACTGCTGCAAGGTGCGGAACTTGCCATTTAAATAAAGATCCCCCCAACAGGTGATATTGAACTTAGCTTTAGTCTTTTTGAAAGCCCCTTCTTGTAATACTGGCATCTTTGGGTGATACACCAAGGGAAGTAAAGGTGAGTACAGCATAGGTGCTTGCATACGTCTGGCAATACGCTGCCATGCTTTCACTGTGCATGTAACCGATGTCGGGTCAGCCTCTCGAAGCGCGGTTGTGCTCCTTATGGCGCCCTCCAGTGGAATGGGATCCGCTAACCAGTGCTCCGTTGCCACTTGCGGCATGTATTTAGGAGGATGAAACCAATAGTGGGCATAATGACCCTGTGCGCAAAGATAATACAGCTCTAGATTAGGGATATCAAACCCTCCCTGGGAGTAGGGTCTAGTAAGCGTTTCCCATTCCAGCCTGGGTTGCTTGCCACCCCAAGTCAGCCGTATCAGCTCCGTGCGTAGTGCAGAGAAGAAGTGTCTACCTTGGTCGTATGGGATGTTTAAAAAAAGGTACAAGAGTTTGGGGAGAATAATCATCTTAATAAGTGAAGTTCGCCCTTCCATAGATAGTGGGAGTGCAATCCACCTCGTTACACTACTTGTGATGCTCTCCAATGCCCTACCGTAGTTGAGACGTATCAGCTCATCACGATCAGTAGTGATGTATACCCCTAGGTATTTCACCTCCGTAGCACAAAACTCTATTGGGAAATCTGGTGTGAATGCTATCACCGAGGTAGTGAGAGGAAAAATCTGAGACTTCGTCCAATTTATATGTATTCCAGAAAGCCCCCCGAACCACACAAATTCACGCAATATTGGGTTGAGATTCTGTTGGGGATCCCTAATATACAAGGTGATGTCGTCGGCATATAATGAAATGAGTATTGGGCGTAGCTGACAGCGCAATGCTTTATCTTGATGATGCTGTCTAATTTTGGCCGCGAAGGGTTCAATCGCAAGCGCGAAGAGTATGGGGGAGAGTTGGCACCCCTGACGGGTACCCCGAGTGATGGGGAAGGGGAGGGAAGTATGACCATTAATTAGAACCTTAGCTTCCGGGGAAGCGTATAAAAAGCATATCCATGCCAGGAATCCTTTAGGCATCCCCATGCATTGAAGTATGACAAAGAGATAATCCCACTCAACTGAATCAAAGGCCTTCGTGGCGTCTAAAAAGACTGCCACTAGGGCCAGCTGTGGGTCTACATTTTGTAAGATAGAGAAGAGAGTATGAAGGTTATGCGACATCGCTCTCCCTGGAATGAAACCGGCCTGATCCGGTAAGACTAATTTCTCCATTAACAAGCTGAGCCGGTTTGCCAATATTTTGGCGAGGATTTTCGCATCATTATTAATCAGAGATAAAGGGCGGTAGGAATCCCATGAATCTGCAGGTTTACCAGGTTTCAGAAGTGATGTAATGAGAGCCTCTCTCATAGAGCCCGGAAGGACCCCTATTTCTTGAGCCTCTTCATACACTTCTTTCAGTATGGGGATCAACTGATCAATTAATGTTTTATAGAAATCAATAGGAAGACCATTGGATCCCGGGGCTTTCCCTGACTCCATCTGCATAATTGCAGCTCGTATCTCATCATTTTCGAGGGGCGCAGCCAGGAATTCTCTCTGGGCATCTCCTAACCAGCCAAGAGCTATATCTTTCAAGTAAATAGATAGATCAGGTGGTTGTGTTCTAGGAGTGCTGTATAGGTCGGTATAAAATGAGGCAAATACGTTAAGGATATTGTGACTGTCTCTATACCATGTCCCATCACCATCCCGAATTTCTAGTACATGATTGCAGAAGCGAGGTGCACGAACTTCCATCGCCAGAGCCCTGCCTGGTCTCTCACCCTCCCCGTATTTGCGCGCTACAAATTATTTCCCCCGGAAGCGCATCTCTCTCTCGGCGGTATCTTTGTATTCCGAGAGTTTATCCCTGAATGTCACCTGATGCATCCCAGTTGCGTTGTGCCACATTTCACCTTCCAACTGCTTTAATTCACCCTCAAGTTTCCGCAAACTTCGTCTGATGTCTCCTAAGACACCGAAGCTCATAGCAATGCAAGAACCCCTCATCGTAACCTTAAAGGCCTCCCAAATCGTGCCTATGTGTGTGTCCGAACCTATGTTTTTCTGGAAGAATTCAGTGATTTCTATTCCCAGTTCAGCCCTGAAGGCAGTGTCCAATAGAGCCTCTGGCATGAGCTTCCAGCACCTAGGGATAGCGGTCGAAGCGGGGGGAGATATCGTCAGGCGAACTGGTGTGTGATCAGAGTAAGTTTTGGCCAGGTGCTCTGCATTGAGTATCCACGGGCCCACTCCCCGGGAAACCACCCAATAATCAAGTCGAGCCCAAGTTGAGTGCATTGTTGTATGGTGTGTACCTTCCCTCTCAATAGGATGCACGTGCCTCCACGCATCTAGAAGACCATGATCAGAGAACATGTCTGCCAATATTCCATGTGTTCTTGTGTAGTGATGAGGAAGAGGGTTGGATCTGTCATTAGTGGGGTTAAATGCTGTGTTAAAGTCCCCTCCCCAAATAATGTGCGTGGATCCTACCTTAAGGATTTGTCCCCACAGCGTGGTGAAGAATTCTGGGACGACAACATTCGGTCTATAGCAGCATACTAGCGTGACAGACTGTGATCCCAACCTGCCCCAGACCATGCAACTCCTCCCTTGAGAATCATGACTCGTCCCTCCCAGGATGAATGGATTATTCTTTTTAATAACAATCACTGTGCCTCTAGAGTACGAGGAAAAAACTCTATCTGCAGCCCATTTACTGGCGAATACAGGAGTATGGTGTGGATCGAAATGTGTCTCTTGTAACATGGCAATGTGAATTTGATGCTTATTAAGGTATGCCAGTATTTGCCTGCGTTTACGGGGATCCCCCAGACCTCTAACGTTCCATGTTAGAAGATGTACTTTTAGCACCTCAGTTAATGGGGCCATAGATCAACGACCTGTGTGTATCATGGTGTGGTCTGGAATTGATGCTGCACATGTATCTCTTGGTGTGTAATCGCAAGTCTACCTGCAGGGTAAAAACAATAGCTTGGATATAAAACAACATTCCCCAACCCACCCCGCCCACAACAGCACCCCAATCATGCTGGCATAATGTTGCCCGCTCAATACCCAACCAACCCATACCATTACAGTCCGAACAAAGTACCCTAAAATGTTAGGGGGAACACCCGTGGGGGGATCACTAGAGGGCAAACGAGATTCTCCCTTCTCCAACAGCTGTTGGGACAGCCTTCCAGTGGAGGAGGAGAAGGGGGGTGCTTGGCATAGTCCATGTTACCGTCCCAGTGTATACCTTGCCCACAACCCTTCACATGTTTTTCCCATATCACTTATCTGTCTCCAGTCTGATGATAACCGTCTATCTGCAAGAGATGCATGTTGCACACTTCCCTGTGGATGACGCTCCGCAGACACAAGTTCCTGACCGGAACCCGAGGGCGGAGACAGGGTTGTCCTGAAAACCAACTTATGTTGCACCGTATCAAAGTGCAAGATTTATTGTGGCAAGATTTCAGTCCGACGTCGGGGATGGAGATCTGGATGGGCGCTCCCTCGCTTCCCGATGTGAAGGATGTTTTTTGATGTTCTTGAGGAAGTCATCTACCTGTTGCCCATTGAGAAAAAATTTTGTTTACCCTGATGGGTAACCCGCAGGCGCGCCGGATACATGAGCGTAATCAATTTGCGCCTTACGAAGTTTCTGTTTGGCAGGCGGAAATTTATGTCTCGCCTCTTGCACTGCGGCTGTGAAGTCGGGATATATTGTGAATTCGGTGCCGTCGAAGTGCAGATTCCTTTTCTCTCTGGCCAATTTCAAAGCAATGTCACGATCTCGAAAATTGAGTAGACGGGCGATGATCGGGCTGGGATTGCTACCTGGAGGAGGCCTAGGGCCCAACGCTCGGTGCGCCCGTTCAACTATCAATTGAGAGGAGAAAGCTTCAGCGCCAAACGTTTGCTGCAGCAGGCGTTCAATAAAGTCTTCCATGTGTCCCGTATTCGTACTTTCTGGAATCCCAATGACGCGAATGTTGTTGCGCCTACTGCGCGCTTCTAAATCTTCGTTTTTTGCGGCAATTACTTTGAGGAGCTTGTCCAACTGTGCAACCTGCTGCTTCACTTGTGATGTGGTGTCTTCCTTGTCTGAGATCCGTCTTTCCGCCTCCTTAATTTTTTCGTCATGTTTGTCTAGCTTTTGGACTATAAAGTCCATACGATTGTTCATGGAGTCCATTTTGCTCGCAATGGAGGAGAGGTTATGTTGCATGGCTAGTAGTAGACTTTTCAAGTTGTCTTCCTGAGTGGTCGATGGTTCCTGTGCTCGCTCTGCGTTGGCCTGCTCTTGATCATCCGAACTGGCGCGCGTGGTGGCTTTTATAGTTTCAAAGAGAAGTTTGGACTACTTTCCGTCTGTCTTCCCCATTGCAGAGAGGTTGCGATATGGTGCAGGCAGATCGGCCAGGGGGGGAGTCAGTAAGAGTGTTCTGCTGCTGTTAGATATAGAGCGGCGTGTGCCGAAGCAGACCAGTCCCCAGTTCTCCTCTAAGAATATGTCGGGTAAGCCTTCTCCGACTTCACTACAGTGCCGCAGTAGTGTCCAGTATCATTCCCCTCTGCGAGGCTAGTTGCCAACTTGACTCCGAACATGCACCGCAACTATGAGCACCAAGCGAAAAGCCATGAACTTTGGCTATGCCACTGCAAGAGGAATGTCCAGCCCAGTTCACCACACGCAGATGTGTTTATTAATCCAGAGTCCCAGAGGAATGTGGCCCGCTGAAATGTTGATATGGAATGGGCCTGTTATGAGGTAAACCAGGTAGGCGCTGTAATGGCCAGCAGTGAAAGTCCCAGTGTTGCAACGCCCACCGCTTTCAAGTGAATCGGACACCGTGCGCCCGTGCTTTAGTGACTGCACATTTAGGGTAGTCCTTCAGGTGATCATGCCAGCATTAGCTTACGGTGAAAAAAAAAAGCGCCTTACCGCTTGGTATAATGTAGCCGTCCTCCCGTCACAGCCAGGTCTGGAGTCAGTGCAGGGCGCACAGGAGAGACAAGGCGGGTATTGCACACAAGCATGCAACGATGGTTCTACACCCTTACCGCAGCATTGCTGTCACTCAATGGTGGGGCAGGGGAGATCCAAGTAATGCGGCACTGCATTTGCTCCCGATAAGTGACGGGCTGTGCCTCGCCGATCGCCTTATGCGTGCCTTGGCCCAGACACCACGTGGAAGCGGCGGATACCGGCCACGCCTCCAGCAGTGCCCCACGCAGTCACTGCGCTCGGACTACAGCTGGGCGTGAGGGAGTCCTGGAATGTCCTCATGTTATCATGTCTGCATTGCACATACAATGACATACACAACCCATTGACAATGTACATCTTTCCTAATATGCAGATGTACACTTAAGTATAGTACACAACGACCACTTACAATGTCCCATTTATTTTCAATGCCTAAGTAGGGTCCTGGAAACTTTGAGTGTATTGGTCCTCTGAGAAGGTAGGAATCTATACATCAGACACACACCCCCTTTCCACCTGGACATCACACGGATCACACACTGGGTGACAGTGGCTTCCAACACTGTTATATGGTGTATTTACACCTGTTAATTAAGGGACATGGGCCACACACTGCCTGAGAGAAAGTTGAAAATCAGAAACTGTACTGTCTACTTTCATGTTGGTTTAGCCTGCCAACAAGTGTTTCAGGGTCCTCTCAAGGTGACTTCATCATGTGAGTGTGGGCATTTGATGTGTACGCTCCTTTAACACACAATATAGTGCATCCCGGCATGGTGTAGTACAAAACAAATTTGCAAGTTTTTTGTCACCAACCGAACCTTCATTCAAAAGTCGTGGTAGGCGGTTCAGAACCGAGGCAGACACAGCCATAGGTTGTAACTTGTTATGGTGATAGTTGTGGCTCGCTGATTGTGCCCACCTACAGTGAAGACCGACATGGTAAACTTCCATTGCTAATGGAGCAATCTTACTCGCGGACCGCCGGCTATTTTGACCCGCGTTGTAGTCGGAGTTTCAGTCAGCAATTGAATCCACTGGACAACTTTAGAAAATGCAACCGACGCCGACCTATCCCTTTGACCACCCGCACAGACGACCACCTAAGTGGTCTAGATATAAGTCTTTCATTTTGCAATACAGATCACTTACCTTCAGAAACTGCACTTCTACAGACCTCCCCATCTCTCTGCTGCTGTTAACATCCTCTGGGAGCTTAAATGTCTTGCTGTAGAGGGAGCAAGGCACCTGCCTTCACACCAGAGGAGCTGCAGATGCTGGTAGACATGGTCCTTCCACTGTACAAGCAGCTGTATGGCACACCAGAGGAGCTGGTGAGAACAATTCAGACAGAATACATATTTTAAATGTCAGCTAACCATGCACATAGGGCAGATTGTTGCAATGAGACACACATCGGAATCTGTAGCCAATTGTTTAAAAGTGTGTTTGGAAATGTGATGGACAAGTTTACTGCTGTATCTGTCAGTACTGGTCTGGACTTCATATCACTCTTCTCATGTGAATATCTCATCAAACACAAACTTCGTATGGTGTAATAGTTAGGCATGTTCACAACAGTTTGACATAATGATGCCTTGTTTTCTGTCATATTTCAAAATACATTTGCTTGTGGAGTCATAGCTAATCTAACTCTAATGGTGAATGTGAAATGTCATTTGCATATGTGGTTAAGTTGTTAATCTATACAGTCACAACAACAACTCCACACACATGATGCAATATCAGCATCACGTCAGTTATGTCACAAGCCCTCACATTGCAAATCATAGTGCTCAACAAAGGTCATGTCAGATTTAGGAAGGTGACCAGGTATATGGGTTATAATGTCCATTTAGGCCATGAACAGGAAGAGGTGTGGCGCCGCAGCCAGGGCGACTGATGCTGGAATCTGGGGCTCACGGTTCGATCCCTGGCACTGGTGGCAGGTCAGCCCAGCACCATGTGACTCTGGGCAATAGCTTGCTTAATCTTCCTGATGGCCCCCAGTGCCGGGATGCCTTCGGGTAGCTGTTCGCGCTTTACAAATACTGGATTTTTTTATTTTATTTATGTGTAGATCATGTTTAACAATGTTTCATTGACACAGTGTAATCATTGGTAAATAATCATACTGGGTAGGTGTATGTCCAGGACCAAAATGCTACTGTTCCCTTCCGCACAAGACATAGGTGTGCTGAGGTTAGAATTTTTTAAATTTCATACCACCTGTGTTTTTCTCCCATCCACAGTGTATTGAGAGGTGTTGCATACTCACTTAGGGCAAGGTCAGGTTAGAGTGTGGTGACAACAGGAAATGAAAATGTGTCATGAAATATGTAAAGATTGCATGTTTGACAACAGGTGCAGTGTTGAGAATTCTAGTCTGCTAACTTGGATATTGGTTAAGGTAGCTATTCATGACCTATGTGACGAAGTACCTGGATATGTACATCTTGCATGTGTACTAAGTGTCCGATATCATGTCATCCTTACAGGTCAACACCCATCAGAAGGTTTTCCTGTGGAGGACCATCGCCCGGAAGGTACGTTCCCTGGGGGTCACTCGTTGGCGCAGTGGCCACTGCCAAAAATGGTGGCAGGACCGGAGAGGCTGGGCGAAGAAGACCACTGAAGTCCAGCTGGACCTGACACCTCCAGACAGGAGGGGCGTGCACCGCACCCTGGCTCCCCTAATGTGTTGCATCCTGGTGGTGGCTTATCCCAAACTCGATGGGCAGTTGAGAGTCAGACAGCAGCAAGTAGAGGGTGCGTATGTGCTTTGATTAACTTTGTACAATACCATGCATGTTCACGTATTGCAGCCAGTGTTATGAATTTTAAGTTTTGCGACATTCGAGACCCATGTAATGTGTAACTGGTAGCATATGCAACAATAGTTGTTGGTGCAAACTTAGGTCCCATGAATCAGGGACATGTAAGACTAAAATAGGCTGGGTATTGCCAGCAGTGCTATTCCATTGTATAATAGGCACATGACATCAACATGTGCAAAAAAAAGACCCTTTACATATTTCTGTGATCTTTTATTTATTTATTTATTTATTTGAGTTTTATATAGCGCTGGCTAGAACCGGAGGTATTAGAGCGCTTTACATGAGGAGAGTTACATAGGTTACACGTTACACATTGTTACAGAAGGTACATCAATTACAAGTTACATCCAAAGGTACATCAATTACAAGTTACATCCGTTGGTTCATGGCGTGTAGAAGGGTAAGGGGGTAATGTAAAAGGGCGACGGGGAGGGAGATTAAGCGGAGAATAGGCGCAAGGAAAAACAAAGAAGGTAGGGGGAGAGAGATTCAGGTGAGAGAGGAAAGGAAAAGGTGAGGCAAGCCAAGAATGAAAGGAGGGAAGAGGAGGGGGAGGGGGTAGGAGACACAGCGAGGAGACGAGGAAGTAACTGTGTCCGATGTCCGGCTGGGTGGGAGACGGCTCCCTGCGGTAAAGGGGTCATTCTCAGTCTTCCATTTTGTGTGATTCCCTTGACGCGGTGGACTCTCTCAGCGGGGTCGCTGAGACTCCAGGGCATAGATGCTGGATCCCTCCCCAACAAGGGGAGAGGAGTGCTTTGGTCATGGGCACACTTAGAAGAATGAAAGAGGGAAGAGGAGGGGGTAGAAAACCCAGTGTGAACACAGTGTCCGACTACCGGAGGGTAGGAGACAGTTCCCAGAGGTAAGGAGATCAATCCCAGTCCTTTACAATGTGAGACTCCCTTGTCACTGTGGACTCTCTCAGAAGGGTCTCTGAGACTCCAGGGCAAAAATGCTGGATCCATCCCCAACAAGGGGAGTAGGAGTGCTTTGGACAAGGGCATACTTAAGGGGGCCATTTAAGGGAGTCAGGCCGGTAGGGTTACATAGGTTACAAGTTACCCATTGTTACAGAAGGTACGTCAATTACGAGTTGCATCCGTTGGTTCATGGCGTGTAGAGGGTAAGGGGATAATGTAAAAAGGGCGACGGGGAGGGAGATTGAGCGGAGCATAGGCACAAGGATAAACAAAGCAGGTAGGGGAAAGAGATTCAGGGGAGAGAGGAAAGGAATAGGGGAGGCAAGCAAAGAATGAAGGAGGGACGAGGTGGGGGAGGGGGTAGGAGACATGGAGAGGAGACGAGGAAGTCCAGGCTAGGCCCGGAGGTATCAGAGCGCTTTACATGAGGATTAAGACGTGTTACAGCGTTACATCAGTTACAGTTACATTACAGTTAAATCCGTTGCTAGTGCATTCAATAAACATAGAAAAACAAGATCGATGGAGGGAGGGAAGGGAACATAACGGGTAGATGAGGAAGAAAACAATGTCTGATATCCAGCTGGATAGGTGCCAACCAAGGGGGTGACCCAGAGTCAAGCTCCTCTATAGCTACATATGATAGCTCCACCGGGCATCAACCAAACATTACTCTAGTTCCGCGATAAGTCAGAACAATTATGGATGACCCTCGGCTTCCCCATTATGCTGTATGCGATAGCTCTTCGTGTACCGGGTGTCACGGGCGTCTGGGTCAAACGTAATATAGCCCCAGCTTGTGAGGCACGCCAGCAGTAATCCGGGCAGTCCGCCTGGAGCCGGCTGCTGCTCGCCGCGATGGAGAGTGCCGAGTGAAGGATCCAAGAGGCGCCGCACCAGGAGAGAGCAAGAGTTCACACCAACCGTCCTAGCGCCGACTCGCCCATTCACAGCTCAGTCTCCTCAATGCGGTGAAGCCACTGATCTCAGAATAGGGGGAGGTGGACCGCGTATTTTGGGGAGGCGGCCATCTTGGGGAGCTCCAATATTCCTCTTCCCGGTGCACTTCGTATCGTCAGAGAATGAGCCACTGCTCGGCCCTGAGATCGCTTGTTGGTCTGGTGGGACGGCAATGGGGATATGCCGGCCGTGCACTATGAGGAGCAAAGCAGCGGCTCTGGAGCTGATGCCGGTGATTAGAGCCTGGCCGCCATTTTTGAGTCAGGCATGGCGTATGACTTGGGCTGCAATGTCAATATTCCTCCCTCTCCCACCAAAGAGCGATCGGCTGATGGGGGTGCTTAACCCAACAATAGAACAGGCGGGTGTCCCCGGTGCCCTTTCTCACTGCGCATATACCTGTCGGGTTCCGTGAAGTCGCGTGCAGCATTCAACAGCCCGTGACGGAGCCCGGACGGCCGCAGCGGTGCTCTCGCTGTAGGAGCCCTGGCATTCCTGGCAGACACAAGATATCCTGACTTCCACATCCACTGACATGCAGGCAGACACAACACCCACTGCACCACATGGCTCACATACAGACAAACAGGCAGACAGCACACCATCACACACAGCGATGACAGACACCACACCAGCACACACAGACATGCTGCATACATCATTACCCTCTGCCTCCACAACCCCTACCCTTGCCTCTCCTCGTACCCAATCGGCCCAAAAACTCCACCTCATTGCCCTTGACCTCTTCACTTCCCAAACTGACCAACCCAGGAAGACCCTTGTGCCCCGGCCATACTCTTCCACAGCCACCCCAAAACACCTAGCCAGCCCCCTACTGAGACCCAAAAGCAACAGCAAGGAAGCGGGAAAAGGAACCCTCCCCCTTCTGCCACCACCCCACCCCCTCCTAAACCCAGAAGATCTTCTTCCCCATCCTACCCCAATACCTCCACTGGGGAAGAAAATTAAAGGCAAAAAGGTCCCCCACCTCCCTATTCCCTTCACCACCCTTCAGGGATATAAAAATACCCAAAATGGTGAAACCCAGCCCCACCCACCCTACATCCTGCCCTTTCACCCACCCAGCCAACCCCTCCAATCCTAAGCCCAGCCCTTCCAAGAAACAACCCACCCCCCTAGCTATTTCATTTTGGTGCCTGGCATGCCCCCTAGATGCCCTGTATGGGAGAGGTATCCCTCAGCAGCATTACTGAAGGCAAGTTTACTGGCCCACAACATAGACATTTGGACTGGCCATTGGCATTTGATGTTATCATTGAACTATGGAGGCTGAATAAAGCATTTTTGTTTAGTTTTTGGTATTCCTGTGTCCAAACATATCTCTTGCTGTTAACTGTCATTCATGTGCAATTTGGGATGTGTGAGTACAGTTCTGTTAGTATGACAATGATAGCATATGGTTCATAGAGTAGGTAAGTCTATTGGGATGTTGTGTGGATTTGTGTACCTCCATTGGCTGGGTGTCAATGTCTGCATGAGGTTTCTGTAGGAGTGTGTGATGAAGTGCCAAACCTTCCATTGGATATCGTATGCATTCATAGTTTAGGCAGATTTCTGAGTCCATTGTGCAAGTGTGTCAATGGACAAAACTCAATGAGATATATGCTGCATATGTATTTGATGTGTACAAAGTGAATCATCTTGTCAATACACTTGGAGGCGTTGCGACTCTGCATACATGATAGTTACTTTAGCCACACATGAGCAATGTGTAAACTGCAAAATGTGACTTAATAGATATGGGCCAATTTCTGTTCTTCAGTGCATCTTGTACAGTACTTCCAATGACAAATTTGCCACATGTGGATACCACTTTGTGCCAATAGCCATTAATCCCAGTTGAGACTGATTCTCAATGTCCTGTCCACATGGAGAGTGTGAGCTAGGTACGAATCAGACTGTGTCCTTCCAGGAATCCCCTTAAATTAGAGATCCATTGTATGCAGGGTGTCAATGCACCGTGGCCTCCTGTGTAGTGGAATTTGGATGGTAGTAATGCCATTCACATTAGTTGCCTATTTCATGTGGTTGGTATGTGTGGGTCCATGACAATGCTTAGTAAGTTAGACTGTGTTTCTGTACTTACTAATTCACTACTGATGTATGTGTTAGTTGCATGAGGACCTGGCTTATGGTATAGGAATGGGTGTCACAGGAGTTGATAGCAGTTTAGTAGTAAGAGTGACACTTTAGGAAAAGAGATGGTTTAATAGTAAAGGTGATGCTGTAGTAGTAAAGGTGACACCCTTGCACCATGTAGCAAGCTAGGCTGGTCTTGTACCTTGTCTATACTCAGTGCATCTGATACGTGATGTGCCTGGCATTATCTGAATACACAGCAACATGACTTACATATGTCCATCATTAGAGCAATCCAACTGTGCCTTATGCTACATGTCCACGTACAGACAATACCGGGCATTTATGAAGTCAATGTACTATGCTGCATATGGACACAGTGTACATGTTCACCATTCACAGAGCAATCTTCCATTTTATTGTCTTGTATCTGGACCTGACCCATAAACCTGTGGCGAGGTGGAGAGCTTCAGAGATCCCAATGCTACCAGTGAGTGCCACCTGATTGTTTCTGTGATCTGTAAGGATTGTGTGTGTTCTCGTAAATTGTTTGCAGTGAGATGTGTAAGGGGTCTCATCAGTCAGAAGAAACAAGCTTTACCTTACATGTAGATTCACAACAGAAGTAGGACATATTAGCATATGCAATTGACAGAGCCAAATTGCTATGAGAAATCATTTTCAAAGTATGCAGGCCCACATGGTGGATGGCTCTAAATCTGCTGTGCTAATGTTGTGCCAGCTATGGTGTGAATGCTTATGGCACATGTACCATCACCTGCCCCAAAACCAACTGATAGCCATTAGTTCAAATGTCTCTCATACATACTATGGACAGAAAGTGACAACACGTTACCCAAAATATGTGACAGAAATGTTGCATGGGATAGTCTGTGATTTTCCTGACACACTATGTTTTGGCCAAGTCCAAATTTGAGCAGGACATAGGTGTGGTGGAGGTGTAACACATATCCCAGACAATACTACCAATTGTCAACAGCACATCTAATGCTGACATGTGCACAGTGAACAGCTTATCCAAGTTATTTGTCCTCCTATTTTGGTGTGTTCACATCATACCATGACAATTGCCTGCAGAATACGTTCATCCACCCTACCAAAATTGGTACAGACTAAATCATCGAAGGCATGTCAGACATTCATGCCGCTCAAACAGTAAATTGTTCTGGGATCCATACATGTACCTGTAGTTCAGCGTCTAGCCAAAGTTTGGACTCAAATGGACTTGAATGACCATGTGAGCAGGCTTGGCATACGGAAACATGATTCCTTACTAGTATAGATGCTGCATATGTATTTGTGAGGTGGAATAGTTACAATGTATCATTCATGATAGCAAAACCAGTGGACAAGTGCATATCTCCACTTGTTGAGGTGAGTGTGTAAGTCCATTGTCCATACCAATGAGTTACTTGGGTTCATCCTTTAGCCCACATTTATCATGATATGTGGCAACTTTCATCCCACATAATGGGTAGTTGCACATCTCTCAAAGTTCTGCATATCGGAGACATGTTAGATGGGGTGACAGAGGAGCAATTGCCAAAATGGCAAGGTGGTATCAAGGATGTTGTCACGAAACTCGATGTGCACATAGAATTGGAGGGATGAATTCAATCTGCCTGTCTGATGCACATTGCTAGTGTATGCGTCCATATGGCAATGTATGGTCAATTTTGTGTGGCAGGTCAACACAAGTTGTGATGATTCCTACCTCAGTGCAGACTTAATAGGTATGAGTCAATGTGAGACATGTCACCAGTCCACACATTTCAATGCAGTTATATGCCTGACTCATGCCCTCATATACCCAATGCCCTATAATAGATCATGTCCTTACCTTTGTAGTGTTTTGTGAGTAATAAGGTCAATGTGTTCAGTACCACAGGCATGTATGCACTGTGTTGTCAGCATGCAGGCCATTTCACACTCCACCCGCTGCTGACGTTACCCATATTGTCTCCCCCAGGAATTGTCACCATTGAGCCTTTTCGGCCAATTACCTGCAAGATACAGCACAATATACTGAAATATATGAGATCTACAGCATGCTTGAACACACTCATCACATGGATAAAGTATAAGTTGATGTGCATCTAGGTAACAATCCGTACAGAAATGTATGGACAGACTCATGGATATGTAAAGGACCACATGCTATTGGTTGAATTTCATTGCGTGATCTATGTTAAAATGTTCCAGGTATGTCCATGTGTCATTCTTGGAGAAGTGTCCTACAGGTCTGTTGATTTGGAGGTAGCTAGTCACACTCTGTCTATGTTTCAACTACCTGGCATTGAGTCAATCTATGCTGCAATGTATGTGGCCTTGTGTATTTGCCTATGTCCTTCCTCTTCAACAGACAACATCACCCCTGAACAGGAGAAAGCACGTTGGATTTGCTTGGAGAGGTACCGCCACATCAGGCATGTATTGAAGGCCTACAGGCGCATGGGGAGGCAGTGTGAGCAATCGAAGGCAGCAAGGATATGGAAGTCCCCACCTTGGGAAAGAAAGCCCTGGACAGGACAAGCACCAGGCCAGAAGTGGAGGTGTTCCCGTGGTGGTGATCCAGGGGCAGTTTCAGGACCCTCCACAGCACCTCCAGCTGTGAAATGAAATTTGTAATGAAATTTGTACTTGTAAAGCACACCCATACCCCCAAAGGGTTGTCCAGGCGCTGTACGCATACCGCTGTGGAACCCTTCCTGGCTTTTCCCTGTGAAATGTCCACTCCTGGGCACCCCCAGGGTGAAGCCAGGCATCCCAGCGCTGTTGGGGCCGTTGTGGAGATTAAGCAAGCTATTGCCCAGAGTTGCAGAGTGGGACCCATGATTAGAATAGGCACCGAGGCGAGAATTATCAGGTCCGAGGAAATTGAGCCCAAGACCCGCCGAGGCGGGAATTGAACCCTGGTCCCGGGCCAGATCTCTGCATCAGGGTCTGCCGCTCTAACCATTGAGCCACACTTCTCCACATGGCACCACAGGCGGTCACCATAACACCTGCACAGCAAACTGAGTTTGAAAGGCAGTGCCTGAAGAACAATGTCACCAACAAAACAACTTGCCAATTCTGATAGTCTTTCACATTCTCATTCAAACTAGATGATCACACCTCTCAGTTGTTATGATCAGTTTTTCTTTGATTTTGCGTTTTATGCACCAAATTTTTAATTATTCATAATTATTTTTTTTGAAAAAAATAACTATTTTACAACAATTTACATAACACAGAGACACAACACATACGTTACACCACATAAAACAATACATACAAGCTCTGTACATTACATATAAAGCATCGTAAAACATCCAAATCAAAAACAAGTTTAAACTCCTGGTTATGTACACTTTTAAGAATTTGAAACGAAACAATCAATTATCCCTGCTGAAATCAATTCCCTATTATATACTTCTGTTCTGCAAGGGCAGTGACCTAACAGTGGTCCTACTGGCCTCGTCTAATCATACTTTTCAAATTCACAGTTCCTTTTTTAAAAAAAAATAATGAGCCACAGTGGAATAACATAGTAGATCACTTGTTTGGTAAACAATAGCAGTCGACGCGTTTCGAACCCTTCTCAATTAGTTTGAGGGTTCTCCTCAGGGCTCAGAACTCAAGGAGAGCTGGAAAATAAAAAAACAAAAAACGTACTCTTATTGACAATTGATGCTGTTATCATCAAGCACTCCAGCTCCTTTAACATGGACCCCACTTCATTCTTACCTCTCTTCCTCCAAACAGCCTCCCTTTTCTCCTCTAGTCCACCTAAATCATGCCACAACCTAAGAATGAAACCAAAAGGATTAGTCAGAACTTTAGTTCTTTTTAAAAATAAAAATATTCCACATTTTCTAACCTTCCTTAGCAATATTTATGGCGCAACTACAGGACTTACTTTTGATGCAGGTATTCAAAAATGGTGATCAGCAAAATGTGTCAGAATTCGTCCACCGTCTATGATGTATCTGTTGAAAAACATAACCAAATTTTCCAAATCGAGTCCTCAAAGATGTATTAAAACACAAAACACCCTTTATTCCAATATAAGCATTGCTTGACTGTATTGCCTCCTCATTACTTCATATGCCTGAGTATAGATGAAATGGTCACCCCAACAGACGAAAGGTTCTTCTCTTTTGCATAAAAAGTCCTACTTTTTTGATGCTGTTGATCACCCAGTTTGACCCATTTAGTTAATAAAGTAATTTGAGTTTGAATGTGCCCTGAGATTTAGCGAAAGGGAACCGTGATTTTGAAAAATTATTTTCTTTGGAATAATGGTTTATTCACCCCTTTATCCACCCCTTTATCCATTTGCAAGCCCATATTTAACTGCAGTAGCTAGAATTGCCTAAATATGACAGTATTTGTGAATACAGTTTTTTTATTTAAATGACAGAAATCCGTTGTTTGATGGTGTTTTGATGAAAGAAATACTCTTTTCTCCCCTTCGTCCTATGTATGGCCTGTGTTACTGGCACTCATTGTACTTGCACGCTCCTTCCTAGTTAGCGGTGAGTCACCTTTCTTTTTGCCGCATAACTGGCAGTGCACAGATTGCTGCGTAGTGTAAGCTCTAAACATACATGCAAGAATCTTTCCTGTGTTTTGTGGTTGCTGAACCTAGTTGTATTTCCCAATAGAGGCTAATATTTTACCCTGTATTTCAGATGTTGTTGTGTGAATAGAGGGATTATACACGCAAGAAATAAAATGTTTTTTGAGGTGTTGGTGTAAAAAGCTCTTTTTTACACAACTTGTATGCTTTTTCACAGAGGAGTGCAACTACTCCTGACAGAATCAATTGAGTGACAAATTTTGAAGTTCTGTCATTTCAATTAGACCTTCCAGGGTCGTATTGAACTTCACTATTAAGAAGGCTTCTCTTTGGTTGAGGCATCTTTCTTGGTTTCCGCCCCGGTTGTCTTGACCATAGATGAGATAACTGTCCATTTGACATCATTATCTGAGTGTTTTTCATTTAGCCAGTGGGCTATCAACTGGGCAGTTAAGACCTTTGTTCAGATGCGCGACTTGTGCTGTGTGATCCTTTGGGGGACTTCTTGGATGGTTTTGCCAATATATAACTTCTTACATGGGCAAATGATACCATATACCACATTTTTAGATTTGCAGTTGGTAAATTTGTTATGTTTCCAAGACACATTCCCATGTGTGAACACGCTTCCCTCAATAGTTTGACTTCAGCAAGTGCATGTCCCACATTTATGGTGTCCTTGAATTGGTGGTAAATTTAGCAGCTGGCATATTGTACTTTTCTTTGGAAGGATCGGGAGCGCCGCCCGAACGATTTGGTTCCGGCTGCTTTTCTATTTTTTTAAAGCAAATAATGGTCTGGAAAACGACTGATCTAAGTTTGAAATTAAATGTCAGTTTTGGTTTATTATGTTTTTCAACTGGTTAGATTTAGTGCAGAATACTGATACCTACACCAGGCGTTCAGTTTCTGATTTCTCTTTTTTCATTAGTAATTCCTCTCTTGGCGTCCACCATGCTGTTTTCATAGAATGTTTGAGCAGCTTTTTTGGATATCCGCGAACTAACTTAGTCACGTGGAGTTGATAATCCACTTTCTGAGAGCAATTCCATCTAATCCTTAAAAACTGCCCACAAGGTTAGTTGTCTCTCAGACTTCTCGGATGGTGGCTAGAATAGTGCAATGCTTTGTTCCTGTCCGTCAGTTTTGTGTGTAATGTGGTTAGTAGTACTCCTTCTGATGCATACACCTCCACATCCAAAAATGTGATCTTTGATGAGTTCTTATGTGCACTGAATTTTATGTCAGGTGATCTTTGATTTATCCAAGAGTGGGATTGTTCAAGAGAAGTTTCGTGTCCTGTCCATATGAAGAATATATCACCCAGTTTGTGATATGTTGTTGGATTGGGTTAATATTGAACATGTGTTTTTCTTTGAATTTAGCCATATACAATATGGCTAATTCCGGCGCAAATGGACAACCCATGGCGGTCCCTTTTACTTGGAAATAGAAATGTTCTCCAAATTTAAAGTAGTTCTGTTTCAAGGCAAACCTGGCCAGAGTCAAAATGAATTCCGTAGGAACTTGTTCTGGTTTAGAGCTTGGTCTGAGGAAAAGTTCAATGGCTTCTAGGCCATCTTCTTGCGGTATTTCTGTGTACAATGACACAACATCAAATGTGACTAATATTTGATTGGTCTCTGAGAATGTGCTGTTTTCAATTTTATTTATAAAATCTGTTGTATCTCTCAAGTATGAAGGTACTCTTCCGAGAATGGTTTTAGGAAGAATTCAACATATTTGGAAATTGGTTCCAAAATGGAATCACACCCAAAAACTATAGGGCCACCGGGGGTTCCTTCTCATTTTTATGCACTTTAGGTAGCATATATAACACTGGTGTCCTTTGGAATTTTTTAATTAAAAAGTCATATTCTTTGGTCCGATGAAGCCTTGATCAGATCCTACCTTTAATATGATTGATATTCTCCCTGAATTTCTCGTAAAGATCACCTTGGATTTTTTTTGTAAAATTCAGGATTATCAATTTTTCTAAGAACTTCCTTTGATCCCCCATACCACAATGGCACCGCCTTTATCCGCCGACTTGATAACAATAAAAGGGTCATTTTTTAAATTAGATAACGTCTCTCTCTGTGCCTTAGAAATGTTATGTTTGCCATAGTTGTTTTTCTTTTCCATGTCATTGACAATGTGGACATGAGGTTGAGGATGGCAGGCATAGAACTGGGGGTGATGACACAGATGAGAATGGTGCACACCTTGGAACAATCCATAGACAGGATTGAGCACCAACTTTAGGCCCTGACTCTGACTGTTTGCCCCTCCTCATATCATATTGGTTGTTTTTAGTGTAAAGACTTTTAGCATAGGTTAGGATAGGTTTTAGCATAGTGATAGTGATCCAGCGGAAGGCCAGGGTTGATATATTTCACACACAAAAACCTGAATGTTTCACTGGGCCCATATACATTCTAATTTTCCACAAATCGTTCATCCACACTCCCTGGTCAATCCGCTGGGGGGTCAAGTTTTATAATTCACTTAGGTTCTGATTAGTTATTTCCATGTAACCACAAATCGGGTTAAATACCATCTCAATGCCTAACTAATCTTCACGAATCAACACTCTTCCTCTGGTCGATAGACCATTAATTGAGTAAGTTGATGGTGATATTAACAATTTCTTAACTAACTCACAATTCTTAGTGAAATAACCACAGACTCTTAGTAAAATTCATAAGCTTTTATCTAAAATTTTAGTCATAAGTTTGAACGCTCATCAATTCAAATTTAACAGTGCAAGCTCCATCATTTTTCAATGGAAGAGAGAAAATTCATTTAGCAAATACATTCAATTACACAACCTCATTCAACAAAATCAATGCATAAGAGTGGATAGATGTAGAGACAAAAGACACATGATAACATACATTTGCAAAGAAATATGCAAATTTTTGGGACAAAGTGACATTTACCTAATAGAGATGACCAGAAACCCAACCCTCTGGCCAAAGGACTGGTGGGGGTCCCCTGAATTAGAATCAGGAGACAAAGACTATAGGACAGGATCAGGACAGGGCTGATACTTACTAGACTTCTCTACAAACCCGACGCACCAGGACGATTCCCTCTCTTACACTCTCTCCCTCTTCGATATTCTTCCGCAATCTTTGAATCTAATCAGGCTGTCGTTTCGGATCTGAATCTTCTCAGTCTGCTCTCTCCTCTCTCTCTCTCAGTGTCGATGAGCACTGCAGTCAGCTAGCACTAACTTAACTCAATTCACTCTAGTTATAGTCTTTATTTCTACATGTGCCACCCTCAAGAGTTGCAAATTTTACTAAAATACGGAATATGATTGGACAGGGTTAGGGGAGTTTTCATCACACCATGCTGACATATTCATTTTTATTAATGTACTTTTTGTTTGCTAGCCCTTCCCCTTTAGCTCATTCATGTCGTCCTCTTCCCATGCATATATTTTTGCCATTTGTAATAAATACATTCAATACAGGCTACATAGACGAGTGATACATGTCTTCTTTTTCTCATGTCTTCTGTCCTTGATATTTGGCATTCATTCAGCTCCTTCGGTCACATCATGAATTCACCGAGCATGCGCAACTTTTGGTCATCCATCGCCATTTTCTTTTTCCGTCATGCTTTAGCAGGCCCGAATGCACACTATTAATAAAAGAATCATAAACAGATGTTATTTTCTTAAACATATAATTCTCACTGTTCACCACCCACTTCTACTCTATCCCATGTTATTATTATCTTTCTGGGCAAAAGCATTAACAACAGCAGCTTTCTTTTAAATTCAAGCAAGCAGATGCCGGGCACGCGGTACCTCAAGACCACGTGTTGGTATTTCTTGTGCATGCGTGAGGTTTTTCCCTCTCAAAGCAAGTTAGTCACGTTATCTCTACGTAATTCAGGTTTGCACATGCGCAAAGCGTTTTCGTAAATTAAAGCGGGTTTTTAGTCGCGTTGCATTTTATTCCACATTAATTTAAGCATGCATACGTTTTTCGCCCCATGTGTCGATGTCTGGTGTATATTAGTTTAATCTCATCTACAGTTTTAACGATTAGTGAAAGTTAATGGAGGATTGCTCCGAACAAGTTTAGTTTTCTAGAATCCTTGCTCCATCAATCCCCCCTCCGATGGCATTTTTGAGCCATCATAAAATACCCATCATTACCAAGTGCCAACTTTATTTATTAATGTTAGTGTCTTCCTTTCTTTCTACTAATTCTTCGTTTTTCTTTTTCATGTCTAATTCTTTCATTTTATCATATAAACTCCCTTTCATTTCCTCTAACTCAATCTCTTCCCTTTTTCTCTTTCTTCCCATTCTCTTATTCTTTATTTCTGCCAACATTCTTGCTCTTGTTTTACTCTTGCAACATCTATATGCCATCATTCTTATCAGAGCTATTATTGCTATTGAAATTACAGGTATTAGGATCTTCCCTGATAGACTATTCCCTAAAGTGGAAAACCAATTACCTATAGTGGAAATAGCTTTACTAAGTCTTTCCCAGACACCGTCAACCTCCAGTTGGGTCAAATCATCATGAATCTTTGTAATATTCTTAATATATCCCTCAATACCTTTACTTTTGTCTGGGATATATGTACAGCAATGTTGGACTTTCAACATGCCACAGACTCCACCCTCTTTTGCCAATAATATATCAAGTGCAAGTCGAGTTTGCAAAACCATAGATCTAAATGCAACCATTTTGGTATTAATCATTAAGAATCCCCCAGCAGTATCTGTCGATAGACGATCAACTACTGTTTACATTTTTTGTATTTTATGTGAATTTAGTATGACTCCAACTGACGGTATCAATGCACTAAATAGGTCACCTACTATTTCTGAAAAAGTTGCTCTTTTACTCCGTTTTAGTCCTTGACTTACTACATCCATTTCATTGTTCTTAGTTATGTGACAGACTTTTGGAAATACTATTCCAAAATAACAACTACCATACCATCGCGTGGGCAACCTATAATAGGCATTTTTACCACACACGTAATAAATCCATGGAAAAACAGGATCAGTTCCACCTTTTAGTCCCCATCCCCCCATTATTTGGAAGGTATGTTCACATTCACTAGAACCAATGAAAATTTTGTTATAGTCAGTTTTTAGTCTATGCAGACAGAATTTTCCCAATTTCGACAAGTCTAGGGACATTGCAGCATGAGTCTCGCCTTTCTTATAGTCCCCTTCCTTATTAGCCCCCTTCCTTATTAGCCCATGGAGGTACATGTGACTTCTGTTCAACAGCTTTATTTTGAAAATCCTGCCTTCTTTCCTCTACTAAATTTAGAAAATCTTTCTCTTCATCACGCAAAATACATGTTAGATTATTCTTATGAGCATATGTTATGTCTATTGGGGTTGCTGTTAAGAAGAACTGGCCCATAAATTCTGCATCTTTACCACTAAGCACTGGGTTCAGGTTTCTACGAATAGGGATTTCTGGAAATACTAAATCCATATTCGAATAATAATACTGCAACTTGCTTGTTACATAAAACAAACTGGACACAACACTACCTGATACACCATATGTTAAAGGAAGATGGTGATATGTCACCCCCTCCGAGACAGACGAAGGTAATTTCATGCAAACATAACAATCACTCACATCCATTGTATCTACGTATTCATAAAGAAGTTTAGTAAATACATTTAATGATGAATCACTATTTGATTTGTCATGATGATACATGCTCTCATCCATTTGCTCTAAATTAGTGGTAGTTGTTCTTTTAGTCACTGTATTCACTCGATTACTTGTATTAGTGTTATTTCTGTTATTAGTTACCATTAAAACAGGTATCACAACAGTTAGCAATAACCACATTAACATTAGTATTAAAATACTGCACAAGCAATATTTAACACATCTTTGTTTTAAACTAGATTTTGAATGTTCAGTCACTTTTGTTTCTGCCATTTTTAGTATTCTAAAATTAATCAGTATCTAAATTATTTCTTCTGAATTCTAAAATGTATTCTAAAAAATATATATATAAATCTAAGAAAAATCTTTTTGTGATCCCACACTTCAACAGCTTTTCGTCTTTGTTCCCCTTTGTCTTTATTTCTTTTCTTCTTTTGTTTCTTTTCTTCTTTTCTTTATTTGTTTGTCAATTTCCACCCTTTGTGTCAAAGTCTTTTTTCTTTTAAGGTGGTCTCAATTTGCTTTCATCAAGTTCTTCAATAGTGACACTTTCTTGTTCTTCATTCAGGTCAAGATTCTCAAAGTCCTCGAGGATGATATATGTCCATTCAGGAGCCTTATATTTTCTGCTCGGAACTCTCACTCTTTTTGATTTTCATAAAGATTTTCTTCTCGATTGTTCTTGCTCAGTTTGACATGATACTTCATTTACTTGTTCTTGTTCTTTCCCTGTTTTTCTCCTCAAAAAATATCTCAGTACTTTTACTCCACTTGGCCAGTGATCACCTTTTCTAACCCTCTTTGTTTGTACTGCCTTTTCACCTTCTTCGCCTATTTCTAATGTTATTTAATTTTCTCTTTCTGTTAGCTGAGCTTGTTCTGGACTTTCTGATTTCTTTCTTTCTGTTGATTCAATTTGTTCTTGATCTTTTAGTCCTTCTTTTTCGAACTCTAATTGAGCTTGATCTGAATTTCCTACAGTAGATTCTTCTGTTGACTGAATTGGTTTTGAACCTGTCAGTCTTTCTTTTTCTTCTTTTGATTGAGTTTGATCTGGATTTTCTGTTTCAATTTGTTCTGGTCTTTCAATCTCTTGCTCTTCCTCAGCTTCTACAGCAGTCTCTTGAGACCCAGTAACTGGTGCCCACCCTACTTGACTTGTACTTGGTTGTTCATCATCAATGCATTCTTCAGAGTCTGTTTCTCTGATTTCTTCGACTTCAGAACTTTCAGCTTCTGGTTCTTCTCTTTGTTCTACAAGTTGCTGCTCTTGTCGTTCAGGTGGACTTGGGACTCTTTGTGTATGACTGGCATGGATCCAGTTTGGGACACCAGGACACTTCACTGCTGTCGTCGTGACCAATATAACTTGATGAGGTCCTTTCCACCTGGGTTCTAAACACGATTTTCTTGTGTGCTTCTTCACCACAACCCAGTCTCCAGGACACAAATCATGAGCTTGATTCGGCTGTGCTGTGGTTGCATCTTCTCCAACCTGGTGAGACACAGAACGTACCAGATCAGCTAGTCCTTTACAATAGTCCAACACTAGATCATCAGTTATATTCATCAGTTTGTTTCCAGGTACAAATGCTTGTCTCATTGCTCTTCCCATGAGAATTTCATGAGCACTCAATCCCATCCTTCTGTCAGGGATGCTTCTAAGGCTCATCAATACAAGGGGTAAAGCATCAGGCCATTTCATCAGGCCATTTTAGTGAAGTGGATGCACACACCTTCCCGAACCTAGATTTTATTGTGCCATTGAGCTGCTCAACCACTCCAGAGGCTTCTGGTCGATAGGCACAATGTAGTTTCTGCTCAACTTTGAAAGCTGTACAAATTAATCGAATTATCTCATTGTTAAAATGAGGTCCTCTATCTGATTCCAAAGTGACGGGAAATCCGAATCTGGGTATGAGTTTTCTCAACAGTAGTTTGGCAACTGTGAGGCTGTCATTCCTCCTCGTGGGATAGGCTTCTACCCATTGAGAATACAGACACACAATGACAAGGACGTACTTCAAACCATTGCACGACGGCAGCTCTATGAAGTCAAGTTGCAGTCTTGTAAATGGTCCCTCTGCCTTTCCAATTTTTCCCCAACTGACAACCGTTTTTCTACCTGGGTTGTGCTTTTGACATGTTACACATCGCTGGCAGCGACTCTCTGCAATTAGCCTAAACTTGGGATTGTACCATGTCTGCGTGAAGTGCCTAATCATGGCATCCCTCCCAATGTGTGTAGCTCCATGATATACTCTTGCCATTTGTGATAGTAAACTATCTGGCATTATCGGTCTACCATCTGGACACACCCATAATTCATCATCTGCTCTTCTTGTGCATCCTGATTTGATCCAGAGCTACTTTTCTTTTGCATCTGCCTCATCCTGTAACTGTCTAACTTCATCCCATGTTTCAAAAGCAGAGAAAAACATTAGTTGGCAATTGGTAACTTCTTTTTCCAACCCTCTGTTCAAAGACATTGTATTTCGAGCACAAAATTGTGCAACTTGGTCAGCATATTTGTTGCCTTGTGTCACATAATCATTTCCTGACTTATGTGCGGCACACTTGACCACTGGAATTTCTTTTGAAAATTGTAGTGCTTCCAATAGTTCTTTGACATTTTTACTATTCCTGATAGGAGAACCTGAAGAAGTCAGAAATCCCCTTTGCATCCATAATTGGCAAAAGTCATGCACAAACCCAAAACCATATTGACTATCCGTGAATATGGTTACTCTCAATTTTTTCCCAATTTTGCATGCTTTTGTCAAAGCTATCAATTTTGCTATTTGTGCAGACTTGACTCCTCTTAGACAGGATGCTTCCAGAATAGCAGATACAGTGCATACAGCATAGGCAGAACTCAGTTCTCCATTTTGTTTTCGCAAGCATGAAATGAAAAGGGCATTTATAAAGCGCATGGCTACCCGGAGGCCTCCCAGCGCTAAGGCATGACTGGCGATCAGGGGGAAAAGGATTATTTAGGGAACAGAAGGGTTTTCAGTTGTTTGTTGAAGGCTAAATGGCTAGGCTCTTTCCGGAGGTGTAGTGGCAGTGTGTTCCACAGTTTTCCTACATTCACAGGAAAGCGTCTGCCGCCATTTCTGGATCGTTTAATTCTGGGAATATCGATTAGGTGGAGTTCGTCCGAGCGAAGCGTTCTCCTCGCTTTGTAATGTGAATCATAGCTGAGATAAGTGGAGGACCCATCCCCTGCAGAGATCTGTGGATGATGCAGAGGGATTTGAAGGTAATTCGCTCTTTCACTGGGAGCCAGTGTAGACAGTGGAGGGCCGGTTTTGCGGAAAGGGACTTGGGTGTTCCTGCCAGTAGTCTCGCTGCGCAGTTTTGGACGGTCTGCAGCTTATTAATAACTGAAATCGGGGCTCCTAAATAGAGCGCATTCCCGTAATCAATCCTCGAGAGCACAAGGGATTGGACCATGGTTTTCTTAGCTTGTGGGGGGAGCAAGGGGAGCACTTTTCTGGCCATTCTGATCAAGCCAAAGCAGGTTGCGGCGGTCTTCCTCGCTTGTGACTTGAATGTCAGATTCTGGTCTAACCAGATGCCCAGACTCTTTATTTCTGGCTTAGGTGCTGGGACTGGCCAAGCATGACCCATCAACAAACAATACATAGTCTGATTCTTCCAATGGGACATCAAAGATGTCCGGCCTGGGCTTTGTACACATTTCTGTCACATCCAAACAATCATGAGCAACCTATTCTTTTATTTCTTCACAGTATGGATCTGGCAGCAAGGTTGCTGGATTAACTGTGGTGCATCTTATCACACTTACATTTTCAGCACCCAAGATCACTCTTTCATATTTAGTCAGCCGACTAGGGGTCAAGTGCTGAGCACGAGTCCTTGTTAAAAGGATCTCGACTGAATGTGGCACGTATACCTTTAGGGGATGTCCCATTACAATCGATTCACTCTGTTCTAGACTCACACAAGTAGCAGCTACTGCTTTTAAGCAGCCAGGCAATGCCGCAGCCACTGAACCAGAGTGGCAGAAAAATATGCCACTGGACGTCGTGATAATCCAATTCTCTGGGTTAATACTGAAAGTGCACATCCTTCTCTCTCACAACAGAACAAAGCAAATTCTTTTGTATAGTCAGGGATTCCTAATGCTGGTGCTTGACACAAACAATCTCTCAGTTTTATGAATGCATCCTCACTTTCATCATCCCATTCAATCGGTTCTGTCACATCCTTTCGTGTCAATTTTAGTAAAGGCTTTGCAAGCAATGAAAATCCACTGATCCACTGACGACAGTATCCAATCACTCCCAAAAACATTCGTACTTCTTTCTTAGTTTTAGGCAGACTCATTTGTCGAATCACTTTTATTCTCTCTGGTGTCACTTTTCTAACTCCCTTTTCTATCTTGTGTCCCAAATATTGGACTTCTTGTTGGCAAAACTGTAATTTTTCTGGTGACACCTTGTGTCCACCTTCTGCCAAATGGTTCAGTAAGACAATTGTGTCAGTGACATAAGCCTCTCGTGTCTTTGATGCCACTAATAGGTCGTCAATGTACTGAACCAAAACCGAATTTTCTGGCATAACCAATGTTTCCAAACACTTTTTCAGGATCTGATTGAAAATTGAGAGGCTCTCTGTGTACCCTTGAGGAACTCGGCACCATGCCAAAACACGGTCTCCGAACCGGAATGCAAAAAGATATTGGCTGTCCTGGTGCAAAGGAATCGAAAAGAATGCTTGGCACAAATCAATCAAACCGTGTACCAATGTGCATCCCAAGGTATCTGATAAAGGATCACTGCTGGATTTGGTACTACTGGACAAAAGGGTACTACTATCTTATTAATTTTCCTTAAATCTTGCACTATCCTATACTTGCCACTAGGCTTTTTAAGCCCCATGATTGGCGAATTACAAGGACTGCTCATTATTTCTTTCAAAATACCTTGTTCAATCATTTGATCAATTACTGGAGCAACTCCTGCTTTTACTAAAGGGCTCATTTTGTATTGGGGTATGTTCGGGTAAATTGCACCTTCTTTCACCATTATTTTAATTGGGTCTACATTTGCCATCAGACCAATTTCTTTTCCTGAAAAATCCCACACATCGGATCTCACTGTGTTTCTCAGCTCATCAGGCAAACTGTTTTCAGTAAGAAGCAAAAACATCTCATCCACTTCTGTTCCTTGTTTCGCTAGCATCATTTTGAAAGCAATATCTTCATCAGGTGTTTGGAAAGCAATACCATCAGGTGTACAATAGATGGTACAGTTCATCTTGCACAACAAATCCCTCCCTAACAAATTTACTGGACTTGAATCACATACCACAAACCGATGCATGTCTTTGAAATTCCCAATATTCACTTGTATTGGTTTAGTGACTGGGGTTTTTATTTGCTTATTTGAGACTCCTACAACTTGGATAGTTTCTCCCGACAGGGGTAGGTTTGGAATTTCTGCTGCTCTCACAGTAGAACGGGTAGCACCAGTATCCACTAGGAAAGTGATGTCATTACCTTCCACTTTTCCATCAACAAATGGATCTGACTGATCTACCGTCAAGGATGCGCCAAGCACGCATTCTTCCTCCCCCCTCAGGCACCGTCATTGAGAAGTGTCCGAATCACTCTCACCACTCTGCATCCAATATTGTTGAACCGTTTGTGTATTCTTACCACTCTCTCCACGAAATCCGGTGTTCACACTGTATCTCTGCACCATAGCGTTCACATGGGTGGGCATAGGGGCTTGTGGCACCTGTAATTGTTGAGTAACTACCTGTTGCTGTTGCTGCTGGTTCACAACCACCTCATTCTGCATCTGTGGATTTAAATTTTGATTTACCTCGTTACTCTGTTGAACATTTCTACACTCATTCTTCCAATGTCCATGCTTTCCGCACGCATGACAAGGATACTTCTTTCTCACTTCTTCTCTACTCATTCGCCCTTTTCCTTTATTTCCATTTGATCCTTGACTATTCTGATTCTGATCGTTCGACTGATTACCAATTTGAGAATCAGAGTTTGCCTCTTGGTGTTCTGCTAGCTTCACTTGTGCCCACATCATTTTCTCTTTCAGTTTCTTTTGTTTTGCATCAATATCATCACTACAATACTTTGCATACTTCAAGATATCATCAATGGGCTTACTCTGCCAGCAAAGCATATGTTGCTGAATCATCTGACTAATTTCTGATCTCAATCCATACACAAACCTATACACGAAATGTTCCATATCCTTATCACCAATATTTTCAAATCCACTATACTGCTTGAATACTTGCAATAGCCTTTCGTAATACTCGTGCACTGACTCTTTTGGTTCTTGAGTTGTTCTATCTATTTTAACCCAATCTGTTTCTTTTGGAGGAATTTTCCCTTTCAAGAAAGTGATCACCTGTTGATACTTTTTCATCACTTCTTCTGCAGGTGCACCTGCCTTTGCGTCTCTGGGATACTCCTCAGTTGGCCAATCAATAGTAATTTTACATTCTGTCCACAAATCAGTTGGTACCACTATGTCAAACAGTCCATCCAAATCTTTTAATAATACTTTTGAAACTTTCACAAACCTCTCTACCTGCTTGTACCATTCAACTGGTTTCTCTCTTAATCTGAGGAAATCATTCGTAAAAGACAAAATATCCTGTCTAGACCAAGGAACATGAACATATCCACCACCAGGAACTTCTCTCATTGGACACACTTTTTCAACCTGTTCTGTTTCTCTTAATGGAAATGCAGATGTTTCCTTTGTAGCTGCCTCATCCCTTTTTCTTGTCCATCTGCCTCTCCATCGGTCTGCATCTCCCCATTTCTTCAAAATATACATTAATTCTTTTATCTGTAATCTCCTTCCTGACGCATTCAAACTTTCTAAATCTTTCTCAGTAAAGTCTGACCTATATGATTTTTGCAATATTTTTGACTTTTCTACATCTATTCCAAATTCTGAAGCCACTTCTACTATCTTCTCATGAAGATTCTTTGCTCTCCAGGTTATACTTTTACACAAAAACAACAATTCCTCATCTCCAAATGAACCTAATCTGTCTGAGGCTATAGTACTAATAATCATTTCTTCTAAATCCACTTTCAACTTGCCTACATCTATATTTGGTGTTTGGGGTTTTTTCTTGTCTAATCCTTTTGCCCACTCCTCTAGGTCTTCCGGTAAAAATCCTTTAGAGTTCCCTGCTACTGGAGTGACAATTGGTTCTTTTCTCCTTGTATTTACTGGTGAAATTCTCTTTGGGGTTTCAGTCACTGTTTCAAGATTAGGGAGATCTAGTAGCGAGACATTCGAATCACTCTCACTTGTTTGATCTTCTAACATTACCGCCTCTTTCCTAGCATTATTCTGTGGGACTGTCACTGTTTGTAATCTTGGGGTGTCTCGTTTATCACCATACAATGGAATAACAGGACCAATTGTTACTGGTACTGTCAAGGCTTCAGCATTCAAACCTAATTGATATTTTCTGAATTATCTCTTCTTTTGTCTTATTCAACTCATTCCTTTCTTTTTCCTGTAATACTCAGGTAACTGTTGGATCATATAAAACCTGTGGAACTAATGGAGTTCCCTTCATTGGTGCACTTGGAGTTGTTTCTCTAGCATTTTCTTGATAAGGCGGAGGTCTTTTCATCTGATCTCCTCGAGTATCAAACGGATATCTGGGTAAAAACCCTCTATTTATTCTGCTACCTCCTCTGTATTTCTCTCGTTCAAATGCCTCAACTTCCCATTCCTCCAAAGCTTCATACTGCGTTAACCTAGGACTTGGTTCTAATGACTTCATCCGATTTCTTAAATTCTGAAGAATCCTAACATTAAATGTACCATGTTCAGGGAAAGCTAGAACACCATCACTTTTCGTGTACTCTACCCAATTTTCCAACCAGACACAAGTATGATATTCTTGTTCCAACATCATAAAGGAAGCAGGCGTTTTAGGAGGTGGCATAAGAATTCCTTCTCTGGTTACTACACGTTTATCTTTTTTAAAGAAACTTTTGATTTTATTCATCAGCTTCATTCTTCCGATCCCTACGGCTAATTGTTTCAGCGGTCACAACCTAGAGACTCTTCCATATTTTTCACGTATTCTATTGCCAACACTCGTCCTATACCAGCGCGACTCACACCAACAGTCCAATCAGGGCTCCCTACTTATTCTCTTCTGCAACCAATACCAGCGTGGTTCTTGTCTACCAACCAATCAGAGCTTTCAACACACCCACTTGTCTGACCAATGCCAGCGCAACTCTTTGTGATGTCAGTATTACTCCTACTACTGACCCCCCCTTTACAATATGCACTTGTTACACGCCCGCTGTCTCAACCAATACCAGCGCGGCTCTTTGTTACGTCAGTATGACTCCTGCTGCTGACCCTCCCTTCACAAGGTAATACAACAATGTATTTTCTAAATTTTCTTTATAATTTTCTGTTAGTAACAACGTAAAAACAGCGCTACTCTGTCTGCTCAGCTAATCCAAAGATAGTTTATTCACTCGCTTCAAAGAGAAAATACTTCCTTACACTACGAGTAAAAACCGCTGTTTACCCTTCACTTAAGCTCGGGGAGGACCAATTACTCCTCTAGGGATACTCCGCCTTTGGGTAAGGCCAAAGTTTCACAGGTGGACCCTTCGCTATCACTCACTCTCTGCTCTTATACGATATATAGTCCCTAATATAACACCTCCAGCCCTCCGTAGCTTTTAGGTATTATGACAACAGACGAGTAACCTTCTGCAGAGTGATTTCCTTACCAAACTCTTCTAAATTCCATTCCTGGGATTCCCAGGTATCTCCGTACCTGTACTTCCAGACAACATAAAACGCGACACCAACTCTTAATGTTAAACATGTAGTTAATGATCAATAATCAATAGTCAATAATCACCAAACTTAATCAATAATAACCATAACTCTGCTACCAGAAAAACTGATCCAGCGGAAGGCCAGGGTTGAAATATTTCACACACAAAAACCTGAATGTTTCACTGGGCCCATATACATTCTAATTTTCCACAAATCGTTCATCCACACTCCCTGGTCAATCCGCTGGGGGGTCAAGTTTTATAATTCACTTAGGTTCTGATTAGTTATTTCCCTGTAATCACAAATCAGGTTAAATACCATCTCAATGCCTAACTAATCTTCACGAATCAACACTCTTCCTCTTGTCGATAGACCTTTAGTTGAGTAAGTTGATGGTGATATTAACAATTTCTTAACTAACTCACAATTCTTAGTGAGATGACCACAGACTCTGAGTAAAATTCATAAGCTTTTATCTAATATTATAGTCATAAGTTTGAACGCTCATCAATTCAGATTTAACAGTGCAAACTCCATCATTCTTCAACTGGAGAAAATTCATTTAGCAAATATATTCAATTACACAACCTCATTCAACAAAATCAATGCATAAGAGTGGATAGATATAGAGACAAAAGACACATGCACACATTTGCATTTGCACAGAAATATGCAAATTTTTGAGACAAAGTGACATTTACCTAATAGAGATGACCGGAAACCCAACCCTCTGGCCAAAGGACTGGTGGGGGTCCCCTGACATAGAATCAGTAGACAAAGACTATAGGACAGGATCAGGACAGGGCTGATACTTACTAGACTTCTCTACAAACCCGACACACCAGGGCGATTCCCTCTCTTACACTCTCTCCCTCCTCGATACTCTTGCGCAATCTTTGAATCTAATCAGGCTGTCGTTTCGGATCTGAATCTTATCAGTCTGCTCTCTCCTCTCTCTCTCGCAGCGTCGATGAGCACCGCAGTCAGCTACCACTAACTTAACTCAATTCACTCTAGTTATAGTCTTTATTTCTACATGTCCCACCCTCAAGAGTTGCAAATTTTACTAAAATACGGAATATGATTGGACGGGGTTAGGGGAGTTTTCATCACACCATGCTGACATATTCATTTTTATTAATGTACTTTTTGTTTGCTAGCTCTTCCCCTTTAGCTCATTCGTGCCGTCCTCTTCCCATGCATATATTGTTGCCATTTGTAATAAATACATTCAATACAGGCTACATAGACAAGTGATACATGTCTTCTTTTTTCTCATGTCTTCTGTTCTTGATATTTGGCATTCATCCAGCTCCTTCGGACACCGGGTCACATCATGAATTCACTGAGCATGCGCAACTTTCGGTTATCCGTCGCCATTTTCTTTTTCCGTCATGCTTTAGCAGGCCCGAATGCACACTATTAATAAAAGAATCATAAACAGATGTTATTTTCTTAAACATATAATTCTCACTGTTCACCACCCACTTCTACTCTATCCCATGTTATTATTATCTTTCTGGGCAAAAGCATTAACAACAGCAGCTTTCTTTTAAATTCAAGCAAGCAGATGCGGGGCACGCAGTACCTCAAGACCACGTGTTAGTATTTCTTGCGCATGCGTGAGGTTTTTCCCTCTCAAAGCGAGTTAGTCATGTTATCTCTACGTAATTCAGGTTTGCAAATGCGCAAAGCGTTTTCGCAAATTAAAGCGGGTTTTAGTTGCGTTGCATTTTATTCCACATTAATTTAAGCATGCGTAAGCTTTTCTCCCCATGTGTCGGTGTCTGGTGTATATTAGTTTCATCTCATCTACAGTTTTAACGATTAGTGAAAGTTAATGGAGGATTGCTCCGAGCAAGTTTCGTTTTCTTGAATCCTTGCTCCATCAATTGGTTAGGTTAGTTTTAGTGTTTTTATAGATTTTAATATTTATCTTTTGTTAGATGGGGATATGGGTGGGCAGGTTGTTAAGTGGGTGGGGGTAATGTTTAGTATGTGTATAAAAAAAACACAATATAAATTTGTTTAGGTAGTTTGTGTAAAGGTGTAGTTTATGTTTGTCTCATGTGCAAATGTGTATAAAGTGGGGTGGGGGGTTGATGTTTAACCTGCCTGTTGTGGTATATGTGTAGAGTAAGATAAGTTAAGGTTAGGTACGTTAAGTTAGTGTTAATATAGGATAGTGTAGGTAATGTAGCATTGGTTAGTTTAGGCATAGTTTAGATAGTAATACTTAGTGTAGTTTCTTGTTTTTTAGATTTCAAGAATGTTGTGTTGTGTTAAATACATTTTCTTTTGCACTTTCACAACTGCTTACTTATTAACTGCGTGGCAGTTGCCACATCTGCTTAGGTTGGGTTAAGCACATGCTGTAGTATTTCCTGTCAGTGTTTGTATACACTTGTTACCAGTTGGAGCACCTAAGAAGTAGATCATGCCAAGTTTGCAATGGAGTCACTTAAGGGATCTACCAACTTGACTGTGCACTGTAATTGGCACTCTTGCTGTGAATGGACACACAGCTCAAAACAGGTATTAACCTACTGTTGCATTGTGTGTGTAAGTGATGCTACATGTTTTGGATAGATGATAATGTCAAACCAATGTGGCTAATCAAAGATGTGTCTGTGCCACACTGATTCCAGCCACTTACTCACTCTCCCTTGCACCATCTTGGTGTCACATCACTGTTGTCTGCTGGCTAGTATGCATGGTGGTATCTACCACCTGAGCAGAAACTTCATTCAGCCTTACCATTGACTGATTGCTAATTGTAGCACTTCATGTGTGTGACCTTGGGTAACTACTAGCTAGTTTAGATGCACATAGGGATCGCATAAACTATTTCTCTTGGCATGTGCAGATTTAGCCATGGGTCTATCAAGCACAATTCCTTTTAGATCGTAGGTAGTGTCTTTAGGGTCAGCACATCCACCATGGTCTACTTAGTCCAATCATGAACAGACATACAAGCGCTGGTTCTGTGTAGTGATTCTATTGACCATGAAGCAAGGAGCAAGTGGCAGTCCTTGTGGCAACAACTCAAGCATAGTTTGCGAGCCATTGGATGTCCAGACAGAGTCCACGGGGATACATGTCATGGGACATATGGCGTAGATAAGTGTTCCAGTGAGGAAGAGGACCAAATTTCCATTAGGCAAGCTAGGCCACATCAACATTTCACAAGTGGATGAGATAAACAAGTGGGAAAGCAAATAGAGGACAGTACCAGATGAGAAGTACACTGTCATGGCCATAAGCACAGGGCAAAAGAGAAACTGGCCATGTGGTACAGAGAAATGCTACCAGACAGTTTTTATTGGAAAGAGGTGAAGTCCACATCTTCATCCTTTGATGTGTGTGGTACCTCCGGTGAGGGGGGTGCTGATGGAGGCACACATACATCAGGGGCTGAAGATTTGGATCCCCTGTCCCCAGCAGCATTTCTCTGCACCAAGTTAGGCAGCACACCACTCAAAAGGGCCTGCTGGTTTGCCAGCACAGCAACAAAGTTGTGGTGTAAGGCACCCATTGTTGCTATGTAGGAGTCCTCTTTCTTCTCCATGGACACCAGGATGTTGTGGATTGCCCCCAGCTGGTTGGCAACCTTGCTGGTGCCACTTCGGCAGAGCAGGTTTTTGTGCCTCTGCCTCATGACATCAGCGATGTCAGCCACAGACTGATCCAAGCCATGGAGCGGAGGGTAGCTGCCTCTTATAGCCTCTGAGGTGTCCTTATTTGTACGGATGCACCTATGGACTACTTCTAGGGTACCCACCATGGTCTCCATCCCCGACAGCACCTCATCTACCAGCTCTCGCTGGATTCCTACTGCACAACATTGGAATTCAACTTGAGGGTCCTCAGATTCCAGGGCTGGGTGTGGACTGGCTGGTGGTGTTATTTGGGTGATAGGCAGATCCTCTGCAGACCATGCAACATTGTCGTCCCTCCGTGCCACTCGAGCTGGTGTATTAATGGAGTCCAGAATTTGCTGGAGGGTGTCTTGGTCGAGGGGTGGCAGGCTGTCATCCTCAGCAGGATCCTCATCAAGGACAGGCAGCTGGTCAGGAGTTGTTGGTTGTTGGTACATCCACTGCAATGAAAGAGATATATGTTGATGGTGATCTATGTTAGATGGTGACATTAGTAGTCTGATTGACATTCAGACTGTCTATTATTTCACTTTCAGGTCAACATTGATGCTTAGGACATCTGTTCCTCATAGGTTTTGAGGCAAGGTTGTACTATAGTTGCCTTTCAGATGCGCCTACAACACCAACAATATGCATGACCATATCCAATGGACTGGCATGGCTGGCTGTTTCTGAGGGGTATGGGTCAAGCTGTAGCCCACATGGTAGCAGTGCTGGAATTTGTGACATGTATCTACCCATGTTTGTTAGACAACTGGGCCCATCCACCTCAGCCTCCAACCATTCCTGACTCCTGCCCTTTGTGATGGAAAACTAGTTCATCCTACACCTTGACAGATCCCTGTTTCACATCCTCTGACTTTGACATATGTGGCATGGTAAGACAATTTGCTTTCAGACTCCCTCCTGCCACGTGCTACGTCTTCACCCAGGGCCACACCACATGTAGGATGTAGTACCACAAATGGGCTGTTCTTTGTCATCCCTTCCCAGCTGCAACACAAGTGTCACACTGTCAGACACAGCAGTGCATGTGTGTTGGTCAGGCTACCGTGCAGCACACATATCCCTTCTCACCTCCTTGCTATGCAATTTCTCCCCATTCAGACACAGTGGCAGTTCAACATGCTCAGCCAGCACCTACAATGCACTGCACTACCAGGGGCCCACCAGGGCAGCAACCTATCATTTGTTTCAACACACACCCAGTCTAATTTAGTATATGACAGGAGATCGGCCGGTCCCTACCATGGCAGCTGACGCCTGTGTTCTCCCACCCTTCACTTCGGGACAGATTTGTGCTATGTAGTTTCATGAAGTTTACTATACATGTGACTCTTGGCATGTTCCTATGTGTTGATACTTCAGATACTTCATACCTGTATCCCCTCTCGGGTGAGCAGTTTCTCCTCTGAAAAGCCCATTCCATTCCATTGCTTTACAGTCCAGATTTGTGTGCTTTGGCTCAAGTTAGACATAGTGGCCTCATGGTGCAAGGTGGCCTGTCACAGTCATGTTGGGCAGGGTTGAAGTGTCCATGGATGATGTGCTGTTCCAGTCCATGTTTTTCTTTGTATTGTGGTAGTTCTGGTGAGTCATGTTGTACATTCCACTACAAGTGCCAGTATACAAAGGTGAACCTGGACTCATGCTGCACTTCACACACGTAAAAGGCTGGACTGGGCTGTGCCACATGTAAACTGGGCAGTGTGACTTAAAGTTATGTGATGTTTAACCGTATATGACCCAGATTCATGCTGTTTGACCTGCTCACAGTGCAGTGGAGCGCTGGGACTTTGCTAGCCTCACTACACAACATTACCTTTTTTCCCACATTCTACCTTGTTGCGACTTACCCTGTAGGTCTTGTTGTTCCTCGTGGGCAGTACTGTCCTGTCCCGGAACTCCAGCAACCAACTCTTTTGGGATGACAGCTGCCACCTGCTCCTCCAAGGCATCCAGCTCCTCCTGGGGCACCAGGCTTCCTCCTCCGGTCTGCATGGCTGTCTTCAGGTTGTTGGCCAGTTTCTCCTTTGTCCTGCACTTATAGTCATGCCAGCATTGTTTACAGTTAGTGACTGTCCTCTTCGCTTGTCCCACACTGTTGATCTTGGCAACTAAAGACCGTCAAATGACCTCTTTCTTACCTAATGGCAATTTTGAGGTGACAAAGAGATGATGTTGGTGCTCTGCCACCTCAGTGATCAAGATGTTATTCTCCTCCTCACTACAATTGCACTTCCTCTTCCCCTGGGAGCCTGTCTGAACATCCTGACTGGTTCTGGGGTTGTTGGGGTTGTTGTCCTGACTGCTGCTCTCTTCTTCCTGCTCCATAGCTGCCTTCTGTGAAGTGTGCCACTTTCTTTTCTCCAATTTGTATATGTTTTTTGATGGTTCATGCACTGAAAAGTGATGCTAGGATGGTTAGCGTCACTTTACGTGCTGCTAACCAGCCTTACGTTACTTTTGCTCCCAATGCGCCAGTTTCAGCTGCGACATCATGCCCACAGAAGCGTCAACTTTTTTTGATGCAGCCGATACCTTATGCTTTGGTGCACCATACCATAAATAGAGCGCATCCATAGCGTTTAAAAATGACTTTGTGAATCAACAGTAATTTTGAAGCATAACTGATGCAAAGCATCGATGCGTCAGTTCTTGTAAATGAGACTCTCGATGCACCGAGTGGAGGGGCACTTGGGATTATCTGGTTGGGCACGAGGAACTTGATGTGGCCACCACATAAAGAACGCTGTATACACTACAGTTAGCAGGGAGATTCTACAACCGACACGTCTCTGAAGCCAAAACCCAGTTTATTAAGAATAAACTATATTACACAAAAAATTGTCCACAAACATTTTGACATCATAAAGGATACCTATTGACCCATCAAATTGAATAACATATTTTCCACAAGTCCGTCTTCCAACTACAGGGTACCCATTCCCACTTCATTGTTAAAGAAAATTAATAGCAAAAGTAGAAGCTGGAACTCACAGATAAACAGGCTTTCATGACCTTTCTATACATTTACTATTAGTAACATACTGGAGTTTAGAACAACCACACAGACACCAGACAAACGTGACCCTTCAAGGTGAATTGCAGGGTCTATTGGATATCACTAGACTTCTCTTAAAAGTTACTACTGACACTGGCTCTGCGGTTTCATGAACTACTGGAATTGTCACTCCATTTAAGATCTCGTCATAGCACGACTCCCTTAAACAACCTTTGTTGGTCTAATAATGCTTTTTTAAGGTATTTTTTTCAGCCGTGAGAATGTCCAAGGGATGAAACACATGTTGGCTATAGGATATACCGTTTTTCATCTACCTATCAGAAAAACACACGTCACCTCAATACTAATAAACATGCAGGAACATATACATGTGAACTGTATTTCATCACAGAACAAATGACTATGAGTGTTCTGATATACAATTTTCCTGTTATTAATAGCTTAAGCTGTCCAACCAGAAGCTTTATATTTACCTGTAGGTAACAGGGTATATGATTATCATGGCAGCCCCGATCTCCAATTACGATCTGCTGTAATAACCACTAACTTGGTACTATGTTGTTTAGATGGGGAGTGATTGTTGTACCACTGTGGCTATAATTTAGAGGTTCATTCATGGACCCCCGATCACCACTTGAAACTCAACCAAACAAAAAGAGAATTTCTTCACATCGCTCCTACAAATTGGAACATCCCAATACAAACGTTGATGAAAGAAAAGCTATTCTAAATACCACCCAAATCATAATTGACTGCAAAATCTTTGGGCATCGTCCTGGAAAACGCCTCAACCTACAATTCCACACTAACAAAACGGCTTGAGGAGGCCAGCTACAAATCAAACTTCTGAGAGGAATAAAACAATAAATACCTTGTGAAGACATCGAATGGATGGTCCAGGCGCTTTTTCGCCCAAGACTTGAGTATGGAAATCCCATGCCCAAATTTTATCTTGCCTGCTCAAACCAGAGCTTCATTTATCAGCAAGATTAGTCTCAGGAGTTAAGAAAGCTGCCCATATGTCTCTCATTGTGATGTTTCTGGACTGGCTCTCACACGAGGTCAGAAGAAACAGCAAACTTGCCTATTTTTTGCAAGCACAGAGTTGTTCATTAATGCATTCCAAATTATCTTGCAAGTATACATGCATTTATGTACATATATAGGGGCTTATTTACAAGGCCCTTGCGCCACTTTTGCGTCATTTTTAACATGGGAAAAGTGACGCAAAAGTGGCGTAAGGGGCTTGTAAATCTGCTCCATGGTATTTCTATAGCGCAAGCCTAGCCAAAAGGGGGCAGAGCACTGTACATGGTGAAAGACAAACATAAAGTCAGAGAGTAAGAGGAGATGGAGCTGAGTTGTGGATGGTTAATGTATTGTCATGTAGGGTTTTTTAAAGAGGTGAGTTTTCAACTCTTTTTTCGTTGGGGCAGTCCTGATGAATACAAGGATGTTCTTACAGATAATGGGTGCATAGATAAAAAATCCCTGCTGTCTTGTGTTTTCCATTTCACACTTTTTAGTCTGTAGTCTGATGATGTCCTGGCTGTGGTTGTGCCGAGATACACCAGAGATGGAGAGTTGGTCTGCAAAATAAGCAGGTGTTCTGGTCGTGACAGATTTATAAATGATGCCTCTGGCTTTGAAGATGGTGTGGGCCGGCACAGGGAGCCAATGGAGTTCCATCAGGATGGAGGTGATGTGATCATATTTCTTCAGGTCCTAGATGAGTGTGCTGCAGCATGGAGGGTAACCCTAAGTGTGCATCGGGGAGGCCTGAAGGAGGGTAATACCATCATCCAGATGCAAGAGTACAAAGGCTTAAACAGCACTTCTGAAGCAGCTTTCTGGAAGAAACAGTTAAACTTTCTTTAGAAGAGACAGGTGGTACCATGCTGTCTTTGTTTGAGCTGGACTGTTCCCATGAGGAACAGGGTCAAGACTGATTTGCATATGACTGGGTCCAAACTGGGGTGGCGTAGTGAGCAAAAGAATGATGGATTTAACCCAGATCTCTTGACTGGGGGAGAATGTTTGTTTCAATCAGCATTCCGTTCATCATTTGTTGCCGTAGCACTTTTCACCCTAAATGGGATGGGCGTGCCCAGACGTGGGTCCCTTGCCCGCTCTGCCACTGGATTCAAATTAGCCTGGCTGATGAGGGTTAGTAACCCCGAAACCGGTTCCAGGATCCTTGTTACTGGTCCAGGGAGGACCCGGCTTGGCAGTTCGGGCTGGACTGTTCCAATGAGGAACAGGGTCAATCCTGATTTGCATATGGCTGGGTCCAAACTGGGGCAGCGTGGTGAGCAAAAGAACTATAGATTTAACCCAGATCTCTTGACTTGGGTGAATGTTTGATTCAATCTGCATTCCGCCCATCATTTGTTGCTGTAGCACTATGTTTTGTGGCAATGTGTTAATTGAGGGTGAGGTTGGTGTCCAGGGTAAATCTAAGTGACTTGGCATTCGATGATAGTTAGGATCAAGCTGTCAAGGTTTATGTCATTGAGCCAGATATGTACTGCAGTTGTTTATTGTGTTTGGCAATTAACAGGAATTCTGTCTTGGTTGCACTATGCTTCATGTAGGTCTGGATGATGTGCAAGCAGTGTCTGAAGTGTTGGATTTCTGAAGCAGAGGGTGCTTTGAAATGCAGGTGTGAATCATTGGCATATTGGTGAAGCTTGATGCTGTTATTTCCGAGTAGAGCACCAAGCAGCTCCATGTAATGGTTGAAGTTCACAGGAGCCAATATAGGTGATAGAGATCCTTTGTGATGGGACATGCCCATGTGTTCAAACTGGTGTTGGTTGGAAAGGTCGGGGGAGAACCAGTGAAGGACATTGCTAGTGAATTCCATTTGAGACTTCAAGGTGCGTATGATGGCAGGATGATCAACTGTGTCGTAGGCAGTTGAGAGGTCCAGAAATTTCAGAAGGCAGGGGTCATCTCCATTTGTGAGCTCAAGATCTCAGGTAAAAACTGTTACCTAAGGAGCTCAGAGTCGCTCCTCATTGAATTTCCAAAACAATGAAACAGCACTTTTTGGAATTTGCATCTTCATCCCACTGGAGAGTAGGACAATTACCTATTAAAACCAGTAGCGGCTCGTGGTGGGAGTGATGCGGGCGGTAGGGAGGGGGAGGAGCAGGGTGCGGGGTAGTAAACTACGGTATACGGCCGAACAGAGGTAAGTAAACAAATAAATAAATAAAACGAATTTCATTGCGCATGCTGCATTGCCAAATGCAATGCAGCGCGCGCAACGAAATTCGTTTTATTTATTTATTTGTTTACTTACCTCTGTTCGGGCGTATGCCGTAGTTTACTACCCCCCACCCTGCTCCTCCCCCGCCCCACCGCCTCGCAGCACTCCCACCACGAGCCGCTACTGATTAAAACCTATTTAGAAAGAAACTGCTAACAATGATCAACACCTCTCTCTTTAATACCCTCTATCTAGGACGGCTTCATCAAGGGATCCTGGCCCTCTAACAATTCTAAACTCCTGACACTTCCATGTTTCGCTTTATTTTCCCAAATTTAATCTTATCATGCATCTCAAACCTTTTCTTTATTGCAAAATACATTTAATAGGCTGCCTTTTGAGGGATTTACTTCACCCTTTATTACTACCATATTTGGATTTATGGACTTCAATATGTACATGCGTTATGTTTTGGGCCCCGTTATGGAACCCCTATGTTCTGCACCATGCTATAAAGAAACTGTTAATTAATTTAATAGATAAATAAATAACTGTTTTATGTGTTGTTCACAAATGATGATAGGTAGCTGTAGGACTTGGCCTTTTTGGCTAAAGTTCCCTAAACTTTTTGCTTTCCCCCTAGACCGTTTTCCTGACACAGAGTTGCCAATTTAGATGCTTTGGGTGCTTTGCCACTGCTGATCAGTGTCAAAGTACAAGGGTTCCCTGTATAAAGTACAATGGTAATTGGTTGGCCATGATTGGTATGTTTGCCTTACTAGTAAAAGTCCCTAGTGATGTGCACTGTGTGTGCAAGGGCTAGTAATGCAAGGGCGCGCAGAGAAGGGAACTCAGGCCTTCAGTGTAGTTTGCTAAGTTAGCATGTTGTCCTGACAAGTGCAACCACTTGTCAGGCCTTACTTTCCCTTTTGCGTACACTGTGGGCACCCCTGTGGTAGGTCCCGGGTAACCCCAGGGCAGGGTGCAGTGTAGGTAAAAGGCAGGACATATACTGAGGTGTGTACTATGTCCTGACAGTGAAAAAACACTCCATTTCGTTTTCACAGGTGAAAGGCCATTCTGCCCATAGGACAGAATGGGGGAGGCTGGGTATGGTGTTTTGTTAGTCTAGTTTCCTATAAGTTTATAATGGAGAGGTGAAGTTTAGTATGTATGAACTCACAGTGTCATAACACATCTTTCTATGAAAGTGGTTTTGTCACTGTGTGTTCAGAAACCACTCTTTTAGAAAGTGGCTGAGTTTTGTGCTTTAAGCATTTCTGTGTGTCTCTGCTGAATGCGGATTGACTGTCTGGATCTGAGATGGGAGCGGGTGAGATGGCCGCTGGCTGACCTGCATCTGGAGAGTATGCGAGGAGAGGCCCCGGGAGGTGAAGAGGCCTGGGTTGCAGCTATAAAACAATTGACCCATCTCCTGCTGAGTGATTAAGGGTCCAGACCCCCAGTATCAAAGGGAGAAAGGTGACTGGGAGGGAGACACCCAGAACTGATTTAGGCAGGGGTCAGGGACCCCTGAGCACAACGAACTTCAAAGACATGAAGGGGTATAACTAAGAGAACTGAAACCCCTAGAATTTGGTGTAATTTTGAATGGCGAAATGGTCAGGTCGAGTCTGCAAAGGCTTTGACCTCTTTCGTGGTCAAGAAGAACCTCTGCCAAGGAAGAAGTTGCTGAAGAGACTGCTGGATAGGACTGACCCTTGCTTCGTGATCTGGGGCTGGCCTGCAGTTTGTAGCTTTTACTAAGGAAGAGACTGAAGGGACATTGCTGTGGGTGGTGTCACCCCCCTTCTTGAACAGGACTGTGCTTTGTGCTGTGTCCTGAACCCCAAGGGCCCGAGGTGAGCTGGCTCCCTGTTTGGAAACACAGGAACTTAAAAGTTTCCGGAGAAGTCCCAAGCAGCGCGGAGTGCGCGTGCTTTTGCAGCTTGAGACCCTCAGAAGTTGTGTCTTGTGATCGTGGGCACGCAGGAGTAAATTGAGTCTCAGACGCGCAGGGTGCGTGTCGAGGTGCAAGCCGAGGTGTTGGTGAGGAGCGCCTGGTCGTTGTGAGTACCGGGAGACGAGGTGAGACTCGGACGCGCAGGGTGCGTGTCCTGGTGCAAGCCGAGGCGTTGGTGAGGAGCGCCTGGTCGTTGTGTGCACCTGGAAAAGAAGTGAGTCTCGGACGTGCAGGGTGCGTGTCGTGGTGCAAGCCGAGGCATTGGTGAAGAGCGCCTGGTCGTTGTGTGCACCGGGAGAAGAGGTGAGACTCGGACGCGCAGGGTGCGTGTCGAGGTGCAAGCCGAGGAGTGGTGACGATCGCCTGGTCATCGTGTGCACCAGAGAAGAGGCGAGTCTCGGACGCGCAGGGTGCGTGTCGCGGTGCAACCAGAGGCGCTGGTGAGGAGTGCCTGGGTAGCGTGTGCACTGAAATCGAAGGAAGTCTCCACAAGTGCTGAGGGCGGGTCTCGGTGTCCACTGAGACCGCCGGAAGGAGGGCCAGGTCATTGGGCCCTCGGAGTGCAACAGCAGCGGCCTGGACCGGCAGTCCCGGAAGAGCGGAGTCGCTGGCCCGAGCTCGCCGTGCCTATTGACGGAGTTCTGGATCGAGGCCCAAGTCGCTGAAAGAGGGGAGGAGAGTGGGGTCGCGCCCTCCCAGGTAACGTGGATCACCACCTGGGGTGGGGTGCGGGCTCGGAGGGACACTCTCTCGGCCTCTCGCTCCTGGCAGCTGCGTGAGCCTGTTGCTTCGGCTCGGATCGAGGCCCGTGCTGGCCCAAGGAGGGGCAGTACTGGGGCCGGAGTGAGAAGCAGTACTTTTGTGTCATCATTGATCCATGTCGGGGGCAACTGTTAATGGAGCACCTAGACTGTCGTATTACACTTTGCATTATTGCTGCTAACGAACTATCGAACTGTCGTATGACGCCTGACTCTATTTGTGCCTGACGAACTACATGCTGGGTGCGCTACGCACTGCGTTATTTTCCCTTGCAGAGTACATGATTGTAAGCGTGGCGCATTGCATTATTTCTTCATCGCATAGTACCTGATTATAACGTGGCGCATTGCATTATTTCTTCAGTGCACAGTACATGACGCGTGACGCATTGCTTTGTTTCTTCCTTGCACAGGGCATGCTGGTGGTGATACGCATTGCATTATTCCTTCTATTGCACAGTACATGACTGTGGCGCTATGTATGGCATTGTTTCTCTATTGCACAGTTCAGGAGTATATCGTTACACATTGCAGTATTTCGTTTCTTTTGCAACGTGTGTGATTCTAGAAATACGACCTACCGAATCTTTTGGAAACGGTTAGAAGTCAGCTTAACTGTTGGTTAGAAGCGGTGGTTGGGATTAGAACCTACCAATCCACCGGAAGAAATACTACCCATTATTATATGTTGGTTTTGTATCGTGTGGTCATATCGTATATCTTCTTGTATAAAGATTATACTCGTTTTATAAAAACTCGTGTGGAGTCTATTTGTGGCGACATCATTGGGTTGCTGTGAGTGTAGTTGCACATACTATACACTCGTGCCTTGGAGATAAGCCTGGCTGCTCGTGCCAAGCTACTAAGGGGGTGAGCAGGGCTATCTCAGACGGTGTCCTTACTTAGCCTAACGTTGAAACAAGGGGTCCGGATCTCGCACCTGGCAACAGTGGTGTGGGACGGGGACTCTCGTCTCCAGTGTTTGGTGGTGGCGGTGAGGGATAAGGACCCCCACTTCCAACAGTAGCTTAATATTTAGTTTTTTAAGCTTGTAAACTCTTTTCTCAATCATAAAATGGGACAAGACAAAAGGCACATTGTACAGTACTTTCAAACGCTTTTTTGTATTTATGCATTTTTTTAGTACTTCTAAAGAAAGGAGAGTTTCTTCAAGTAGAAATGTATTGTCTGCTCTCCTCTGCCTGAAAGAGATGAGAGTGCAGATCTGTCTTAACAATATTACCGAAACAAGACATGATTTGCCTTCAGCAACCTTTTGTACCCAGGCTAAAAAGTACATGCAGTATATCTGCTCATGGGACTGTGATTTTGCTGTTCTTGTCAAGGCTCTGTTGACTTGAAGGAGACCTTTAAAAGCATAGATAAATATTTCATATGTCAGACATTTTCTTTAGCCTAAAGCATGTAACCTTAAATGAAACCAAGATTGGAGACCACTTTCTCTTTATCAAGTTAGCTATTCCCACTAGGACTAAGGGATTTCCAAGCAAAGCACTGAACTTTAATTCATCTGATCTTCCATCCCCGTAGGAGAGACAATTTCCCTTTGTATTATTGATAAGTAATACCACAGAAAGACAAGTTGAATCTGTTGGGCACTTACTTCAATGACAAAAACAATGAATGCCTGAGGAAAGGAATATATACTTCAGGCGTTTCTTGTGGAAGAGTTTAATCTTGCAGTAGCAATGCCTTATAGAACATTGAATATGTGCTGCGACATGCAAAACAACGCTGAAATGCAGTGATACCTGACCAATAAATAATTCATTCCGTTAAGATGGTATTCAATTCTGAATAAAGCATACACCCTACAGAGCACTACACTACAGAGTTTGTTGTGGTGAGTGCCAAATAAATGATATTATTAATAATAATAACAACAACAACAACAATAATAATAATAGTAGTGTACCAATAGGTGTGCTTGCCTAATGTTCTACATCTGACTGAATAGATTATACATATAGCAGGGTGTACAAATGCCTTTGTGTAGTTGGATAATCACTAATGATATACCATCTAATATATTTATGTATTCCCTTCATGACATTGGCTATAAAAAGATTCACTAAGGGAGGCTCCTGTGACATCTTGATCATTCACTTTACTGATATATAATGAACAGCGTGTATTGTATCAACAGTTAATATAGGATGGTTCACATTGTGAAGTACTAGGCAATAGGCAGAATGTAAATATTGAACTACTAGAGTAGGGGGCCTCTCCCTTCTCACAAACCTATTGAGTAAGGGTTCAGTTTCCTTATGTCTCCATCACTCCTTCCAAGTAGGTGTATGAAAATGTTCACACAGTGGTAAAATCTTGACTAATTCTTGAATTTTGTTTAACGTGAAATGTGCAAAGCTTACGCCATTTTGCAAAATTTTAGACTTTGGGGCAAACAGACAAGGACTTAATGCCACCAGAATGTCACTTTTTAAGACGTTCTGGTGGCGTTATTGCATCCCCTCATTTACAAGATGGAGTTAAGCCACTTAACATGGCTTAACACGCCTTGTAAGTAAAGCCCCCTTCCACACTACACTTAGCGTGAAAATGGCGGGCAATAGGTGTTGCGGTGGGCGTTCCGTCGCAACACCCATTGATTTTGACGTTACCCCTTACTTACAATGATGGCGTAAATATGGGGCAGCACCAAAATTAAGACCAAAAAAAGCCTGGTCTTAACATGGTGAAAAGAGAAGAAATTATTAATGCATTGTGCAGCACATAGAGAAACAACAAATTGCCATTTTGTTAATGATTGTTTATGTGCAGGAAGGCACACCTTCCTGCACATAAACAATCATTCATGGCGATTTGCTGAAGGTGTACCTTCCTGCACATAAACAATCATTAAAAAAATGCCTATTAGCAACTTCTATGTTTGCTGCACAATGCAGAACACATGGGAGTTACAAATCATCATAATGGATTGTTTATGTGCAGAAAGGGACACTTTCCTGCACATAAACAATCATTCCCCCAATGCAGGCACCCTTGCACTATAGTGCAAGGGTGCCTGCATTGGCGCTAGGCAGCTTAATTTAGCGCCAGTGCTAGGGGAAATGCAGGGGTACGCCGTATCATTATAAATACGGCACATCCCTATGTTTTTGAACTGATGGAGCGCGATGTTAGCAATTTTGGAGCTAACCCACACTCCGCCAGTTCATTGTACATATGTCCCTTTATGTGATATTTGGCTGCTGGAGAATGGTTCGAGCAGACCATGTCTCTGAGAGACATTTTCTCTTCTCAAATAAGACATTTTCTCCATGAACTTTCTGCCAGTATCTCACGTAACATTTGTCTGCAAGATAAACCCTTGAATGAAAAGATGCTCAAGATACTACTGAAATGTCTTTCTTGAAAGATTCGTAATTTTGCAAAAATTCTGCACACTTCACAAAACAAATCACAAATTTCACACATCCCTAATTTCAATTAAAACAATGCTTTCAAATTCCAAAATCTAAAGTAGAAGTTGTCTTGGCACCAACAAAAATTTCTTCACCATTAGTATAGTACTGATATCAGTTTCCCGATATGTTAATTGAACAAATTGTTATGTGTTTTGCAAAGCGTTTTGAAATGTCCTTTATAAACATTCACAATGTGAGTTTTCAACCTATCACATGCCTTGAGATCAGTGGGTCTTAAACTTTTCACTTCTGAGGACCACCACTTAAACATTACTGGAACTCGGGGACCCCTACTGAATCATTATTGGAATCTGGGGACACAGACTAAGGGGCCGAATCCGATCTCGGCCGGTAGGGCTCCGAATCGGATTCGGCTTAACCGGATCCGATTCGGAGCCCTATTTCCCGACCGATTCGTACGCGCGAGTACAATGCGAAATCGCCGACCGACTCGTCCGGGCGTCCCGACCGCTCCGACCGACTCGTTCCCGGGTCAAACCGCACCGACTGACTCGTTCGGACTCGACTCGCACCGCGCAATGGAGACGTTCCTCGGCCAGGTAAGTACGATGCGCGCCGCGAGCAGTCCGACCGAGCCACGCACTCCGGCTCGAAAGAGCAGTCGGAGCCGTACTTTGGGGGTCCGTGTTGGACCCCCCTGTACGCGTAGCCGCGCGAGTCGCACACAGGGGGGACACATGGGTCCCCCCTACACGTGCATGTATGGCGCGACCCGCATCGACGCGCACACGCTGTAGGGGGCGCCCTTGTTCGTGTCGTGCCCATTGAGTCAATGGGAGCCCGTGTACGCGTCGTACGACTGGCTCCCATTGACTTCAATGGGAATCCGACCGAATCGAGTCCGACAGCATACGTGCGCATCGTACTCGTTCGGTCGGACTGCTAGAGTCCGATTCGGTCGCAAATCTCTCCGGGTCCGGCTCGGTCGGAGAGGTTTCCGGCCCGAATCGGAATCGGCCCCTAAGTCCTTACTGGAAGTTGGGGAGCCCAGCCTAAGCATTTATGATGATTTGAACCATAAAACAGTACACAAAAAATACAGAAGCAAGCATTCATCACACAAATTTTCAAATTATGAAACTCTATTAATTCACAAACAAATATAAAAAATCTAAATGCTATTTTTAATAGGAAGGTTGGAGAATTTCTAAATTTAATTCAGCCCACTCATCCTCCATACTATATTCTGTTTGATGCGCTTGCGCTGCTCCAAGAATCAACCTGAGGATACAAACTTAAATTCTAGCCTCCAATTTTAAATTCCTTCAAATTTACAGTTCGTATTAACATGTTCAGCTGTACATTTTGATTCTTTATTTATGTACACATTATTAACCTGTTAATAATATTTAATTTTCACTGCAGTCGCTGACACCCTTAGTAGGCTTTGGGGCACCCTGGGAATCCTGGACAACAGGTTTAGAAACACTGCTTTAAACAAAAGGGGCTGGGTATCTAAAAACACTAGAAAGGGCTTCACAGTCTTTGCGTGCCAGATATTTACATGAGATACAATTCCATAAAAATTACCTAAATGAGAATCATTCATACAGTCGTAGCAAATACAAACAATCTGGGATTGCCATTATGCAGCATTTAACTTTCATAGCATCTCAGACATCCTACCCATCCACCATCTCACCTTGCCCCCAGAAAGACTAGATATCCAACTGAATGGAGAAACACAGATGCCAAAAATTGTGTCTGAAGGGGAGAGGGACTTAATTAGTCACTGGCATCTCCACTCATGGTCTTTGCCTTTGATGGCCTCAAGTGTGATAAAAAGGATAATCACAGTAAAAAATTGGGTTTCTGGTTGGCAGAGATATGCACCTTGTCCAAGCAGGAACCACCACTCTTGTCAGGGTAAGCTAGATACACCCTAAAATATAACATGTGGTGACCTTCTGGCTATTTGGCAAAGAGTAGTCAGGCTTATCTAAAGAGGCAATGTGTAAAGTATTTGGGCAACACATACACACGCACACACTAACACAATGAAAACACCACAAAAAGACTCCATACAGGGTTAGAAAAATAGAGAATATTTTTATGAGAAAATCAAGACCAAAATGACAAAAATCCAATAAGTAGAACCGAAGGTATACATTTATTAAGAATAAACCAACAATAGTGCTTAGAAGTCAATAGCACTAAAAGGTTACTTGAGGTTGTGCTAGATTGAGGTAAAGCTAAAATTCAGGCTGACTGCGATGGAGGGCAGGCTGGCTACAGCACTTAGATAAGGCCCGCTGACAAAGTACTTTGGATGGATCAAACGTTGATGTCCAAGGCTCATTGCGAGGAGTCAAGGAGGCGCTGCGTAATCATCCATCCTGTGGATGGAGGCGAAGTGTTGGCACTGATCCGCGCAGTTGATGAAGGTTTGGGCATTAAACCCCTTTATGATGCAGGCTCTACATCGTGGTCGAGCCGGGTTGTCCGTCATCGTTGAGCTGCGCAGTCCGTCGAGGCGATGTCGTCGATCGACTCATGTGTCGAAGGGCAATGAATCGGTTCTGATCGGCACAAAGCCGTCACTGCGCTGATTTTTAAAGGCAGAAACAGAGGCAAACCCCACTTCTGAGGCTCAGGACTGGATTGGCACCTCAGGCAAATGAGGACTTACAGGTGGCAGAGTCCAGCAGCAGCAGGGTTGCAGGAAGTCTTTGATGGCCCTGAGAATTCAGAACAGCAGGCAAGTCCTTGTCCTCAGCAGGGAAGATAAACGCAGGGCAGCTCAGCAAAGCGGAGAAGCAGCTCCTTCAGAACAGTCAGTCAAGCAGAGTGACAATCTTTGTCTTTACTCCTGCCAGAGTTCTTCACAGGTCCAGTAGTGTATGGTCTTGGTAGGGTCAGAGCCCCAGTACTTATACCCAGTTGTGCCTTTGAAGTGGGGATGACTTCAAAGCAAGCCCTTGACGTGCGCAGCCACAGGGACCCTTTCATCCCAACCCTGTATGCCAGGCTATCTGTGGGGGATAATCAGCCCTTTTTGTGGGTCACAGGACACTGCCTATTCAGATGTAAATGTCAGCTGCCTCTCCCTTCCCAGGAAGGGCTAACAGAAAGTAGATGAATGCAGATGAGTTCTCTGTCACATCCACCCTTCCAGTATTTGTGGCTGTCTAGAGGGAATGCACAAAATGTAGTTGTTACCCACCCCAAACGTATATTGGAGACAGGCTGCATGGCACACAAATCAATAGGAGCAGAGAAATGTAAACTTTCTAAAAGTTGCATTTCTAAAACAGTAATGTTAAATCCAACTTTACCAGTAAAGAGTATTTATCATTACCATTCCAAAGATGTGAAACATGATGCAGCAATTCCGTTCCAATCAGGAATTACTGCTTAAAAGTGTTTTAAGAAATTCCCAATGCTAGCCTATAGGAGTAGGCCTCACATTAGTGAAAAGTGATTTTAGCTGTTTGTCACTACCAGGACATGTAAAACATAAACGTATATGTCCTACCTTTTAGTTATGCAGCACCTTGCCTTTATGGCTACCTAGGGACTACCTTAGGGGTGACATATGTGTAATGAAAGGGGAGTTTAAGGCTTTGCAAGAGATTTTAAATACCAAATCGAAGTGGCAGTAAACTGCACACACAGGCCTTGCAAGGCAAGCCTGACACAGGTTTGAAAGGCTACTTGTGAGGTTGGCACAATGAGTGCTGCAGGCTCACTAGTAGTATTTAGATTACAGGCCCTGGGTATATGGTATACCAGTTTACAAAGGATGCATAGGTAAATTAAATATGCCAATCAGGTACATACCAATGTCACCATGCTTAGGGGAGAAGCACATGCACTTTAGCAGTGGTAAAATGCTCAGAGCCCTAAGACCAATACAATGATACAGCAAAAAGTGGAGGTAAGCAGACAAAAAGATTGGGGAAAGACCACCCTGAGGATGACAGGTCTAACAATCACAGAACACACAATCTAATCCCTAGAAATAATATGGTGTTAGCATTTCTGATGATTATAATTAACTTACCAGGAGGCCTGATGGGCTTGACAGCTCCTTTTGATTTTTTCTTCTTGGCTCTGTGTTTGGGGTAAAACTCTACACCTTTATTCTGCCTTTAATCAGCTATTTATACAATCTTTAGAAAAAAATATTTTTCCGCAGTCAATTCAATTCTTCTCTCTTTTTCCTGACCTGAAATCTGTTTAGTAATAAACACTTTGTGATGGCTCATGATTAAAGTTTCTGCATGTATGATCTACTAAAGTCTCTACTCAAAGCTCAAAGTATCGGTTGATTGAAATGAAGTAGTTGGAAATCTTAATCAAATCAGCCTGCCTATGCTCAAGCGTCCTTCACGCCTTATCCTTAGAAAAGGTAGAAATGAAAAATCCAAGTATCTTTTTTGCATGTGTGAAGGGTACTTTTAGAGTACAAACCTAGCTGCGATGTGAAGGTTAGGTTAACATGATAGAGAAGGGTACAATTTATTTTATTTACGTGTAATTCAAGGGTTCTCTCTTTCACTATGCCCAGTGTTAGCAATGTAGTAGGCTTGGATTATCTCTACTTTAGCCGACTCCCTAATTTATGATATTTCTAATCTTTCTCTTCACTGTTTTCTGGTGATGTACTGAGTCTCACATTGAGAAGCAGGCTTTGAAGTGTATATTTCAAATACATCAAAATCTTTTTTGTGAGTGTGTGTAGTAGTATATATAACTCTGGATCCCAAAATGGACAAATGGACAATCCTGCAAGATGTTTGAAATTTGATATGTGTTGTTAATATAAAAGCTTACTGAGGAATGTCACAAATCCCTCAAGATTGCGGAACTAAGGGAGATTTGCCTCCAACTGGAAGCACTAGCGTCTGTAGCCAATGCACGTCTGCCAAACGAACATGCTGTGAAATTAGAGGCTATATTTGGCTCCACATTAGTAATAAATCATTCACTACTGATATGAATATTTTCTTGTGTTTGGTATTTTGTAGACCTCACTCTGATTCTTGTAGGTCTCACTGGGATTGCAAAATCCTGCTAAAAAGGATCCTTATGGTGGTCAATTACCAGTCATTCAGCCACGGCCCATGCAGGTAAGAGCAGTGGGGCCAGGTGGGGGGGATTTCGACAGACAATGACAAGGGGAAATTAAATAAATTAATTTTCCCTCGTCATCGTCCGTCGAAATCCCCCCCCACCCGGCCCCACCGCCCCACAACTCTTACCTGCACAGGCCACGGCTGCAGTCATTAAATCAATCAAGAAGTGTTTGGCCCTCGTCTCCTCTATAAAAGTAAATTAGGCTCTCAAAATATAGTAAGGGTGATGTTGGTTTCTGATAGACATAGCTCAGGTTACACTTGGCCGGCTTAAATATCCCCAGTATGGGGTGGCACACCAAAGCATTTATCCATGAAAATGTCTCTTAGGTCAGTAATACTTATGTTTGGCTGAAGGATGGCAGATGATTTGAATGTTATATTTTGTTTTGTCATGTTATGTTATGTTATGTTATGCCATGTCATACCTTGTCATGGTATTTACTTTTTTGGTATCTTAGCTGATTCTTGCATAGTGAGCATCTACCAAAGTACATTTTGACTTTTTGATAGATCACAGCCTGAAAAATGTATTGTTGTGTTCCATGTCTTGAACCGGAAGGCATGTCCACTTGGATTCCTAGTGCAGCAGATATGATTTCTCAATTCCTGATGTCAGGAATGTGCATTTTTTGTCTGTTGACCAATAGGTCATTTTAGGTAGACCTTTAAAGGGAGCAGTAGAAATAAACATACACTGGGAACAAAAATATGTTCCAAGCATTGATTGCCATGCTGGTAGAGGTGTGATAGGTCACTCACATCTAGTGTGGCAGTAAGGTGAGTTAAATACAAAAAAAACTGCAAGACATATTAATAACGAGACATAATGTTGATAGACCTCTGGTGGTACTTGGGTGATACCCTGTGTAAAAAGTGACAAGCTACTCAGAGTGTAATTGTTCTGGTCAAACGCATATGATCTTTGGTACGAGGGTAGAGGCTTTCATTTAACAAACTACACCTTTTACTGATGAAATGCTTTACATTGCAACTGGATTTGAAAGATGCAGACGTAAGACACCCTATAGAGGACAGTGCAAGCAATCAAACTAAATGGGAGAATGACGATAGTTGAAGCTGCATAGACCATATAATCATGTGTTTTAGAATGGCGAGATATTGCTCAGATCTAGGGCATGTTAATAATGTATTTAATGATGAGTTCATAAAACCTAACAATATACATCATAAACAACCGCACATATGATAAATTGCAGAAGATGCAGTAAGATTATTAATAGCTGTCCTCAAATCTGCATATATTTTCACTCTAATATCAACTTGAAAGTTTACAAAATGTACCTGCCGATGATGAGCCACATAATCAGCTTCTCAATTCCAATAAATAGCCTTTTTGTGCTCAAATAATAATTTTTCATTTTTTTCGAATGAACACATGTATCCCAAAATATCAGCCTGTCAGATGCAGAAATAAACATTCACCGCAGCAGGCCAGTAACAGCATCATATGCCCAGGTCCACCATCATAGGTTCATGCCCTGCCTCGTGTGCTGATATGCTGATGTTCATGGAACATGATCACATGTAATTCCTCATGCTATCATTTATTGCCTTCTTATGTTAGGTCTAGTTAATTCTGTCTGTATACAGGCGTATTTGCCACTATCGCATATAACGTGCCCAAGTATTATTTCAAATCCAATATTCAAAGGGGCATATTTACAAGCCCCTATCACCACTTTTAGTGATGTTCCTGTGGCGATATGGGCTTTGCCTTATTTACAAGGCTGCATTAAGTCACTTAATGTGGCTTAACGCTGCCTTGTAAATGAGGCACCCTTTCTCACTATACTTAGTGTGAAAGAGGCAGGCAATGGGTGCTGTGGTGGTCGTTCCACCGCAACATCCACTGATTTTGATGCAGCCCCATATTTACAAGGCGTTTTGCAGCACACATAGGCATAGGCATAGGCATTTGCAGCAACAGGTTTCCCTTCCTGCACATAAGCAATCATTAAAAAAAACATGACGAGCTGCAATTTCTATGTGTGCTGCACAAGGCAGCACACATAGAAGTTACAAAACGCCATTTCAGATTGTTTATGTGCAGGAAGAGACACCTTCTTGCACATAAACAATCCGTCCCCTCAACGCAGGCACCCTTGCACTATGGTGCAAGGGTGCCTGCATTGGCGGTAGGCTGCTAAATTTAGCGCCAGGACAGAGGGAAATGTAGGGCTGCTCTGTATTCTTGTAAATAGGGTGCAGCCCTGCGTTTTGGAAGTGGCAGAGCACGGCATTAGGCCAACAAGGCTATCGCCACGCTACGTCACTTCTTTTGTAAATATGCCCCTAAGTTTCTTTTATGTTCAGGGACTAATGTGCTTATGATCTTCCTAAATTAGTCATGTATCATCAAGCTGTGCAAAGAAAACTTCACGTTTCCTGGTAAACAATGCTTGTTCATGGACAGTCTCAAATACCCTGGTCGGTTATTACATGCCCGGGTTCAACCTTTATAGTTAGGCCTGGGAGGTGACCTCTGCTCCGTTTGCGGACTTTGCAGAATTTTCCGCACTCCGCGGAGCACGCTGAGTTTTTTCCTCGCTCACACTCACCATTGTTAAGTTAGCGAGCGCGGAAAATGCAATGCTAGACTATCTCCCAGCGAGATTTCTCAACACGGGCAGCCACGGATGGTCGCAACCGATCACGTTGAGAAACCATCTGTTCGTGTTGAGGAAGCTGCTTCTTGAGTAGAATATCTATCAATCAATCAATCAATCAGAATATTTGTAAAGCGCACTACTTACCCGTGAGGGTCTCATGGCGCTGGGGGGGGGGAAGCTGCTACTGCTCGAATAGCCAGGTCTTGAGGAGTCTTTTGAAGGTTAGCAGGTCCTGGGTCTGCCGAAGGAGGATGGGGAGGGTGTTGCAGGTCTTGGCGGCGAGGTGGGAGAACGATCTGCCGCCGGAGGTCGCTCTTCGGATGCGGGGGACTGTGGCTAGGGCGAGGTCGGCGGAGCGGAGCTGGCGGTTGGGGGTGTAGAAGCTGAGTCGTCTGTTGAGGTATGCTGGTCCGGTGTTGTGGAGTGCCTTGTGTGCGTGAGTGAGGAGCTTGAAGGTGATCCTCTTGTTGACGGGGAGCCAGTGTAGGTCTCTCAGGTGGGGTGTGATGTGGTTGCGGCGAGGGATGTCGAGGATCAGGCATGCAGAGGTGTTCTGAATGCGTTGAAGTCGTTTCAGGAGTTTGCCCAAGGCTCCTGCGTAGAGGGCGTTTCCGTAGTCCAGCCTGCTGCTGACGAGGGCCTGGGTGACCGTTCTTCTTGTTTCGGTGGGGATCCACCTGTATATCTTGCGGAGCATGCGGAGGGTGTTGAAGCAGGAGGACGAGACGGCGTTGACCTGCTTTGTCATGGAGAGAGTAGAGTCGAGGATGAACCCTAGGTTGCGTGCGTGGTCGGTGGGTGTTGGAGCTGTTCCCAGTGCGGTCGGCCACCAGGAGTCGTCCCAGGCCGAGGGGGTTGAGCCGAGGATGAGGACTTCTGTCTTGTCCGAGTTTAGCTTCAGTCGGCTGTTCTTCATCCACTCAGCGACGGCTTTTATTCCTTCGTGGAGGTTGGTTTTGGCGGTGAGGGGGTCTTTTGTGAGGGAGAGGATCAGCTGGGTGTCGTAGGCGTAGGAGATGATGTTGAGGTCATGCAGTCGAGCGAAGTGGGCGAGCGGTGCCATGTAGATGTTGAACAGTGTTGGGCTGAGGGATGAGCCCTGGGGTACGCCGCAGATGATCTCGGTGGCTTCTGAGCGGAAAGGGGGGAGGCGGACGCTCTGGGTTCTGCCAGAGAGGAAGGAGGTGGTCCAGTCCAGAGCCTTGTCTTGGATCCCGGCGTCGTGGAGGCGTGTGCGTAGGGTGCGGTGGCAGACAGTGTCGAAGGCGGCTGACAGGTCCAGGAGGATGAGGGCCGCGGTTTCTCCGTTGTCCAGTAGGGCCCTGATGTCATCGGTGGCAGCGATGAGGGCAGTTTCGGTGCTGTGATTGCTGCGGAACCCGGACTGGGATGGGTCCAGGATGCTGTTCTCCTTGAGGTAGTGGGTCAGTTGTCTGTTGACGGTCTTCTCGATGACCTTCGCCAGGAACGGGAGCAGGGAGATGGGCCGGAAGTTCTTCAGGTCCTTGGGGTCCGCCTTGGGTTTTTTGAGTAAGGCGTTGATCTCGGCGTGCTTCCAGCTCTCCGGGAAGGTTGCTGTCTCGAAGGAGATGTTGATGGCTTTCCGGAGATGGGGTGCGATGGTGGTGCTGGCTTTGTTGAAGATGTGGTGTGGGCATGGGTCTGACGGAGATCCGGAGTGGATGGTGTTCATGATTTTGATGGTGTCGTCGTCGTTTATGTTGGTCCAGGAGAACAGGGGGTTGGTACGGATGGTGGCCGTGGGGACGGAGGTCTCAGTGGTTGTCGGGGCGGTTGTGACGTTGAAGCTGTCGTGGATGTCTGCGATCTTGCGATGGAAGAAGGTGGCAAGGGAGTCGCACAGGTCTTGTGATGGTGGGATGTCGTTGGTGTTGGAGCTGGGGTTGGAGAGTTCCTTCACGATGTTGAAGAGCTCTTTGCTGTTGTGTGTGTTGTTGTCTAGGCGGTCTTTGAAGGAGGCCCTTTTGGTGGATATGGTGAGGTGATGGTGTCTGCGGGTGGCGTTCTTGTGGGCTGCATAGCTGTCCGGTGTCTGTTCACGGTGCCATTTCTTCTCTAGTTTTTGGCAGGTTTGCTTGGAGCAGCAGAAAGAGCAGCAGAAAGAAGCAGCACCCTCTTGCACATAGTGCTGTTTGCGGGACAAACACCCGGCGCTAAAAATCAGCGTGAACGGCTTGCGGAACTCCGCGTAGCGCAGCAGAGTTTTTTTGTCACTTTGCGGAGTTCTGCATAGCGGATCTCCGTGAAGTCCGCCTAGGCCAAATTATAGTCCCCTGTATCACCATTTTACACCAGCTTATCAGGGGGCATATTATCAAGAAACGGCGTTAAAATTATCGCCGCTTTAGCGGCAGAAAACTGCTGCTAAAGCGGCGATAATGGGCTTGATAATATGCTCTTGAGAATTCCAATAGAAGCCCATGTTCTGGTGTCAACATGGGCTTCTATTGGAATTCTCAAGGGCATATTATCAAGCCCATTATCGCCGCTTTAGCGCCAGTTTTCTGCCGCTAAAGCGGCGATAATTTTAACGCTGTTCTTGATAATATGCCCCTAAGTTCCTGATTATGTTCAAACTGTCAAAGGCTTCCCTTTTCCATTGACTTCCTCCCTATTCTGAATCATCTTTACAAATCTGGGTGCAGTCAGTGCCACATGCCCTTGCAAAACCATATATACCCATGGATTGCCTCAAATGCAAGAAACAGTTTGATCTGCCAATGTTCATGCAAATTTCAGCAAGCAAACAGGTAAGGTCCTTTAGTAATTGTAATTTTCAAGGAAATAGTGTAAAGGGTAAGTCCTGTCTTACATATCTCATCGCCCTTACTAGATCCCAGTTGATGCCTGTCAAGACAACAGGACTTGGGAATATGGGCAATGTAGAGAAAAGAGACCAGCTTACAGGATTCTCTGCCTTGCTGTACCAAAAGATGAAACATAGACCAAAGGAGTACCTTGAGTCAGCAGACAGAAAACAGCAATGCATAGTTGTATACAATACAGATAAAGAATTCCTCAGTTTGTGGGGTTACCGAACCAAGAAGCAGGATTATTAGACAATAAACCAGGATAAAGCATAAACACTGCTGGAGATGGAGGATTCCCTCTCGCAGGTGTTGGGATCAGGAAGAACTTCACAGGGGTGGCAGAACCAGGAGATGTGTGAAAAATTAAACAAGAAAGCAGAAAGAAATTGGAAACACAGCATTAGAAGTGCTGAGAAGGAGCCTGGAAACAGACCCAGGTGAAACGGCCTCAATTTCTCTGAAAACATAATTTCAGCATTCCCGATGTCAGACACCTCAGTTTGGGATGTGTTGACATTGTGTTCCTTTTCTTGTATCACCTTGTGCTGCAATCATTCATTGGATCTGTTGCAAGAGAAGAGGTGCCACTGTTGGAGCTCGCTACTGATGGGACCACAGAAAGTTCCTCCTCCACTATTGCTGTTCTTTTGCACTGGCTCAAGAATCAGAATGAACCAGATACCAAAAACTGCTGCAACCCACTAAAACAAAGACCCATACTACGCAACACCTGTGATATAGTTGATGTCTTCATAAACTTGAGAAAAACCTTTTATGCATGTGCATTCCCTCTTCTCATCAGGTTCGGACTGGGCAATATGGCAATCAGGCAGTGCCTGATGGGCTGGTCTGACAGATTAGAGTGCTGGCTTTTTTTTATGAGGAGGTTGACCAGTTTGTACTGTTGATTTCCCTGATATAACCACAAACATTGCCTGCGGCAAACACAAATGAATGCAGTTTCTCATACTGTGCAAAATAACCATACAAGTAGACTTTACAATCATGTGTCAACCCTAGTCCCAAGGCTCCACTTCTCTCTCTGGTGGATTATATTAGAGAATTCAAATCCCCAACACTGTAATAGGCATTTTGCAGTAGGTGATTCCAAAGCTTGTGGCATGGTTCATATTAATAATGATATAATGTAGGGCCTGATTTTCAGTTTGGCCGAGGAAACATGTACCGTCACCATGGCGAAGTACTTTACTCCCACCACGGCGAAGGTATTCCGCCCACCAAATTTAAAGATGTCCACTGGCCCAGCAGACATCTGATATTACAGCGGTTCCTGTAAGTACATTGAAAGTTTGATGGAAGACGACTTCAATATGATGGATCCGTACTTCAAACTTTCAACTTTTTCTATTTTAAAAAACAAAATCTCAAAGCAGGATTTTGTTTTTGAAAATAAAAAACAATGACCTCTCACCATTGGAGTTTTCTCTCATGGCGTGGGGGTTCCTTTAAAGGTTTTTGATTTCACATACCACCATGTTTTTATGGCAGTATGCAAAAGCAAAAACTGGCCTTGTGGTTTGCCCACTCTAAATAGAGCAGGCAGACACATGGCCAAACCTTCAACAGCCCTTACTATGTCTGCAAATCGCAGGCATATGTAGGCGGCAGAGACAGAGTAATCTCCACTGTCTACATGCTGATGTTTTCTGACTTGAAATGAGCAGGTTGGAACATCGCTTTGGTGGAGAAGGCACTCCGTCACTTTTGCTTTGGAGTACCCTTTATGCCAAAATCGAAACCAGGCCATATAATCAGTTATATATTTAATGTTTTTTTCCAAAAGACCAGACCTAGGACATTTGCATACGTATGATCATTATTACGCCATTGAATTGGTATTGAGTGTGATTCCCTTTCTACATTCTCTGACAGTCTGTGAAATTATTAGACTATTATCAATTACAAAAGTGCTGTATGAAATTGCACCATCTGGAGAGCACAATTTGGACATTTTGCTTTTCTTTACACCTTATTTTGTTTGTCTCAGAAGATGCGGCAAGGCCCTAAAGTCTTTTTTTTGTTCTTTTGGTTTATTATTTTAATTGTGCAAGTGTTTTGTTCAATTCTTATTCAAGTTTACTTTCTTAATTTATTTCTCTCCTCACTTAGTTGCACCCCCAGCCTCTTTTCTATTTCTTTGTTGCTCTTGGAAGCTAGTCAGCTGGCTTGTGCTCCACCACGTCATCAAGAACAAGGATTATTTTATGGCCCAATCAGTGCAGCACACAGCTGATAGATGCAGTAAGTAAGAGATGTATTGCCTAACTTTGTGCATCAGAACTCTTAGCTATAATTATGCAACTTTCGTTTCACTACTCTATTCTTTGCATGCTCCACTCTAGCCCACCATGTTGCACCTCTTTATTTGGTGATGCCTCAATAGAACTGATAGCCTCCTATGTGCCCTTACACTGAAATTATCTTTGGTGACCCTAACCATGCTCTTCTTAAAACTATAGCGGTGATTATCCTGGAACACCACACTATTGGACCTGGCATACTGCGCTAGTCATTCTAATGTCATTATTCACGCTTGCCACGGGATCCCACTATGGATATCCCTTGGATGGACAACTCATGTATCCTTTTTGCATCACACTCCCTCTATGGATTGGATGTCCCCCTTATAATTCTCTTGCCTCCTTCTCTTCCTAGCCAATGCTTTCTGCTCCTCAGAATAGGCCAAAAAGGATTTGAACATTTAGTGCTAACCTGGATTGAATCATTTTTGAAGATAAGTTCTCAGACCATTGGCCTGGCACCATTCAGCTCTGCCCCATGCTCTCTTTGGTGTGAAGCACATCAGGGGTCAGTGCTATCTCCCCTCTACTTTTTAACATATATCGGGCACTCACACTTGTTCTCTCAATTTATTTCTCAATGTACATGCTGATGATATGCAAATCCTTGAGAACTTGCAGGAGCAGACAGGACAGGTCAATCAGACCTTCCCTCGGCATTTTAAATCATCCTGACTTAGATGTATAATAAGTGTCTAAAGCTAAACATGCTGAAGACGGAGGTCCTGCTGACACGTAAGAATCATCTGCAGTGGGAAAGTAAGATGGGCCACAAGCCCTAGTGCCCCTTCCAGAACCATCACGTGTAGTTATGGATCTAGGGGGCATATTTAGAAGAGAATGGTGGAGCACGGAGTTAAGCCAAAATTGCTACGCTGCGCTCCGCCATTATGAAAACATAGGGGTGTGCCGTATTTCCAATAATACAGTGCACCCCTGCGTTTTCTCCAGCGCTGGTGCTAAATTCAGCTGCCTAGCGCCAACGCAGGCACTCTTGCACGATAGTGCAAGGATGCCTGCATTGCAGGGAATGATCATTTATGTGCAGGAAAGTGTTCCTTCCTGCACAAAAACAATCACTAATGGCGAATTGTAACTTCAATATGTGCTGCAGAACGCAGCACACAAAGAAACAGCAAAAATGAGGAGAAATTAATCATTTCTCCTCGTTTTGCCAGGTTAAGACCAGGTTTTCTCTGGTCTTATTTTTGATGCTGCCCCATATGTACGCCACCCTGGTAAATAGGGGCAGCATTAAAAAGCAATGGGTGTTGCAGTGGAACGCCAACCGCAACACCTATTGCCCACCCCTTTCTCGCTAAGTCCTGCGTGAAAAGCGACCTTGTTTAGAAGACGGCGTTATGCCACGTTAAGTGGCTTAACCCCACCTTGTAAATAAGGCAAAGGGTTTATCGCCACAGGAACATCATAAAAAGTGATGTTCCTGGGCAATAAACTCTTCTAAATATGCCCCTTGGTGTTTTGAAAGATACAGAATCACCCTGATCCCAAAATTGGAGTTGCCAGGAAATGTTGGTTTCCTACTAGAACTGTGCATTAAATAATTCTCTCTCTATGATTTTCCAATCGAGGTGCAATCCCTTTTAAAATATTGTAATGAGGCCAATTTAGGCCTGCCACAGAAAAGTCTTCAGCATCTACAACAGTTGCAGAATGCTAACGTCAGGATCCTTTTCAATTTATAATAATTGATCATGTCACTGGGCGCTTTCATCAGCTAAACTAGCCTCAGGGATGGAAAAACCTCTATATAGCACTGAAGATCTTCCATGATCAGTTTCATATTTTTCTGCATTCAAATAAGACCTTTAAATCAACCAGTAAAGGTCAATCCTGTCTCCCTAAATTCGGGTCTAAAACCTGGGGATACAGACCATTCAGACGCCAGGCAGCAATTTTCTGGAACAGTCCCTCATTAGGCCAATGCACCTGGCCCCATCTGTTATGTTTCAGAACAACTGTTTAAACCTGGTTATACCCTCTCTAGTCTGTCTTTATTTTGCCTCTCCTTTAACTTTCTTTTGCTGCATTAAAATTCACCTTTCCTGTACCAATAGGATCCATTTTCTTAATAGTGTCCAGAGGCCCCTTGAGAGTGAATCTGCACTGAATAGATGTTCACTAGAGAAAATAAAAATGTCTTGCCAATGATTACGACAAAATGTAAGTCCAACCTAGTAACTGGAAGCAATCTATGTATAAATGTTGGTTGCAGGCTGGTGTACCAACAGCAACTAAGCAATAAGTGGATTAAATCTCTCTTCACAAACACAACATGGCTATTGTCTCTTGCTCTAATCAAGAATAATTTGTGCATCTTCTCTGTGGAGTTCGTCATTGCTCTTTGTTGATCCCAACAATGTTCAATGTGAGTGTGGCACCTTTGGTATCCTTTATTACATTATTTTTTTCTGTAGTTTTAGTCATATGAGTCCAACACCCAATGTTGGTTAATCAGGCCAGCCATTCTCTTAACTCCTCATCTCATCTTTCTTAGGTGGCTACATAAAAGGCACTGAACGCATTTAAAATGAACTTAGAAATAGTCAAGTCCTAACTGTGATTGGCTTTTCCCTCTATATGGAAGTCAGCCGGTGGCAGCTTGAGCTCTGCTCACTTTCTATGCAGTTGAACACTGTCCATGACATATGATTCACTTTTGACGCAGTTATTACCAACAGGCAGAGCACCCAAAAATGATGATGTTATTTCTGTAATTATTGGACTAGACAAAATATGAGTAAAACAGAAAACAGACTACATTGAAAAGAATGTTCAGTTTATCATTAGTGTCCACAATTTTATGGTATGGTTATAATAATTATGGATATGAAGTATATTTTTAATGGGTAATAAAGTGGCTTTGATATACTGTTAAATAATTTTTGAAAACTGTTCATACAACCAGTCATACTACCAGATCTCATCCAATGTGTTGAAGATGCGAGATAAGAGGTGGCGATGCCTGAGATAAGAGATGGCGTGCGTGTTAATGTGCCAGAGGATTGTAGCATGATTCACAAGTGCTGTAAGTACATTAATGCAACCGTGTGATATTTAAAGTTTAAGTATTTGATATTTATGGGAATTGATTTTACTTTTGTAATGTTTGATTGCGGCTCCTCCGCTAAGGCGAAGGAGCATCACCCCACTGCTCTTAGTGCAGTGAAAGAGGGAAAGATAAAATGATAATAACTAAACGTTATTATCATTTTATTTTTGATTGCTGTGGTGCTGTTTTAGAGTGGGGCAGGGCTGTTGGCTCGGGGAGGAGGAGTTGTCTATGTAAACTAAGTGCACGTGTCTGCTTGGCCAGTCATTTTGGCTCGCCAAGCAGTCATGCGCACTTTGCATATTCCCCACCAGGCTGTTATGAAGAGCCTGGTAGGGAATATGCACAGGCTCCCTGTCCCAATCTGAGCGTCGATTCACAGCACCCAGACTAATCACAATGCTGCATTGCAGCATTGTGATTGGCTATGGGGAGCCTGTGTGCGCGGGTGCTTCCTACAGCTTCTTCCAGAATGGTGTTAGGAGGAGCAGAGAAGTGGAGGAGAGATGCGGCTGGCGGAAGAGGCAAGTGCAGATTCTTTCTTTTATATTTTCAAAGCCCCCAGCCTCCCCCGCTCACCACCCCCATTCCCTACTAGCCGCCACTGACTAGTGTTTTGCAATATGTTCCCTTGATGGCAGGAGTGGGAGTCATGAATTGCGTTGGAAAAGTGAACGGAATGTTTAAAAGAAATATGGAATAAAGCACTATAGTAATAAAATACGTAAACATCAAAAAGAATAATTAAAGGTATAAAAAGAAAGAAATAATGGATGTGTGGCCTTATGAAAGATGAGAAACTCATCTCATATGTATAAGTTATTACATAACTTTGAGCAGTTCAGAAGTGATTAAAGTGCACTGATGTTCATTTGAAAATTATTTATTTAAATGATATAAAATTTGTAGGGAAATAAGTCAAGTTTTAATATTCAGTCTCTCGCTCCATAGCATTCGTTTTGAAGTCAAAGTTCTCACAGAAAGGAAAAAAATTAATGGGACACAAAGATTGATCTACAGTTAGGTGTGACTCTCTCTTGTAGTACTTCTGGCTTACTAATGATTTTCAGCAATAAGCCACTCTCTGAATTCACAAGTACTGCCTAAGTAAATGTCAGGATTAAGACTTAGAACTTGGAACAGAAATACCGCATTTAATTTACTCACCCCAGAACTCAGGACGACCAAGCGCAACTGCCACCAACTGGAGAAATGATGGCATGCCACCAAGAACCCCGCCTACAGAGCAGCTCACAAAACAGCCCACATCAACTATCACCGACACATCAAAGAAGCCAAGAAAGAAGCCATCACCACTCGCATCGACTCTGCTGCCAACCACACAAAGGAGCTCTTCAAAATAGTCAAAGAATTCTCCAACCCGACAGCCATAGAGAACACCATCCACCCCTCCAAGGAACTCTGTGACACCCTCTCAGACTACTTCCACAAGATCACCAACATCTACAACAATTTCAACATCCAGCCCACCACCATCCTTCCAAACGACCTCAACCAACCAGCAAACATCAGCCAAACCATCTCCACCTGGTCAGCGCTCACCACCACGACTACCTTAGCCATCATGTCTTCTTTCCACTTTGGGCACACTTTGACCCCTGCCCCCACCACCTCTACAACATCACAATGAACCCAATCAGCACACAACTCACCAGCATCCTCAACACCTCCATCTCCACAGCAACCTTCCCAGACAGATGGAAAGGCAGACATCAGACCCCTCTTAAAGAAAACCTCCGCTGACCCCAATGGTCTAAACAATTATCATCCAATCTTCCTTCTCCTCTACCCAGCCTACGTTCTCGAGACAGCCATCAATCAGCAGCTCACCGAATTCCTGGAACAAAACCACCAACTGTACACCTCTCAATCAGGATTCCGTGCCAGCCACAGCACTTAGACCACACTGATTGCCACCGCAGACAACATCAGAACACTCCTCGACCTTGGAGAAATGGTGGCCCTGATCCTCCTTGACCTCTCCGCGGCATTCGACACAGTCACCCACAACACCCTAATCAACAGACTCTACAACGTAGGCATACGGCACGACTCCCTCAAGTGGATTGCCTCCTTCCTTACAGGACGCACACAGAGCATTCGACTGCCTCCCTTCACCTCCGCACCCAAAGACATCATATGTGGTGTACCACAAGGATCATCCCTCAGCCCCACCTGGTTCAACAACATTTACATGATGCCCCTCGCAGACGTTGTCAGATCCCACGGACTCAACATAATCTCCTACACAGACTACACTCAACTGATCCTCTTGCTCACTGAGGACCCCGCCAGTGCCAAAAACAACTTCTGCAACGAGATGGCCAATGTAGCCAAATGGATGGGAGACAACTACCTCCAACTCAACTCTGACAAAACTGAAGTACTGATCTTCGGGAAGAACACCTCTGCATGGGACCACACCTGGTGGCCTGCATAACTCGGACCCACACCTACCGACCATGCATGCACGCACGCAACCTCAGCATCATCCTCGACAGCCAACTGACCATGAAATGACGAGCTTACGCAGTCACCTCCTTTTGCTTCCACACAAATCGCATGCTCTGCATAATCTTCAGATGTATCCCAACCAACACCGCAGACTGTCACTCAGGCCCCTGTCACCAGCCGCCTCGACGACACCTATGCCCTCTACGCCGGCATCTTCATCCAGCCCCTCAGAAGACTCCAGACCATACAGAACACTGCAGCTAAACTCATCCTGGGCCTCTCCAAATGAACCCACATCACACCCCACCTGGGAGACCTCCACTGGCTCCTTATCCAGAAAAGATGCCAGTTCAAGATCCTAACACACGCCTACAAAGCCCTCCAAGACCTAGTACCTGCCTACCTCAACCATTGACTGAACTTCCACCAACCCGCTACTCACCTACACTCCTCTTCACTCGCCCTCTCACACCCCCTACATCCGCTGCACCCGCAGCAGTGGCTGCTCCTCCTACATCGCAGCAAAGACCTGGAATAACCTCCCCCTCCAGCTCCGTACAGCCCCCTAGCTGGCAAACTTCAGAAAGAGACTCAAAGCTCTTCGGTGGAGACACAGTGCCCAGATGCCCCTAGGGGTGACAGAGTTGCACTTTACAAATGCTGATTGATTGATTGACTCATATGTCCCTAGTACATGTCACCAAGTGTACCCAGGATCTGTAAATTAAATGCTACCAGTCAGCTACAACACTCATTGTGCCACCCACTGCAGCAGCATTGTATAACTTGTTTTCAGACCTATTGAATAACCTGGCTGTGCAGTTTTAAAACTGCAAATTCTGTCTGTCAAAATAACTCCTTTTGACAGGCCTAAACCTTCCTTCTAAATATTAATAAGTCCTGCACTTGGGAGCTGGAGTAGATGGAAGATGGTCAGTGGAAACCTAGAACATTCAGAACACTAGACTGCTAACATCAAACCCTTGCAATACACACTTCTCAGGTCTGAGATCAGGACCAGATCATTGGTGGCAGAGACCTATGATGACGACTCGTGCACCTTGCCCTGCAATGAGTCATTATTTGTATTGGCTCTTCGCTTATGCTTAGTACGCACTTTCCCTCATCTTTGTTGTTTTTTGTTCAGTGTTGGTTCCCCTACTGTTCCTAGTTCCTTGCCTCTTGTTAGCCCTGTGTTCTGTTGTGCTGTGCCTGTTTCTCCAAATTTACTCCCAACAGATGAACCTGTTTGTTGTCAGCAGCGTCCTTGGGTGGTCAACTGGTTTCTGGTTTCTAGGTGGGCTCATGATTGATAGAGCTGCGTGCCCGGCTGAGACCGATACTGAGAGTATCTCTGAGGTTCCGAATGAGAGGCCAGTCTTGTGTTTACACCTCTTTCTCTTTCTCTTTCTCTTTCTCTTTCTCCTTCCCTGTTTACCCCGCATTCATATTGAAGACAACAAGGGGCATATGTACAAGGAGTTAAAGCCGCCGTTGCGTAATTTTTTTTATGTTAAGGCGGCTTTTTTTTATCGCCTTATTTACAAGTTGCCGCTAACCTCAGTTAGTGGCAGTTTTCTGGCGAAAACGTGAATTTTTAAGATCGCCACTTCTGTTAGAGGGAGTTTACGAAAATGAGATGCAAGGTAGGCGTCACGTACAAAAACTGCTGCTAACCTCACTTCACGATATTTACAAGGAATTCCTTGTGTGGTGCAAAACTCAAAAACTGCCTCTAACTGCAGTTAGAGACAGTTTTTAAGACCAGAAAATAGCTGGTATTAAAAATGGAGCAAACACTTGGGGCCTCATTTCAGACGTTTTTGGTGCTGGACAGAGCTGCAAGGAATGTTGCTGCGCTGCCCTGCGACAAAACTACAAGGCAGGAATGCACACCATCAATAAGATAAGACACATTCCTGGGCCTCATTCATGAAAAGTGTTGCATCGCTGCGACAAAACAGCGTTGCAACACTTTTCACTATGCCCTTCTAGCGACACCATGGAGGCGCTGTATTCACTGTACGGCGCTCCATGTCACAATCATGAATAAGCCCCCCTGTCAATGGCTGCCATGCGCCAATGCAGGCACCCTTGCGCCATGATGCAAGGGTGACTGTGTTGCGGAGTTGATTGATGTTCTGGCTCCATCACTTCTCGAGACGTCTGCTGGTGTGTCTGGACTAGTGGAGGGCGGGAGTGAACCAGTTGCCCTTCTTGGAGTCTTGTTTGCCTGGTCTTTTCCTTAGGTGTGCTAGGATGTCGGCGCTGTTGGAGATCCATCGGTGGAGGTTGCGTGCTTCGGTGTTGTGTACTGTGAGGGTTAGCAGAGTGGTGGTGCTGAGGGAGTTGACAAGAAGTTCTTCGGTGTCCTTGATCTAGCTGTGAGGAAGGGGAAATGGTGGCGGTGGTGTACGGTGGGCATGGTGAAGATGTGATGTATACAATGATGGTCGGTCCAGGAGAGTCCAGTGGTGTGGCTGTAGTTGAAGTTCCCACTGGCAGAGAAGATGTGCTCGAGCGTGTGTCCGGCTATGTGGGTTGGTGGGGTGACTAGCTGCTTGAGACCGATGTTGGCGAGGTTCCCTAGGAGGGGGTGGTATTCTGGTAACTGGGGTTGTCCAGGTGGAACTTGAGGTCTCCGAGTAGGATGTAGTCGGTGGATGGGAGAGCATGGGGTGCAATGAGGTCTACAATGGCATCGGTGAATGGTGGTCCATAGCCCGGGGGGCCTGTACATGAGGGTGCCGCAGAGGATGGTGTTGGAGTTGGTCCAGATCTGGAAGTGGAGGTGTTCCATGGTCACCGTTGGGTCATTAGAGTGCGTGGTCAGTTGGAGTGTGCTTTTGTAGACGATGGCAATGCCTCCTCCTGGACGGTCGGGGTGGTCCTTGCAGGTGATTTAGTAGCCATCAGGGATAGCGATGGCGATGTCCGGTCCGGAGCAGAGGTTGGTCCAGATTTCTGTGACGGAGGTGATGTCTGAAGAGGTGGCGTCGAGGAGGTCCCAGATGTCTGTGGCGTGTTTGTGGAGGGACCTCATGTTGAGGTGGATGGAGTTGAGCCGGTCGGGTGCGCTGTTGGTCGGCTGGGTGTGCGGAGTGCCGATGTGGCAGAAGGTGCGTTTGCAGTTTCGACAGGCGCAGGGTGCAAGGGTATTCTTCGGTGATGCTAGTTGGCAGGCGGAGTGGCGTCCATGGTTGAGGGTGAGGGTGCTGGCGTCGTAGCGGTGGAGTGTCCGAGAGGCAGGGTCCCTAGTTCTGGGCACGGTACAGGGCCGGGCGGACACAGACGGCCTTGCCTTTGGCTTCGCTTCGGCGCACCAGTGGCCCACCCGCTGCGCATGGTCGCACAGCGTCCGCCATTAAGTAGTGCTGCAGGGGGGCTGGACAGCTGTGAAGCGGGAAACGCAGGAAAGGACACTGGAGGGGGCAGGGACGTGGGTGATTTCAGCAGCAACAAGGGAGAGGATGGGGAAAAAGAAACCAGAAAAAGCACAGGAAAACAAAGCCAAACTCAGCAAAGATAAAAAAAATAAAGAAAAAGGTCAGAAAGCAACGGAGAAGAGCAAAAAGATGAACAGGAACAGCAGACGAGAGGGACAGGAGGGCAGTCAAGCTGTAGAGCAGTGACGCTCTACCACTGGACCACCAGGGATGAGGCACATCCAGGAGCCTTCGTGTGGAGGAGGGACTCAAACATGTGACCTCAGTGTCAGAGGAACCAGCAGCAGCAGATGGGGAGAGCAGAAGCAGCAACCAGACGGCGCAGCGCTGTGGAAAGAGGAAGTCTACTAAGGGTTAGTCCCCCGTACACCCAAAAGCAAACTAACAGGGGGCAGGGAAAGGCAGCACCACCCAGTTGCCTCTTCCGATCTGACAGTGGCGACCAGATTCCGTGTTCCCCATCTCCAGCAAGTAACAGCGGATCAAGCTGCATACCCAAGGGCCTGGGCTAGAACTGGCCCCATGCCCCTGGCACCCACTGCCACCAATGGACGTTCTCAGCGAATTGAGCGAGTTAGTGGAGTCTTCCACCAGTCTTGTGCGGTGCCCTCGGTGATGTAGGTCAGCCGCAGTGCAGGAATTGCTCAGGGCACGGTGTGTGTCACCCACAGGCACTAGGCCTGGCCCGACTCGCCCCCGGGCCTGCTCCGCTATGCGTCCCACCTTCTCCTCACCTGGACATTGACACCAGGGCTCAATGCGCTGCACTCTTTCCAAATCTGTGACTCAGCCAGTCAGGAGCCTCAGCCAGATGGGATTTCACAAGCCTGGGTACAGCAGTCGCCGCCCAGTCCGCTGGGGAACCTCCCGATGCAGGTGTGGCAACAAGGCCCCCTTAGGCGCAAAGTTGTAGCAATCCCGCCAAAAAAGTTTGGTACAGCTCAGGGGCCTCAACCTCCACAGCGCCCGGCCAGCACAACATCGTATGGCATGTGATGCAGAGAGGCGTGGCACACCATTGATAATCCCCTCCATACACCCCGTGGTAGTGGTGGATCGTAGTATGCGATGGAGACCTCCCTGCGTTGGTGCGCAGGAGTGCTTCTACGGTTCACAGCTCCATGGGGTGCATGGCGGTCTTCTCACACAGGTCAGCAACGTGTCTCCATGTGACCTGCTAGATGTCGCCACCAGGTAAGGACGATCGCCGGGCCTCAATGTCTACCGCCAGGGCCCAGCGACTCCACAGCACCTCCGCATCCCACTCCAGGTCCCAACGCAGGCCCAGCGAGGTCTCCGGGCCCCGGGGACTGTCCATGCTTTCAAGGTTTTGGATGCCATGGTGCTGCAAGAAGTGCGCAATGAAAAGTGATGCATCACTGGTTTGGCACAGCGATGCGCCTCTTTTCGTAGCTGTAGCCCTGAATTTCCTCTTCCAATGGGACTCTGGCTGATCATCCTGGCTGTTGGGGTGCTTGGGCGGGTGTTGATCTGTGCTGCATTTAGCCCTGGATGCTCCATTCTGCATTCCATTGATTTTATTTCCTATTTTTCAATGGAGGTGGACTTATAGGCTATTTTTGCGTCTAGAGGCAAAGAAAGTCACGTTGGGCTGACTAACGTGAGCTTTTTTGCCACTAATGGGCCTTTCGTCAGTTTTTGCCCACTAACATCAGAATTTGTATCGCCTTCACACTAGTGTTACCAGCAGTTTTCACCGCAGCTACCTGAAACTATCGCTATGTAGCAACGTTTTTGTAAATACATCGCTAACAGGGCGATAGTTTTTGGTATTAGGCCGCGTTAAGAAAACTGCTGCTAACTAGCGTTAGCATTAGCGTTAGTTAGCGGCAGTTCTTGTACATATGCCCCCAAGTTTTGTTTTCTTATCAATGCAGGGGCTCAAGGACAGCAGAGGTTTTTGTCATCCATGAAGCTCACAGTAAGTAACAGCAAATCAGAGAATCGGGCCCATATGTCCAGGTTTCGCTCTATGTGCCCATGTTCGGACAAATATATGTTCACTTACCACCATCATATTCCAGGAAAAACCTTACGGGCCTTGCACGCATGTACACTGTCTCATACCAGAGGCAAAAGTGCTGTATACTAAAAGCAAGTAACATGACTTAATATACACACAGCAAAATACAGCCACAAAATACACAGATAGACAAACACAATAACAGTTGGACAGACCGATAGAAACACGAGGGTAGGGAGGCGAGCACACACACACACACACACTCAGACAGACACTCACAAAGAAAGACAGTACAGAACAAGATACATACACAGACTCATGAATTGGTAGAGGAACACACACAGGCGCATGCAGGCACATACACATGCAGTTACGCACACTCACTGTCCTTCCTTCACTCACTAAGGAATGGAATCTACTGTTCTCTTCCTGGCCCTAAATAGTCCGCGCATCAGCAGAAATCCAGTGATTAGCAGGTATGCAAGGGTAAACATTTCACCTATCATGTCTTATTCCCTCCCTCCCTGTCCAGCTGCCTCCTGTGACGTCACTGTGCGATGCAAGGATGGATGGAAAGGCACATGCAGGCCTCTGGTTAATAAAACGCACACCTCAATGTTGGGGAAAACACAATGGGATGTTATTCTTCCCCAGTCTTTCCCACATATACCCTGCACATCATCACCAATAAGAGCCAGATGTATGACCATTTTTGCATGCGCAAACGGGTTTGCGAACCCGTTTGCGCATGCACAAACAGCATGGGGAATGTACAAACCATATTTTGCGAGTCGCAATTTTTTGCGACTCGCAAAATAGGGTTTTGCGCCTCGCTATTAGGAAGGGGCGTTCCCTTTCTAATAGCGAATGCAACCCTATGTAAGAATGTTTCACGTCCGCAATTGCGGCCGCAAAACACTTGCAAATTACCACCCTCTTCAAGAGGGTGGTAATGGGGTAGAAAAAGTGAAGGGGTCCCCAGGGGACCCCTTTTCCTTTGCAAATGCAGGGCAAAAATAATTTTTAAGGGCAGGCAGTGGTCCCAGAGACCACTACCTGCCCTTAAAAAATGAAACGAAAACGTTTTTTAAATGCATCCCGTTTTATTTAAAAGCAGTCCCAGACATGGTGGTCTGCTGAGCCCAGCAGGCCACCATACGTAAGAGGGCCTGCCATTCCCAATGGGGTTGCAAATTGCGAGAGGCTCATTAATATTCATGAGTCTCTCTATTTGCGACCCCATTGGGAATCGCTAACAGTGTGAAAAACACTGTTGTACATTGGAAATAGCGCCTTGCAAATTCCGAGTCGCAAAAACTCGCAATTTGCGAGGCGCTATTTCCAACGTCGTACATCTTGCCCTAAGTGCGCTCACAGGGAATTCGGGCAATACATTTGTTGCTTATTTTTTTATAAATTGGCTCTTATCCAATAGAACTTAAAGCCAAACATCTTATTATGAATAAATGAATTATTTAATTTAGAGAGAGCCAATCCGGCTGATTAAAATACGGACTATTATCATAAACAATGTTTCACCCTTCCTCTTCTGCTCCCCATACTGAAAGACTCCTGGAAACATATTCGAAAGTGTCCCTGCGTAATGTAATTTTTCTTTGCTACATTTTGCATTTTCAATTCCGCTCAATTCAATCTCCTTAAGATTCTTTTGACCTCTGTCGCATCCTCAATACTCCCAAAAAAAGTTAAGAAGGAAACAAAACACTACCTGCCAATTGGTAGGAGTTTTACCGTTTCTCCATGATTTTTTTGCCTTTTTGTTGAACTCTATTTTTGTTAGCTATAGAACTCTGTGCACTTTACTCCTGCTAACCAGCCTGGCAAGGTGTCTAGCCTGTCAGAGTACAATGAGGTCCTGTCGGCCATGGAAGTTGATGCTCCCCTACAGTAGAGGTATGGTGCGATGAGAGTCTGCGGGACAGTCAGTAAGGCCCAAAGATAACTAAGGGTAAATGCCACAGGGTGATCATATACACAATGTTATATAAAAAACAGGTGTCCAACATAGGCCCAGGACACAAGGCTCCATGAGACTATGTAAGTGAGTCCCATTTCAATTCAGCTATCGGCATAGTGTGTTGTTACCAATGCTTTTAAATACATACAGTGTGGGCTTTTGCTCTGCCCGAGGAGTAATTTTCTCTTACATCATCCTATTGGTTGTTTAGTGTAACCTTCCACCTCTAATGGGTTTCTTTCATTACAATGCATGAGGGTCTATCTTACATCTCAAAATTAAACTTGAATATTGCACGTTGAATTCTTCATCTCATGGCGAACAATCGTTTTTGTTTTGTCTTTTAACTGCAGAAACCTAGGTTTAGTCAGGACTCGAATTATGAAGCAGTCCACTTGGCTTTGCCAATGCTTGTTCTTAGTTAGACTTATTTTAAATCTGGTGTGGATCTGGAACTTCAGGACCTATGTTGGACAGCCCTTTTGAAAGCATGATGCATATTTGGAGGGCACATGGTTATAAAGGACCTTTCTCAAACTTAAGGCTGACTCATAAACGGCAGTGGTTTTATTTGCCATGCTCAGTACATATTGCATTTAATACTCTGTGCATGCGAGGTCATTGTCTGAAATGAGATATATAAAAGGCTTCGAAAAATACGCATCATCCAAGTTAAGCAAGAAAGCTAGTTAGAATAAAAAAACATAATACTGTTTATGTCAAACAACGGGAAACAAAACATGACAGTTTTCTACTTTTCTACTACGTAGGCCCTTATTAAAGGCACGTGACTTGAGGCCCTGTCTTTGTGTAAAATCTGGGACACGTTGTTAAATAGAACATTTTGTCCAATATAGTACAACGGAGAAGTTCATCTAGAGTGCAAATCATCCCGTTATTCAAATTACAAAAACATTGCCTTATGTTAAGAACGTAAATAAATGTGTACTGTTATTAAATCAATGCAGCAACAGTCATGACCATTTTAGGTTTCATAGAACCTCCTGCCAAGGTTGCTGTTTTAAAGCTCTTGTAGAAAAAATGTTGTACTACCTGAAAACGACAAAACAACTGTTAGATTCTCATGGTTGCGCCATTCTGTGGGACTTCTACTCACTGTTATCCACTCTGTTGCTAATCCTACTTTTTGTTATCACTGATAAGTGAATTGAATTGGTTGGAATTTTGCCCTTTCTGCAATTTTTTTGCCTTTTTGCTGAACTCTAATTTTGCTAGCTATAGAACTCTGTGCACTTTACTCCTGCTAACCCGCCAGAAAAGTGCTTGTGTTCTGCCTTTCAACATGGGAACAATGGCACATTTAATTTACTCAAACATCCCTAGTATATGGCACCAAGGGGGAGATTTACTAAGACTTACGCTGTGTTTGCGTCACAAAAGTGACGCAAATCAGTGCAAAATTTCTAAATTAAATGCTACCAGTGAGCTGCAGCACTCATTGTGCCACCCACTGCAGCAGCACTGTAAAACATGTCCTCAAGCCTACCATTGTAACCTGGCTGCACAGTTTTAAAACTGCAAATTTGGCCTGTCAAAATAACTCCTTATGACAGGCCTAAACATTCCTTTTAATAAGTCACCCCTAAGTAGGCCCAATTGCCCATAAGGCAGGGTGCATGGTATTTAAAATTAGGACATAGAAGCTGAACCCAGTTGGTTACGTGCCTCAATTGTATAGCAAGAGCCTAGTGATCAGGCCCCTATCCTTAACAGATTTGGTGATTGGAAGAAAACAACATGACATCTGGGTTGGGTTGGGCAGGTAAGATGACAATGGAAACCACAGGCAATATGAACTCATTTACAGTTTTACAATCAAATGAGTTTGGTCTCAGGGGGTCACTGGGGTGGATGACATTTAATTCTGTAAGTGGATGTTGGATTGTGGTGCTCGATTTATGTTGGACTTCATGTTTTCAGTTTTTTTCACATAATGTTTTGTATTATAAAAACTTCAATAAACAGAAATATAGGAAAAATTAGGACATGGAAAACTGTAATGCTAAACTTTGCGTTAAATGGAAAGGCCTTTAAAAATATTTTCAGTGTTACAGGGGTGGCTGTTTCATAGGAAAGCACTGGGATACAATATTATGTTTCATAACTGTTATCTCCGGCTAGAAAACAACTACAACTTATATTTTTGGACTTTTTGAAATATTTATTACAAGCCAATTATCTGGTAAAGTTGGATTAGTACTAAATATTTTGGATGACATTTAGATTTACCTTTGTCCTGCAGGAACTGCCTGAAATCTAAATCTACATATTGCTCACCCACTTTTGCCAGCCAATGATTAGCATTTGACTAGGTGAGGACGAGGTGTGAACTTACTCCCAGGAAGAAACAATAGGCTGGCATGAATGGGAACCTGAACCTCACAGAATATGCAGGATGAGGCTGTGAGAATCTTTTTTGACAATATTGTGTCACATCCTGCTTCAATGCAACATCCTTTTTGACCAGTTCTGCTGGGGTTTTTCATACGACACTTGGGGCGCATTTCAGATTCCTACTGTCACAGGCTACACTTGGACAGGGCCTTCTTTTGCCTTCTCTCCCCCCCAGCAGGCAGGCCCCAATCACAGTTGGCCTCTTTTCGACATTACAGCGTCAAAGACTATTTGACAGATTTGCTGGGTTTACATATAACAATTGGGGCGCTCATCAAAGGAGGGAAACAGGAGGCTAAAATACATTGGGCCTCATTTACAAGTGTCCTGTGAAACTGGAGCTTCACTTTTTATGATATTCCGGTGGCTCTGGCCTCTCAATCATATCTATGAGGCGACGCAAAGTCACCCTGCGTGGTTTTGCATGGCCTCATAGATATGGAGTAAGGCAAGGCAGCGCAAAGCGCTGTCTTGAATTACTATGCGTCAATGAAGTGTTCCATGGGTGTTCCGTGGGTTTTCCCACACAACACCCATGGGTTTTGACACATTCCCAGATTTACAAGGCTTTGTAAACCTGGGAATGCGTCAAAACTGAGAGCCTCCCCAGGGGAGACGTAACAAGGAGAAATAACTTTAAACGCCTCCATTGATAGTTTTTGTGCAGGAAGGTGTTCCTTCCTGCACAAAAACAAACGTGCCAACAGCGCAAAAACCCTTGCACCATATTGCAAGCGTGCCTGCATTGGCGCTAGGCACCAATTTGTGTGCCTGAGTAGGCAGAAAGGACAGGAATGCACCATATTTCATTAATACAGCATATTCTTGCCCTTTCCTTTTGATGCAGGGCAGTGCTGCAAGAAGCCTTGCGGCGCTGCCCTGCGCAAAAAAAGTTGTAAATGAGGCACTTTGTGTGTATTCACTGCTTCTTTGCCGAAAACTCAGCTTTTATTCTACCAGACATCAGTTTCTGAAGTTATTTTGGATGTTGGAGGACACTTGGATTATCACAGTACACTCCTCACACACAATACTTTGGCCCAAAGTGGTTATGGTTAGTCCCGGCAACCTTTACCCCATTGGTTAGGAAGTTCTCAAGGGTCATTCCCACCCATTAGCTTGTGGCAGGCATAAATGTAGCATGTCTATGCACCCAGATCAGACAGAAGAGAACCAAACTTGCTGTTCGAGACCTGAGAAGAGCCCAGACGACTGAGTCTGCTCTCCCTCTTGTACCCAGGACAGAGAAGTGGACTCGAAGGGTCATAAGGATGACCTCCTGGTCAAGCTACAGAGATACAACACGTTCCAAGAGGCATTTGCAGCAACTGCCCAGCTGATCAGTGGCAAGTGGACCTGGATAAGATGCTACCTGAAACCTTGTGAGTTTTTATGTGCCTCCTGTGAGGTCCTGGGGCCCTTAGAAGTGTACTCCAGGAGTGAATTGAGGTTTAAAGTTCTAAACTCAGAAGGTAAAATATTTGCCCCGGATTAACCTGGTTGGTGCTTCTGACTCACCCTTTTTTTGCGGTCAGCATCAAATTCCACCTAGGTCCTATTCTACTGCGACCATTGACTATCATTGGCACTTTGTGCTTCTTGGTGCTATTTCCACTTTAAACTTAACAATTCAGATCTCTGGTTACCCTTATTGGATTTTTGCCATTTTGCTGTCATTTTGCTGTTTTAGTACTGCAGAGTACTAGAGCGACCCCTCACTCCGCACCGGGCACTCCTCCCTCCAACCTCGCCCAGGGAGCCGAGTTGCAGCACATCAAGGGCAGCGCTTCAAGGAGTCCTGGGGGCAGCTTGCAGGCAGGCAGTTTGCCGCACCATCCCTGAATACCCCGAGGAGCTACTCCCATGCTTCGCTTGCTCCTCACATTGTTCGGGTGGCAGTCCGTCCCATCCGGGCCCCTGGGTGTCTCTCCACAGCACCGCTATGTTGCTCAGCAGCAGCCCAGTCCTCACCAATCGTCTGGTGCAGGACAGCGCCAGAGCCCGAGGGCCCTCAGACACGAGACATGGTCTCATCCAGCTTGGCCGCCAACTTAAAGATTGCCACCACAATCCTCTTCCTGCAGCTCGGCGGGCCCTTGCTCGCCTTTGTGTGCCACAAACAGGATCAGGGGCAGCGGTGGCCCCTTGACCCATGCTGCTATGGGACACAAGGCGTCTTGTTCAGTTCTTCAGTCCCCCGGGGTCACCAACTAGCTGTGGCTGGGGGGAGAGATGGCGAAGAGAGTCTCACCACTCTGTCATCTTGGCCACGCCTCCTAGGAGAGGCTGCAGATGACCCAGTTGAGAATTGAGAGAAAAGAAATTGGTCATGAAGGAGAGAATTGCTTTGGAGCGGTTAGCTCACGATAGGAGCCTAAAGGAGCTGGACATCAAGGCCAGACAGGCAGGGTTCAGCAGTGATGGTGGCAGCATACCTGCAGTACCCTCTGGAGACAATAGTGTTCATATTCCTAAAGGTTTGGTGCCTGACTTTGTTGTAGGGGGTGACATTGACAATTAGTTTGAAGCTTATGAGGTGGCTTTACAGATTCATAGGATCCCTGAGGAGGATTGAGGGGCTAGCCTCTGCAAGCATATTCCTAGCGAGTGGAGAGTCCCCCTACTGGCCCTAGAGAAGGGGGACAGGATGAGATATCTCCCCATGAAGGAAACACTTGTGAGAAAGTATGGCCTTACCCTTGAGAAGTACAGACAAATGTTTAGGGACAGCCAGAAGCTTGCCCATCAGTCCTGGGTAGCTTGTATGGATTGCTTTTGCAAGGTACTAGATGGTTTGGTGAAGGTCAGTGAAGTAAACTATTACCAGGGGCTGTAAAATTTGATTGTGAGACAGCACATGTTCAGTCTTTGTTTGGCCGATCTACGCCAACACCTTATTGATAGTAGGCTCGCTGAACCCAGTGAGCTTGTGAAGGGTCCACAAGAAGGTATCTGGGGGATCACCAAAGGGTGGGCAGGGTCCCCACCAGAAAAAGGAGACAAGCATAAAAAAGGGAGTACTCTAAAGGTCCTAAACTAGTTCTAAGGGTCAGGATTCCCAATCCCCGGCTGAACAGAAAAATAAATAGTTCCTTGATAATAAGTCCTTTGTGAAGGTTCCCCCTAAGTGCTAAGAGCATCAAGAGGTTGGGTACTACAAGGGGTATGCCAAGTGTCCCAAGCATGCACAGCCCCCCACTGGTGGGCAGACATCAGGGCTGGCTAGTGTAGCACTTGGAGAGCAGAGTGCATGGCTGATAGCGTAGAGGTTACCCTAGTGTCCCTGGGTGATGGGGAGATAGTGCAAAAGAACTCACATGCCTTGTAATACTAAGAAATACAGGCAGTGTGTCACTATCAACAGGCAAAGAGTGGAGGCTCTGAGAGACACTAGAGCCAACATGACAACTGTCAGATGTCATCTAGTGACAGCAGAGCAGGTAGTCCCTAATACATTCCATCAGGCTATTGTTGCTGACAACTATGAGAGTCACTATCCAGTGGCTCTTGTTCGCTTTGGGGGGGGGTGTTCAAAGGTTCCTTGAGGGTAATTGTGAGTCCATCCATGCCTATGGATTGTCTGCTTGCCAATGACCTAGTGTGCACCATCTGGAAAGAGGTGAGTTCAAGTCACATCTAGAGGTGTTATCATTGCCTGAGTGGGTGTGCCTGACCACACTGTCCAAGACCGCCAGAGAGGGCAGTAAGAAAGACCTGGAGCCTGGAAGAATGGCCCAGGTGCCTGCCAAAAAGAGGAAGGGCAAAGGGCATGGGAAACCCGCTCTTGAAACCCCCATGGTCTGGGAGGAGGCTGAGCCTGAGGGTGACGCCCCAGAACCTACAGGGGAGGACATTGCCACCTTGGGAAACCTGCCTGAACTGGCCAACTGACAGAAGGAAGGAGGTCCCACCAGGGAGGAGTTCTGCAAGGCAGAGATGGAGTGCCTTACTCTTGAGGGCCTATGTCAGCAATCTAAGAGAGAGGCAACTGTCGACCCCTCTGGTGATCACTGATCTTTTGGGGGAATGGACTTCTATACAGCAATTGAAGGTTCCTAAGCCTGGTGCAATACATGTGTTGGTGGTACCCCAGTGCTACAGGCCTTTCCTACTGGAGATGGCTCATGATCTTCCCCTGGCAGGTCATCTAGGGCAGGACAAGAAATTTGAACGGCTTGTCACCCACTTTTATTGGTCTCAGATACGTTCTGTAGGTCATGTCCTACCTGCCAGGCCAGTGATAAGTCAGGAGGGAAAAGCAATTCCCCTCTGCAGCCATTCCCTGTCATTGGTACTCCCTTTGAATGGGATGGCATCAACATTGTTTGAGCCCGGGATCCCAAGACAGCCCTTGGCAACAGGTTCTTGCTGGTCTTGGTGAACCATACCACTCGGTACCTGGAGGCTTGGCAACAGGTTCTTGCTGGTCTTGGTGGACCATACCACTCAGTACCTGGAGGCTATACTTCTGAGGACAGTGACTGTGTCCGCAGTGACCAGGGCACTAATGGGGCTCTTTACCCGTGTGGAGTTCCCCAGGGAGGTATTATCTGACTGTTGTACCATCTTTATGTCTGTGTATATGAAGTCCATGTGGAAGGAGTCTGGGGCAACCTATAAGTTCTTCACATCCTACCACCCCCAAACTAATGGGCTTGTTGAGAGGTTCAATATGACCCTAAAAGGCATGACCATGGGTGTATCTGAGTCCTTGAAGCGGAAGTGGTACATCCTAATACCATGCCTGTGGTTTTCATACAGGGAGGTCCTCTCAGCCTGGTGAAGGAGGGGTGGGAGCAAGCTCCCAGATAATTCCCCCAGGATGTGGTCAGCTACATGCTGGCACTCCGTATCCTGATGAAGAGCTTCTGGAAAAAGGCTAAAGTGAATCTAGAAGCCAGCCAAGAGATCATGAAATGGTGGTATGACTAGAAAGCCACTCTGGTTGAGTTTCAACCTGGTCAAAAAGTGTGGGCTTTGGAGCCTGTGGAGCCCAGGACCTTGCACAACCATTAGTCTGGGCCTTATGAGGTGAAAGAGTGCAAGAGTGAGGTCACACAACTGGTGCACCTCAAGACTCTCAGTAACCCTTTAAGGGTATAGCAGGTCAATCTTCTTAAACCCCACTTTGAGAGGTCTGAAGTAACCATGTTCTTAGTCATGGATGATGGATGATGGAGTGGAGGAGAAGAGTGAACCTTTCCCCAACCTCCTTTTTTCTAAGGAGCAGGATGGGTCAGTGGAGGGTGTCAGCCTCTCCCCTACCCTGACCCTAGAACAACAGAGAGACTTATGAGAGATGTTGGGGCGTTTTGCCTCTCTCTTATCTCTTACCCCAGGACTCACTACTTGTACCTATGATATTGATACTGTGGACAATATGCCTATGTAGAGTAAAATCTACAAGCTTTCTGGTAATGGGAGAGCCAGCATGAAAGAGGAAGTCTCGAAAAGGCTAGAGCTAAGGGTCACTGAGCCCTCAAACATTGCTTGATCCAGCCCAAAGGTGTTGGTTCCCTAAAGCTGCTACTTCAGGTAACACTCCAGAACATAGGTCATGCGTGGATTACCGGAGGCTCAATGCCATCACCAAGACTGACGCACACCCTATCCCCCGAGCTGATGAGCTCATAGATCGGTTGGGAGCTGCTAAGTTCCTCAGCATGTTTGACTTAATGTCTGGGTACTGGCAGATTACCTTGACCAAGGGGGCCAAAGAAAGGTCTGCTTTTCTACCCCAGAAGGGCCCCTCCAGTTCTGGGTAATGTCCTCCAGGGTAAAAAAAATGTCCCTGCCTCCTTCAAGAGGTTGGTCAACCAGGTTCTGGCTGTATTGGAAAACCTCAGTGCCGCCTTCTAGACGACATTGCAGTCTCTAGCTCAGAGGACCACCTGTGCTACCCCAGGGAAATGCTGCAGACTCTGCACAGGGCATGCCTGACTATCATGGCAACTAAGTGCCAGATAGGGCAGGGTTCCATAGTCTACTTGGGACACCAAGTGGGAGGAGACAAGGTGCAGCCCCTCCAAGCAAAGATTGAAACCATTCTGACTTGGGAACCTCCACGACCCAGACATAGGCCTTACCTGCTTCTATTGGGGATTTGTCAAATGGTAGGGCACCATTATTGCTCCCTGGACAGAGCTGACTTCTAAGAAGTGGCCCAAACAGGTGATGTGGACGGAGGCATGCCAAAACGCTTTTTACCCCTGAAGAAGGCTAAGTGCATAGCACCCATGCTTGAGGTCCCTGATTTCCCCAGTGAATTCATTGTGCAGACAGATGCCTAAGAGCATGTCATAGAGGCAAGGCTCTCACAGCTAAATGAAGAAGGCCTGGATCAACTTGTAACCTTGATCAGTAGGAGGTTACTGCCCAGGTAAGAGAGGTGGAGTGCAATCGAAAGAGGAGCCATTGCAGTGGTCTGGACCAGATAGACCACAGACCTCTCAGATGGCTAATGAAGATGAATGGTGAGAATCCCAAACTGTTGAGATCATCCATCTCCCTACAGGGAATGAACTTTTTGCTAAAATACTGCCCTGGAACCGACTAAGCCAATGCTGATGGTCTGTCCAGGTTCTTTCGCCTTAGTGATGAGAACTCCCAAGGTGTTGGGTTGTTCTCCCCACTTTAAGCTGGGGGGTGCGCAAGAGAACGTTTTAGCTTGTCATCCTTGACATGGTTTTTCCCCTAACCTTTTGCCTTCACACCTCCTGTTTTGCTGACTTAGGTTCTGCTGGCTCTAGGACTCTGAAAACTTTACCACTGTTAACCAGTACTAAAGTGCTTATGCTCTCTCCTTAAAATAATGTAGAATTGGCTTATACCCAATTGTCATCCTTAATTTACTTGTAACTCACTACTAAAGTGGCACTGCCTGTGGGCCTGCAGCACTGGTTAAGGCACCCACTTAAGTAGCCCTTTCAAAATGTGTCAGGTCTGCCATTGCAGCCTATGTGTGCAGTTTTTAAACTGCCATGTAGACCTGGCAAAATAAGCCTTTTGCCAGGCCCAAACCTTCCTTTTTCATGCATATGTCACCCCTAGGGTAGGCCCTGGATAGCCCAGAGGTAGGGTGCAGGGTATTTAAAAAGTTGGACATATACTTTTTAGTTTTACGTGTCCTGGTAATGGAAAATTCTTACATTTGTTTTTCACTACTGCAAGGCCTACCTCTCCCATAGGATAATATTGGGGTTTCCTTATTACATTTATTAGGTGATATTTTCCAAATGGGACCAAGTAACCAGTTAATTTTTGATGTCTTTGGAATTGTAATGAAAAATCCTCTCTCATGGTGAAGTCAGATTTTAAATTATAGGCTTTTAGAATTCCACTTTTAGAAAGTTGGCATTTTTCTGCCTTCTGCACTTAGTGTTTGCAGCCTGACTCTGGGTCACATGCCTGGATGTAGCGGACAGTTAGGCTTTGTATAATCTTCCTAGAGAGTCACACACAATAGAGACCTTAAGTGTGCGTGGATGGGCCATCAATGGCAGGATGTAAGGGTGCAGCTGGACACAGCCCTATTTGAATAGGTTGTATCCTGTCTCCACACAAAAGACTACATAGTCCCTGTAGTTATTCTGGAGCCACAACGGGAAAAGCAGGATGCCTGTAGACTTCAAAGTGAAACCTTTAGAGTCTTCAAAGGAAGGCCAAGGTATATATATTGGACCCCAGGCACCAACTCTTCAGTACAATTCTGGACCCAAGGATACTCTGATAGGAAGGATTGCCGTTCTTCTGAACTAGGGCTCTGAAGGACTGCTGCCCCGCTGTGCTAACCTGCTGCCTGCTGCCCTCTTGCCTGGGTGATAAGGACTGGGCCTGCATTTGTTGAACCCAGGACCCCAAAGAGACTCCAAGGGCTAGTTGGCTTGCGTCCTGACTCTAGCCTCAGGGACAGAAGGCTACAATAACCTTGAACCCAGCGCCTGGACTCTGCCATCTGTGAGCCAACCCTGCTAAGTAGAGACACCCCAGTCCTGGAACCTTAGTAATGGGCCTTAAGGTACTCTGCCAGCCCTTCTGTCGATCCAGCCAAACCAACACATCTCTGCTGTGCTGCGCAATCCTAAGCAGAACTGACACATCGCTTCTGCTGTGAGGGTACTCCCAGTGCAAGGACTCCGAATCAACCTAGCAGCCCACATCAGAACCGCCACTGTGTGACGCTTCCCCAACGCAGACCCTCGCATAACAAATCTCTTGTCGACGGCAGCCTCTACGACGATGTAGGTTCTCGCATCTCAGCCTCGCAGCTGTTCAGAGCTGATGCATCACCCCAACTGCATGATGCATCCTAATGCCGGATTTCGCATCTCAAGCCCTCGACAATGGGATCCCCGACGATGATGCAGGACCTTGCATCGCAGCTTCGCAGCACCTCGGTACTGAAGCAGCGCCTCGGCTGCGCGACACATCCTTGTCACTAACCCTCGTAACATTCCACAACCAGGATTTAAGGTCCTCTTTTTCAGTGGACCTAAGTGGGTCCCTGTAGCCAGCCCCTGCTCAATCTCAGTCAGCCTGAACTTTTGACTTTGGCCCTGTCAGCTAAAGGTGTTTCTAGGCCAGTCTAAACATGTACTCCTTTGAAAATGTTGCTTGTGCATATGTACAAATTTCTAATGCAGACACCTGAAAAAGGTTAGAAAAGCCTGGCAATACAAAGAAGAGTTCCAGAGGTACAAATTGATATAGCAAAGCAAGAAATCCAAAAAGCAACTTAAGCATGGCTCAGAGAGTGGTGAGAAGAGTAAGACAAAGGACGTAAACAACAAAGGATCATACTTCAAAGTCTCAGTGCAGAATAAACAGGAGTGAAATAAATTCATGCAACTGTCAACGTTGCCATGCAGTGAGCAACAATGTGAGCAACTACTTATACTAAATGAGGCTCTCTTGAAGCAGAGAAGTTCAGTAGAGAGCATTGTATCCAGGCATCCGTATAGGTATGGGTATCTTGAATTGTTTTAAATGTGTTTTTCTTACTATTCGTGTGCCAGTTAGTTAAACTGACACATGGACACTGAACACAAAGGCTCTGAGCCATAAATCCTATTTAAGCCCCAGACACGATGTCGCAATAACAACTTCTGCCACAAGGCAATTATCAGGGAAACACCAAATGGTCTAGATTAGATGGACATTGAGTATCAAAAGCCTGATAAGCATGATGACATACCAACATCGAATTACTGGACCATAGACTTCGAGGGCATCATTTAGGGAATACATCCAAAACAAAGACAAGAGCCCTGGATAGCAAGCCCTTCATACTTTGGTACATCACAATTAGGGGTGGTTGGTACTCGTGGAATTCCGTGGAGTTACATAAAAACTCAGCGAGATTCCAAGGAGTTGCGCTACCAGACGGAATTTGGCACATCGCACTGCTCGCTCTGATTTTTACTGCTGGGAGCTTGTTCTGCGCTGTGAAATCAGTGCTAACTGCACCACGCGGCATGGCATAGGGGGCAGCTTCTTCCTTGAATGTCTTTGAATGTGTTTATCTTCCCATTTATTAAGCTGCATCTCTTTTGGTAATCCAACGTGTGACTCCCGATTATAGAGGCACTGATTGCAAGAGTTACTAAAACCCCTAACAGGGACATCACAACCATCAGGCCATACCGGGCATGAATCCAGGGTAGCATCACTCAAGGAGCAGGTATGGCATGGATCTTAAGTTACTAGAATAGTACTTCATGCTCTCCGGAATTTAGATGGCAAAATGTTGAAATACTGGAATGCCTGCTTTTTCTGTTCCACCAAGTTACCTTAGAGAAATCATGTATAAGTGTCAGCAAGGGGGGGCGGGGCTTGACGCGCAACAGAGATGGCGGCTTTTCCTTGAGCTCCGTGACACTGTCGGTGCGGAGGCTCATTTATTATGGTGTACAGGTGAGTTTTTTATTACCCTTCACCTCCGGAGAGCGGCGGAACACTCCAGGATCATCGGAGAGTGTTTTTATTTCACTGGAATGCTCATTTTGAAGCTGCAATGCAAAGGTGTGGTGCTGGATATTTTGTTTTCAAAATGGCGTCTGTCGATAAAACTCTCCACAAAAGTCAAATTATGAATGCTGTTTGACGTTACCATTACGCCTAATTACCACATTAATATTGCTTAAGGTACTGTTCGATTATTTTACTGTGACACTTTGAGGTGCCTGCTTCATAGTGGTGTGGCTTATTGCTCGGTGGTGGTGATACCACTTTCTTCAGCGTCGTGACACCGTTCTTTAACTATATGCGCTGCAAGGGATTTTTAACTACCCTTCAGCCTCAGAGATTGGATGGAAGACTCACATTTGTCATAGTGTGGTCCTAAGCGCTATCTAATTTGTCATTGCGACATGAACGGCGATGCTGTGAAATTTTCCAAAATGGCAGCAGTCGGTGTAATTTCTCCTCATAATGCTTTACGGAGGTGCTGAATTTCAGGATTAAAACTCTGGAAGGTGCATTTGGTGTCATTTAAAGTACCAATATTCTTTGCTCTTACTTCTTACAGCGCTGTTCATAGTCACCACATATATTGTGCAGACATTTTTTTTTTCTTCAGGATCTGAAGCCTCAAAATGGCGACTGCTATCTGATTTTTGTCGCATATAGGTTCAATCAATTGAATGGATACAATTTGACATCGAGACTGGTTCTAGTGCTGATTACCCATTCTATGGGTTACAAAGTGGTGATGATAATATTCTGTTTTGGTGCTTCCGACTGATTTGGCGGTATGATTGAATATCTCAATTGGCTATTGAGAATATATCTTTCACTCTATGGCTAATATCCGTTTTTTCCGCTCTTGCTAACATTCTTAAGGCTTTCTGCTGTCGGCTCTTACTTTCCTACCCAATGGCAGAAGGCATGGGTGTTACTACTAAAGACAGAGACTCCAAAGGGAACTTAGCTCTCCAAACAGACCTCTCCTACTCCGGAATCACCAACTAAGGGTAGTCCTGAGTCTACCTCAACCTTGGAAGCGATTCTACTTAAGCTCAATACTGTTCATGACATCGCACAAAGTACCAAAACAAATACTGATTTACTTCAGGTGGAGGTGGCTGCAATTCGTAATGATCTTAAATCTCTTTCACTGCGTGTTTCTAATGCGGAAACAAGGATAAGTAATGTGGAAGACTTTGCAAATAAACAAACGAAGCAAATTCAGAATTTAGAACGTTCCATGGCCTCATTGAGGAGAGATCTCACGGAACAGGAAGATCGAAATAGAAGGAGTAATCTTCGTATTTTCGGACAGCCGGAGGACTGTGAAAAGTCTGCTCCCTCAGTAATTGATTTCTTGCTTACATGGATACCAAACACCCGGAATATTTCCTTCAATAAGGACTTTGAGATAGAGCGCGCCCACAGGGTTCCAACCTTCAAACCACGCTCGATGTCCTCTCCTAGGCCCCTGATTTTTAAACCATTGTGACATCAACACACAACACTAATTCTGGTGCAAATGAGGAAAATTAAGTCAATTCAATGGGAGGGTCACAGAATATCCATTTCACAAGACTTTGCCAGAGACATGGTGATCCGTTGCAAAGGCTTCCTGAATCTACGCAGAAGACTCATTGAATTAAACATCCCATTCTCTTTTGCTGGTCCCTCAAGATTTCGGATAACTTTCAAAGGTCGCCCACAGATTTTTCATGAACCTTCGGATCTTTCGACATTTCTGGATAATCAATCTGAATCGCAAATGGACTCAGAATCTCTTCCCAGTACTTCTCTTCTCTAATGTTTTTATATTTATTGACATGTTCTGTGGCTAATAGTTTTGCATCATCTAATACATATGCAAGTGCCTTTCTTTATAAATTGTTATTCTCTCTTATAAGATAGTACAAATCTTTATATTGTATTTAGTTCTTCTTGAGACTACATCCCTGTTTTTGGTTTCTACAGGGCCGGTTAATCACATTCATATGGTTCTTGGCAAGCTGATGCAACTTTTTCTATACCATATTTGATTAATACTGTACTAATTGACATCATTTATTTGGTTTCTTGCAGGTATATTGTTATAACTGACTATTTTAAATGTATCTTTAAATTCTCCAAATCTTTCTACCTTCAGTAAATAGTTGATTCTTTCCTTTTGCTTCTTTTACTCTTTACTCTATTTCTTGTTCTGTCTTCTCTTTGTCCAGTGGTCTTTCTTAAGTGGTAATTTATTTATATGACATATTAGCTTCTGATGTTATTGACCACTAATGATCTGATAGATGTACATCTGCCTTATGCTAGTGTCACGATGTCTCCTGTATAAATTTCAGCTTATGACAATCATTTTACTTAATATTTCTATAATAATTGTTCTAATCAAATGATTTGTTCCATGATATTTTTGGTCTCATAGCTTTACAGTGGTCATCCTCGCTATATATAAAACGTACATTTGTTGATAATACTAATATGCAATTCTGTGTCTTTCTTTACTCTACCTTTTTTCAATTTTTCTGGTTAAGCTTTCTTTTTCTATCTTTTGCTCTATCTTCTATCTTTTCTCGATCTCTATGTTGGTACTAATTCATTTATATGGTTATACTAGTTACTGTTATTCTTCTTCATTGAAACAATAATTATTTTCATGATTTGTGTCATTATACGCTCCAACTTAGGGGGTCATTATGATGGCGGGCGGAACCCCACTGCCCGGCCGGCAGTGGCGATCCGCCCGCCATCACAACATAATTTACCCCCTGCCATATTACTATGGCGGGGGGGGGAATCACCCATTACAACGATGGTAATTGGACGCGGTGCCATCGCAACGCGACCGTTACATTGCAGGATCATTTGCATAGCATGCTTTTACAACGCATGCTACAACTGCGAATTGACATTTCGATCGCAAAGACACTTACAACGCGTGACAATAAAAGGATATTAAGATGCCATAGACGTGCGTGCAGCATAGTGAAATAGTACTTTTCTAAATGTTTGAGATGCCTACGTGCGTGCAGCATATTGAAATATTACATTTCAGAATGTAACAGCTAAAAGGACGTGCGTGCAGCTGCGTGCGTGAATTATATCGCAATCACAAGGATTGACAGCTGCGTCATTTACATTGGGAATTGACATAATTTGTATTACATTCTGAACGATTGACAGCTAAAAGGACAGTAATATTAACAGAGGCTTGCTACAATGTAACAGCTAAAAGGACGTCACAATGATTGACAGCTACAAGGACATTAATAATAACAGCTGCGTGCTAGAATCATTGGCAGCAAAAAGGAGAGTAATATTAACACCTGCGTGAAAAGCTGATTTATTATATGGAATATTAACAGAATTAGATCACAATCACAAGTATTGACAGCTGCGTCATTTGCGTCATTCCATAGGTCGTCGCAAGTCACGGAAGATGGCATAGACAGAGTCAAGGAAGATGGTATCGACAGAGAGCAGGTGGAAAGCAGAGCTCCGTCAAGGTAAGTGACTTTAAATTTCCTACATACTTTTTTAATTTAAGCCCTTTTAAAACGACAAACATATTGGGTAGTCTATGTTGATATAAGCTCACTACGTCAGAATATGTGGCAAATGCGGATAATTCATAATAATGTGGAAAAAAGCAAAAGGAGAGTAATATTAACACCTGCGTGAAAAGCTGATTTATTATATGAAATATTAACAGAATTAGATCACAATCACAAGTATTGACAGCTGCGTCATTTGCGTCATTCCATAGGTCGTCGCAAGTCACGGAAGATGGCATAGACAGAGTCAAGGAAGATGGTATCGACAGAGAGCAGGTGGAAAGCAGAGCTCTGTCAAGGTAAGTGACTTTAAATTTCCTACATACTTTTTAAATTTAAGCCCTTTTAAAACGCCAAACATATTGGGTAGTCTATGTTGATATAAGCTCACTACGTCAGAATATGTGGCAAATGCGGATAATTCATAATAATGTGGAAAAAAGCAACGGCTGCACAATCGCATAATTCCTGTGTCCATGATTACATTTCACTTCTCTGGTGGGCTCTGTTTGACTCATTTGGAGTTTCAAGTCACCTAGAAGCTTTTGGTAGTAGCTCTATACATGTCCTATATCTGACAGTAGTACCCATAGCTGCCTTGTAAATAAGACATCTTCTGCACACTCCTTTATATAACTTAGCAGCACGATTTGGATAGACACATACACACTACTGAAAATATTGAGGACGTCCATTTTTTAGCATTCTCTAAATATGGTTAATCCTTATCGGTCTTCCCATCTTTTTAGTGCCAACACATACAAATATGACTTATTACATTAATTTTGTTCATAAAAAGACATTAATGTTACCAGCTGCGTGCTACAATCATTGGCAGCAAAAAGCATAGTACGTTACTGTACGTTTAATAAACATATTTGAACATCGGATTTTCTCTTAAGCTTTGTCCTTTTTCTATGTTCACACTAGGCGATTACGTCGGCGCGCATACGTTACTGCCGTTGTTCCGGGAATCATCGTGAGACAGAGAGCAGGTGGAAAGCAGAGCTCCGTCAAGGTAAGTGAGTTTAACTTAATTATGTACACTATGTACATTCAGTTCAATGTTAATATCTCTCATTATTTGTTTAAGGTTCGATGCGCATATATGTGGGAAATGAGGATAATTAATACTAATGTGGTGGGCTCTGTTTGACTCATTTGGAGTTTCAAGTCACCTAGAAGCTTTTGATATTAGCTCTATACATGTCCTATATCTGACAGTAGTACCCATAGCTGCCTTGTAAATAAGACATCTTCTGCACACTCCTTTATATCACTTAGCAGCACGATTTGTATAGACACATACACACTACTTAAAATATTGAGGTCCATTTTTTAGCATTCTCTAAATATGGTTAATCCTTATCGGTCTTCCGAACAGAATCATTGGCAGCAAAAAGCATAGTACGTTAATGTACGTTTAATAAACATATTTGAACATCGGATTTTATCTTAAGCTTTGTCCTTTTTCCATGTTCACACTAGGCGATTACGTCGGTCGTGAGACAGAGAGCAGGTGGAAAGCAGAGCTCCGTCAAGGTAAGTGACTTTAACTTAATTATGTACACTATGTACATTCAGTTCAATGTTAATATCTCTCATTATTTCTTTAAGGTTCGATGCGCATACCTTACACAGTTTTTAGCCTGCTAAGCATAATTGTTAATAGAATACAATTCAATAAGGCCTTTGATAACGCAAAACACATTTGGTTACTCCATGTTGCTACTCTGAGTAGGTCTGATAAAGGTATATTCATTGTTTGGAAGGACACTGACGCTCACATAGCCATTGTTCTGTGACAATCGGTAGGACGTTTTCAGAAAGCACAACCTCCTCTGATTACATCGATTGTAATTTTCCACACGCCTATTCAAACTTAGGAAGGCAAATCATATACATAGCTATAACTTAGCAATGCCATGAAGCCTTTGTGTGTGTGTGCTTCTGATCACATCAGTATCTAGCGTTTATTATTAGAGCAGGGCTCGAAAAATCCAGAAAATGGTACTAGTCCTGCAGGTCTAGTACCTTGAAAAATCTCCTCGACCTAACTGCAATCTACTTGACCTCCGTCTCTGAAAGCGGAGCAAATGTGACCAGATAACAAGATTTAAAGGCATCTTTATTGCTCATTAACTTTGTGAGCAATAAAAATGCCTTTAAATCTCGTTATCTTGTCACATTTGCTCCGTTTTCAGAGACGGAGGACAAAAGTTGGTTTGTCTTCCTACTCGCCAGAAAGGGCGAGTAGGACCTAAAAACAGCTCGCCCTCGTTAAATTTAGCTCGCATATGCGAGCGGTCGAGTGGATTTTTCGAGCCCTGTAGAGGGTACAGTTCATAAACAAAATAGGTACATCTCAGCCAGTTCACGCTTTTACTGGTTTTTAATTTTCACAAACATGGCCGAATTTACTCCTCTAAAGCTGAACTAGGGTCAGGATTCCGGGCATACGTCAGGGAATGTCGTATGATTGGTGACCGATTTTAGGCAGAATTCCTCACAGGGGAGAATGAAGTCTCCCATACAAATGCAGAATTCTACGTAGCCAGGATTGCTCACAGTGGGTGATGACGCTTCCTGTACAAATGTAGGCTTATTTTCTTCATTTTCTACATGGGGAAAAGGTCCCTGTGGAGAAAGGCATCTTTTACACTTCTGGTAAATATGAGGCTGATCCTTTTACCTTTCCATCCTGAAAGAGCAGTACCTCAAGCTCTTGGTTGAAGTAAATGTATGACCAATTCCAGTGTGGGAAAGGGTTGGAGTTTGAGAATGCCCGCAAATGTACTTTAGTGGGCATTCTTAAAATTCCTTGGCAAACAAATGGGTATCAGTTCTATGGCTTGTAGTCTTCAGCAATGAAGTGCTTGATTAGCCACATCCTGCCTAACCGGAATAGCAAGAGGGTGGATGGCATATGGTCATTCACCCTCCATGATTGTAATTTTCCACACGCCAACAACAGCTTTAGTTGCTTTACTGACTGACACCTAATAGTAATAAACAGATGTCAAGAAACTCCAAGAGCAACAGTTATTTCCAGGTAAAGCTTTACTTCCCCAAAAACATGCAGCTTGTGTAATAAATCTTCAGCTGTGGAAGCTAGAAGGTGCTGTTGTGAATTTAATTGCACTATTAACTTTTTACATGCACATCATTGAATTGTTATTTCATTTCACGATTGAAATATTACATGGACATGATTGGATTGTTATTTCATTTCACTTATTTATTCGCTTTTGTTGTACCATATAAAAACACATATTACATTTATTACATTTTCAGATTATTGCGTTAATATAATACAAATTTCAGCATGTTTTTTTATGTACATTTAAATTATATCCTGGTTCACATTGGACTTCATGACAGAAATTAGGCACATTTAATTTTCACTGTAAGCGCTGACGCTAATAAGTAACGTTTTGCATTATTGTTTGACTTTAGAATAAAAATGCAGGTGGAACTTTAGCATATAACATGTATGGTATTGTTTGTTAAACAAATATTATACTTATTAGGTATTATTGATTTAATTGAACAAATAGTTTCGGTGGTACGTTTGAATATTACATTTATGGAATGGTTTCTTATACAGTTATAATACTTGGACATTGATTATTACTTATGATTTGGTGTTTGCAAGACAAATTTAACATGTTTCACATCGGATTTTGTTCGGCTTCTTGGTTGGATGGTATTGTGTGGGTTAATAGAGCAGCATTTTTGGGAAAAGGGCTGGCTGGCATGCATGCGGTGTGCAAAATGAGCGGTTGACCCTAATCACAGTCTGCCACAGTCTGCAGTTTTATGCATTTGTCGATTTATGGACACATTTGTGTAGACTACAGGAATCTTTTGGCTTACATTTGGGATGCGAAAAAGGAAAGTACAAAAATTCTTAGGCAAAGGAATTCAGTATATGTGCAATGGAAGCTAGGTAGTCAGAAGCCACAGACAACGTAAAAAGTTTTAGTGCTGCTAATAGTCTTGCCGACATTTCTTTTGTCCGGTGGGAAATACGTGGATTTAGAGTACCTGCTAACGATTGTGACATTCGCAATTCCTGGTAACTTTGCTCCTTTTGCAAGATCTCTAAAAAATTGTAGAAATTAGGGTGAGGTTTGCTAATACTGTTGTTTAAAGAGTTGTGCCAACCCTCTATGGCATTGTTTGTCTTTGCTCCTCCCTCTAAGCAGGTCGAGTAGCAGTTCCACCAGTCCACAAGGAAACGTGGTTTCCTCCGGCGACCCGACCTGCTTAGATGGCCAATCCATGTGTCTTCGAAATAATTTAAAATTGGTGCCAATTTTTCTTCATTTGCCATAAAGTACTCTGACTCTGTAATCGATGTGTAGTACTCATCTACACTGTCAGGAGGAACAAAGCAAAGGGCGGTTAGTTTTTTAAGCTCAAACTGTAGTTTGCTGTCAGACGCATAATCCTCAATTAGGGATGTTTTTTTAATTTTACGCCAAAACGCCTGAGAAAAGTGGAAAAAACATCCTTGGATTTGGGTATCCATGTACAATTTGTTTATAATATTCATCATTGGTAACTCAAAGTCCATGATTATTTTTCTCGGACTTTTGTTTGGAATTTTTAATTTTAGGACTGACAAAAATTCATTATACGTTGAGGATTGTTTGTCTGGTAGTAAACTGTACACTAAAGGAACTACTGTGTTGTTAACGTAGCCGTGAATAGTGTATATTTGGGTGAAAGGGGTGGGCGTACTTTTAAACGTACCATCCATCATCCAAATATCATTGTTCTCCAATCTATTTAGATTACCGGGGGTGCTAAACATTAAAATACGCTTTAGAGGGTTTTCATTGTCATGCAATATGAAAGGTTCGTTTGAAACAGTAAGAGAGAGTTCATGAGGAATTCTTATATCCGAAAAGGTTTGTGGTGTAACGCGTTTAGGGTTATTTGCTTGTTTCTTACGTTGGATTATTCTACCCAAGTTGGGAATAGTGGGCATACTACTGGCAACATGTTCAGGAATGTGTTGTGATACCTCCCTTAAAATAGCAGCGCACGGGTCATTGGAGTTGCCTGCAATCACTTTCATTTCATTTATAGATTCTCTTACTTCAATAGCCGTTGCAGAGGCAGAGTGGTTATGGTCTGTGTTTCTTAAAACAGAGTCACCCAGAGTAACCGCTCTGCCTCTGCAATGGCTGGAGTAGTAGTGCACACACCTCCAATGACCCCGTGGCACCGAATGTCTCTCTTTACAATATACATAACCACTATGTTTTAGTAGACGGTTTCCTCTGCTGGAGGTGATGTATTTGGCCATCTTTGGAACAGACATTAGCTCTAAAAAAAAAAGAGAAACAAAAGCAAAATCAGTTTCTATACACAAACATGTACATAGTTTTCTGTTGTAAGTCGTAAAAGGTGTAGACGGTTATAGGTATATTACTGCAACAAAAGGAGACAATAATTTTTTCGAGAGCAGCAATAACCATACACAATTTGGGGTTCATTAAAAATGGTGCAAATGTTTCTTCGAATAGCACCTATAAACTTTCGATACGTATGTTGTAATTTATTTGCTGTGCCAAAAATAGAATAGGTTCAATCACAAACTATCTTTTTCATCTGTTTTACCTTTTGTACTAGTGTGCTCGGGCACTTAGCGAAAATACCAAAATATCTTGCTTTCCTTGCAACTCCGTTCACTTGGAGACTCTGTAACAACAAAGAAAAATTATTTTTGCAGAGGGATTATTAGTTGGGTGACACAATTGGAGCAGTGGTTTTGGTCGGATACATGTAATGGATTGTTCGAATGTGGACATTTAGTGTGTTACACCACATTATAAAAAGTTAAAGGTAGTGTTTTTGTTTAACTGTATGGATTATTTGTACTTTGAACGGACTTAGCAGTGCCAGCCCACAGTAACAAAACCGCTCCCCTCCCCCACTTTCCAGCCTCCCAGTGAAACACCCAATGCCCAGTCCGGACAGTCCGGCCTTGCTATCACCCTCCAATGGTGCCCCTCATCTTCACATAGACGACCATCCATCCGTACAGTGATCCATATACTCTTCCAGCCATCCATTTATTCACTCATGCATCCAGCCATTTACCCTTTCGACCCATCCAGCCATCCTTTCACTTACTCATCCATCCACCCAGTCACTTATCCTTCCACCCGTTCACACTTTAAGTCATTCATCCTCCCTTTTTCTCTCCATCCCCTTTCACTTATCCATCCATCCTTCCACCCACCCACCCACCTATCTACTCAGCCATTCATTAATCTATCCATTGACCCTATTACTCATCCATCCTTTCACTCTTCCATCCATCCTTCCACCCACCCACCCACCCACCTATCTACTCAGCCATTCATTAATCTATCCATTGACCCTATTACTCATCCATCCTTTCACTCTTCCATCCACCCTTTCACCCATCCATTCACCCTTCCACTTATCAATTCATACATCCATCCTTTCACACACCCATCCACCCTTTTACCCATCCATCTACCCATCCACCCATACATCCATCTATTTACCTTTCCTCTCATCCATACTCCCACTCATTCACTCATCCATCCTTTCATTATGTATCCATTCAGGCTTTCATTCATCCATTGATCCTTTGACTAAACCATCCAGCCATTCACACAGCCCTTCAATTATTTACTTGCACACCTTTTCACATTATGAGCTGACCCTTTGTTTGCAAAGTTGCAGACAAAAGAGGCACATTAACAACTTCACCTCGCTGTACTTCCGAAAGCAAGGAGTGGCGTGGGGTGGGGGAGGGTTCCTTATGCCCCTGCACATAGGCAATCTAAAAACGTAGAAGTCATGAGTTATGCATGATGCAAAGTGCCAGGGCGTGAGGGGATTATGACATGGTGTTGTTTTCAGGGCTTTCAGTGGTGTTAAAAAAATGGGGGGTCGCTTTAAAGGGGGTGTTTGGTGTAATTAAAAGGCGTGGTTTAAAACACCCAGGCCTAAAAACGGTGCTTAGTATTGTGTTCAGCGCGACTGGTATTATGTTGTTTTCGGTAATTGCATCTAGATATATAATACAGCAGGTAGCATTACAACAAAAACAAGATGGGACAATTGGCTATGTCAATGGTTGTTAGTTACTTAAGATACTAAAGCAGAAACCATGGCTTTGTTGTTCCGTTCTAAAATAATGAGACAGTAAAAGAACGATTTCCGCTCCCAGCCTGCAACCAACCTCCCCCTGTCTCCATCTAACACCTCTCCTACTGCAAATCAGTACGATTAATTTTCGGACAGAAGCATAAACAAACGTGCACTTAGCAAAAGACACTTTTTGGCACGCTATAAATTGCACACCGGACAGTACAGGGAATGTACGCTTGTGAAACTGACAAACAATTCAGTTACGCAAGTTTTATTGAACGTTGTTACGACATATGCTCTATTTATATGGTGAGTACTTACAAGCTTTGCTGCGGGAAGGATTGCTCTCGATTTTCGCTTTTGGAAAACGCAGAGTTTGGAGTTAACACTCTGGAAAAATGTTAACAAAAATACTGTTAGTGCATTTACTGCTATAGGAAAGTTAACGGGATAACATTACAGGAATTAAAGGCACTTACTTGTTTCTGTCAATGTCTCAGCTGAAGGTCACCCTCATATATGCGCAGATCTCAGCACCTGGGTAGTAGTCAGGACGTAAGCAGAACGCTTCTGGTGTGCCGTGGGAACTGGTCAGAACTGGCCTGCAAATGGAGTGCACCTCCTTTTATACCTTTTATACCCTACTTCAAGTGTTGCTATTTTTTAAAAATAAAATATGGTTAATTAACCACTTTTAAAGCCTGTTATTATCAGGTTAAAATACAATATTTACCCATGCTTTGCAGACTTCCCAGCACAGGGAGTTAATGGAAACAGAAAAAATACGATGTAACGGGAGACGATGTAATCAACTGCGTTGTAATGGCACCAAACAGCCGAGACACTACAATCGCGTGGCAACAGCATGCGCAGTAAATGCGTGCGATGTAATGGCTTTTCCGATGTTATAACAGCGGGGTGATTGCTTGCGTTGTTACGTTTTGCGATGTATCATCATACATCCGGGGGGGAAACACCCATTACAACGATGGTAATTGGACGCGGTGGCATCGCAACGCGACCGTTACATCGCAGGATCATTTGCATAGCATGCTTTTACAACGCATGCTACAACTGCGAATTGACATTTCGATCGCAAAGACACTTACAACGCGTGACAATAAAAGTACCGCGGCGGACGGAAAGTCCGTCCGCCGCTTTTCCGCCGGTCGGCAATCGTCACGATTGCCGACCGGGCTGAACTCGGGCATAATATGGTGGCAGTGCCTGGAAGGCACCGCCATCCATATTATGATGACTGGTGGTTCTGGCCTTTTCATGGCAGCGATGCTGCCATGAAAGGGCTGGCGGGAATTCCGGGGCGGTGGGGGGCTGCACGTAGGGGGTACCTTTGTACCCCCTACATTGCCATGCTCAAGGTGGCAGGCACCGCGCGGTGCCTGTCACGTTGTGCATGGCAATGCACAACATGCCACTCTGGCATTGCGGCGGGTGCTGCAGCACCCGCCGCAATGTTAGAGATGCAGGATGTGACCGCCAGGGTGGCGGTCGCATCCTAATTGGTGGTGCGGGACCGCCGCACCGCTGGCAGCCGGTCCCAGCACCGCTAGGGTGGCGGGCGGACTGAAGTCCGCCTGCCATCCTAATAGGCCCCAAAATGTCTATTTATTCTTTCTTGTGTTACTCTTTTTAATGGAGATGTAATCAGAAGCTCTACACTATTATACTCATGATAATTTACTTATGAATTACATTTCATGTTAGATACTTTTATCCAGTATGTGCTTTAATTGTACAAGATTGTCGCTGTCTTTTCTTATTATACCATTTTAAAGTTGTGTATTTATCACATATATTGGATTTACTCTTCTTAGGTTTTACTCATACTTCTTGGGCTGGTTTATAGTATCTTAGATTGATATTTATCCTCTAATATAGACTGCTTTATTTATTTATGAAATATTATCTATTATCTTCTCTTTCTCAAATATTAGTGTCGTTTATACCTATTGTATTTACATTATTTATTATTAGTAGTAAGATGCAGAAATGTAGTATTCCATTTGAGAAAGTTATGCTTGTTTTGCTGCTCTGCGGTCTGTTTATCCTTGAGTAGTCCATACCGAGGTTGATAGCCTCTGCTGTTGCTCCTCCACGTTGTCCCCCTCATGCAATTTGTCTCCTACAGACATCCCCTGGTGGGGTTGTTTTTGGTTGATACTCCGTTTTTCAATGGAGTCTTTTTGTTCTTTCTTTTGTTCTTTCTTTTCTTCCTTCTTATTCTCATTCCCTTCCTTGCTCTTCACCCCATTTCTTGGGACATCTGCTTCATTATATTGTTGGATACATGCTTTATTTCCTTTAGTTTCTTATTTATCTTGTTTGCCCCTTTTTTCTTTATCAGATACATTCATTCAGGTTACTTCATGCGTATCTATGTCTGGTCTGAATGTAGTGTCACTTAATGTTCGGGGGTTGAATCACCCGGTTAAGAGGGCCAAAATTTTAGATTATTGCAAAAGTTTATCTGGTGATGTGGTTTTGCTTCAAGAGACTAAGGGGGTCATTACGATGGCGGGCGGAAGCACAACCGCCGTGCTGGCGGATGCAAAAACCACCAGTTACCGCCGGCACGCAGCAGTCCACACGCCCGCCCAATTACGATGCGAAAAGTAGGCCAAACACCGCCGGCAAGCCAGCAACACCGTCCGCCATCAAAGTGCGTCCGTACACGTAGCGGCGCAGCACAATTGACACACACCGTCCGACGAAATCACGTCCCGCCCGGCGTATAAATTACGATGCCGCAAACAAACGGCTCCCACGGCTAAGAGACACCGTACGACAAACCGAAGCGGTAACACGGATGCCGAGCACGGACAACGAAGAAGCGGCTCCCCCGAGCATGAATCCAGCACTGCAGGCCCTCCCCATGCTCTTGCTGATGCACCACCAAGGACGCAACGTACCGCGGAGACGCAGGTAGGCACACACACAACAAGTGCACGCAAACAGCGCACACAGTGCAAGGGCGGAAAAAGCGGACAACCCCCACCCCGCGTGTACACTACACATCCACCATTGCATCCACATATGACACACAGGCCAAATCGTAACATCGCGTAACACATGTGTACACACCACCTGGGACTAGGAACCAACGACCCCGTCACGGCCCCAAAGCGGCGATGACGCCGCCACACATGCGCACAACGCAGAGGCCAACCGCAGCGCCATGCATGCGTCGCACACAGACACAGGGACACAACCAAGCAGCACACACATCAGCCCCACCCCGAACGCACATGACACGTGACAGGCCTGCCACAGACATGTCCCCAACGCCCAATTCACGGACAACACCCAACGCCACACAACCGACGCACACATGTCAGTGAAGTCACGCAACAGCAGGACACACCCCAGTGTAACAAACATGGCGTAGCACACAGCGGCGGCAACACCAACTAGGAGAAGCAGGGCCCCTTCGGGAAGAGGAACGCCAGTACCACACTGAAACACCCATACCACCCTGCACATATGAACAAGACATATAAAACGGAACACCAAAGAGCCCGGGGACCGACAACAGGTGGCCCAAGAATAACATTCACACACAAGGCCCAACGCAGAGCGGAAAGGCAGCCTACCGCCCACACAAGGGAGAGCAGACAGCACTGAATGACCTTCCATTCCAACTCCGAAACCACAGCCCTACGAAAGAAGCCGGTGAATACAGCCATTGTCCAAGAAAAGACCAACACAGGCATGCCGAGGAGACCGACCACAGGGCAGATAGCGCATATCACAGAAGAACACAACGGACGGGAAAGAAAAAGAAAACACTCCCCCATGTCGGCCACATGCAAGTTAATTGGAAGGAGTCACACATCACTGACCTTGAACTGTCTGAGAAGCATGTGGGATGAGGGCCCATGTCCTCCGCACAAGCCAACAGAACACAAGTCCTGTCTCCCTACGACTACACAGAGCTCACAGCAACCTCGGAGCGTGCACATTGCAGACTGCACACACAGCCGGAGCACGCCACCACAACGCACCGCTGCGAAATGGCAACCGCAACACACCTACCCAACTACGCCGGACAGCTCAAGCTGTACAAAACCAACCTGATACATATATTGGGATGCGATCTCCTGTCCCTGCTGAACGTAAGTTACCGACTGACTTACCGCATCACATTGTTCAGCTGCGTCATGCCCGTCTTCTACTGTCGGAGGTGTCCCTACCAGCATCCCGTGGAGATGTGCCTCTCCAACCCGGCATGTCTAAAGGCGGACCTGCTACCACTACTCCTCCCTCTGGACGCACACGACAGGGCCTGCTCTGCCTATGGGGGCATGGCGTATGTGGCCAACATCGCACCCGCACTGAAATGGGACCACTGTGCCTCCACACGACGGATCATCGAGAACAGCTACATCGAATGTCACCCAGCATGCCCCATCATGGTCCTCCAAGGGACAACTTACGAACAACACCTTGACAGCCACCATCCGCTACATTGGCTGGCAAACATGTACACCACCAATGACATGGAAGCCCTGCTGGACGGCATCGCATACCTGACAACCTGTAAATTCGTCGGACCACAACGCAGGTTCCCGATTGACCTATGATGTCCAACCCCGCACCCATGCTTAGCTTCCGCACGGACTGGCCAGTCACCACCACAACAGCCATACCAAACGACCGGCAACTGTAACCACACCATCAACGACATCGCCATGACATCGGATATGACCGGGACATGCACACTGTTCCCCATCACATCCAGGAACACCGCATGCATCGTGGGAGGCAGTGGCATGGGGTCTGTGTATCGCACCCACATGGACGGAACTGCACGAACAACCAGGACACGACATGGATCCAGCGCCCATGGACACACACACCGCTCAGTGGACATGAATAGGTCGCCTGGAGTCTGTGGGTGCTGCACCCCTCCCACCCCCGCCCCGGGAATCCCATACCAGGACCTTTGCATGGACGACAAGTGCATACAACAACAACACGACCCCAGTGACTGTGACATGTCCAGTAACCACCACATTGCAACAACAAGTGGCACGCCGCTGCATGCACGCAAGCACATGCCCTGATGTCATCTCACATGCACGCGTGCATGAGGAACAACCGCAGCAAACCTGTCACATGGAACTGAGATGGACTGTGCCCATGATGCCAAGCGGTCTGGTAGGCTACATGTATACCGTCTGTGTCAAAGTCCGCAGCTCCGCAGCTATACGTAAATGTACATTAGCACAGCCTTGGCCAAGCAGATGTAACTCTGAAGCCCACATCCCACATGCAACAGCCAATCACATGTAACCCCACACCCTATCCCATTTGCAAACATGCTCAGTATATCCTCAACATGTATTCCGCTGCCAGTAGTGTCCACTATACTGCATCACAGAGGACAGAAGACTCAATATAATGTTTGAAACCAAAACTGTCTCCGCTGACTCATTTCACAAGTACGAATGAGAGAGGATGAGAGTATGTGAAGTACACGGCAGTCGTGACATGACCATGTAGTCCACTGGTATTGGATGTCAACGCAAATGAGTAGCACAACTGTGGAAGACACACATGTGTCGTGTGAAGTCGTATGGACGCAGTGCTCAGGTGGGTGGGTGTGACGGGTAGATGCGCACATGCCAAGTTGGAGCACGCCGTGTTGGGAGGGGTCATGAACAGTACACCACCGCTTCCCTGGGCATTGTGAGAGGACACCTGTCGGGGGGAGTGAACACGTGTGTGCACAGCAGCCGGGCACACGTACAAAGCGGTACCAGGCGCACCTCAGCCCACCCTCTGTGGACAAGCTGGATCCTGTTATGCGCCCGCCATGCCCCTTGACAAGGCACACACAGCCCCAGTCGACCAGGTGTAACCCCAACATAGTCAATCCGCACAGGCGATACAGGGCACGGGATGGCAGTGGAGCATGGTGTGTGAGAGGTCTCCTCGCGCTCCTCCTGGTCATATCACGCAGGCAATAGAACCTCAACGTCTAGCATGGCACAAGTCAGATGGAAGTGTAGGGGGACGCACCACAGCACGAGCAGCACTGACGTCACGGGAGGTGGCTCGCACCATCCCATCCATTGCCCATCATACCAACCACGCCACATGCCATTGCGACTAAGTGCAAGCGCGTGCGCCACCACCCCGAGCCCTCCCCAGAGAGGCCAAAGAGTGAATGTGTGGGCCATCAGTCACAGACGGACGCGGCCTGGCCGCAAGGGCAGCCACAGCCACTGGGTGTCGCAGGTGGCGGACCCGGAAGGCGAAGACTGTGATGCATAGTCCATGCAGGCCGGGTCTCCATTTGGGGCACCACGCAGGTGGACGGCGTCCCGTAACACATCATACCCTGAGACAGCCCACTCGTGCAACTGGACCCACACATACACTCCTTGCCCTCTCTGGTGCGAGCTTGGGGCTGCCTGTGCAAGCGCTAGCCTCGCAGGTGCACATGCATATTGGGGGAGCGAGGGGAGGACATGAGGGCTGGGGCGAAGATGACTGTATCACTGTCAGTGAGTAGAAGGGATGACCCAGATGTGGAAAGGAAGAGACGTGTCCCATGTGTACTGCAACTAGTCGCCAATCCAACTACCCCCCCATGTCCGGAATGTAAGCCCGCACCTAGGCCCGCCCATCCGCCACATCGAATATACCACCAGCACGACAACCTTCCCATTCGAAACACTGACTGGGGGTGGCGACCAGTGAACAATCATGTGTAGCCTACCCACGCGTACATGTGGGCCCTCCATGATCCATGTCACCTGCGGCAAAGTCATGACATGCGCAATGAGGGAAGTGAGGAGAGCTGTCCGCCCCACGCACAGAAGGTGCATCAGCTGCACAGACCCAGCAGCGAGTCCAGCAGGGGTCACATGTGCAGGGGCAGCTGTGCCTGGTGTGAAGGCACATGCATATAGACAGCACATCGACCAATGTGTAGTCTGCCCACATCTACAGTCCATCATCATGCGGACATAGGAATTGAACACAGGGCAACACATCTTAGTGGGTGCACCCACCGTGACCAACAATGCGCAATCATCGACGTACCCGCCCTGTGCATGGCCCCCACCCAACGGAGGCACATCCAGTGCCACCATCCCACACACACAAGCCTTCCATGGAACATGCTGTGTCCAATGGTCAGTACAGAGTCAGCGCCCATCTGGTGGATCCTGAACAGGAGACACATGCACACACATGCCAGCTCCCACTATGTACGTCTGCCACCTGGCACGTGCAATGTAACCTCTCACCTGTGACGTGTGACTGCAAGCACACAGCCGTCTTGGCATGGGGCTGTCAATGTGGACACCTGTCAATGTTTCGGGAGGTGTGATCCGTACAGTGCTGTACATAGGGTGCAGTGCTGACACCTACTACTGTCTCATATCCCCTCGTGCCACAGGTCCCACTTGTTTTGGCCGCTCAGCCTGTGCCCACATCGTCGTCGTCGTGTGCCATACTCATCCAGCCTCGGAAGCAGTTCCATGCTCAGCAGACATTCATGTTGCCGTGGCGTTGCCGCTTGACGAATATGCAGTCAGTCCCCATCAGCACGCCCCGCAAGTCATTGGGGTCTAGATCCCCATGTGCATGCACATGGCAGTGGTTTGTATCACTAGCCATTGCCATTGTTGGGAGACCTGTGTAAGTGTATTGTGGCCGTGCCGTCCCAGCTTGACAGCTGGGCTGTGGCTCATGTGCTTGCTCAGTCATGTCAGTGATGTGTATGCGAAATTGCTATGTGTTGTGTTGCTTTGACATGTGTCCACTGCCATTTTCCCTAGGCGGAGACCGAACATTGACCGCCCATACCAATTGCTGGCGGACATGGACGATACAGAGGTCATTAGGAAGTTTCGGCTGGACAGGCCAACCCTGCATCGACTGTGTGCCATGTTGGAACCCCATCTCCGTCCCCGCAGGGTGTATCCGACAGCTGTCACCCCCACGGCTAAGGTGATGGCCGCCATGCATTTCTTCGCCACTGGGTCATTCCAGCACACAGTGGGCAGTGGAGGAGGGATGTCCCAGCCCATGTTCAGCAAGGTGCTGAGGGATGTACTGGCAGCCATGATGCTGTACCGAAACAGGTACATCCGCTTCCCCAGGGCTCGTGAATTGGCGGCAGTGAAGGGTGCATTCTATGCCCTTGGCAGAATCCCACACGTCGTTGGAGCCATTGACTGCACACATGTTGGCCTTGTTCCACCACAGGCCACTGAGCACCTGTACCGCAACAGGAAGCACACGCACTCCCTGAATGTGCAAGTGGTGTGCCTTGCGGACATGGTGATCACCCACGTGTGTGCAAAGTTCCCAGGCTCGGCCCATGACGCACACATAATGCGCAACAGCATCTTGCCACGACTGATGTCCAATCTGCAACAGGATCGTGGCTGTATTGTCGGTGAGTATGTGGAGTGGTGTAGCATGCTGGTTGTGCGATGCTGTCCCCTGTCCAGTTGGAATAGCAACGGTTCTCTGTGTCCCTCACACCCAGGTGACTCTGCGTACCCTAATGGGGCATGGCTGCTCAGTCCATTGAGGAATCCTCGCACCCCAGCAGACGATCGCTACAATGAGGCACATGGGAGGACCAGACGTGTGGTCGAGCGTACCTTTGGCCTCCTCAAGTCCAGGTTCAGGTGCCTGGACCACACCGGGGGTGCGCTGGCGTACTCCCCACAGAAGGTGTGCCAGATAGTGGTGGCGTGCTGCATGCTGCACAATCTGGCCATTCGGAAGCAGATCCCCCTCATCGTGGATGACGGAGATCAACCAGGGCCCCAGCCCGCAGACCAGGACAGCTCGAGTGAGGAGGACAGCGGAGAGGAGGAAGCTGGTAATGTGCGGCAGCAGCTCATCGCCCGCTACTTCACTTGACGGTGAGTGTCCATGTACGACGGCTGATGTGGCTGTATCTGTGCAGGTGTGTGTGTGCTGTGTCAGGGTGGCCGTTTGTTCACTGCGTGCTGTGTGTCAACGCTCCATGGCCAGGGTAGAATGCCACTGTTGGTGGCTGTGGCATTGTGCCCTATTGCTCTGTGCGATGTGTGTACATTGCTTGTAGTTGTTGACATGTACTGTGTGATGGGTGTGTGACACACTCATTGAATGTGCTCCTGTTCTGTCTCCCACCCCTAGGTCCCTACAGGCCCTCCGGTTCCATTGCCATGCCACGCATCAGGTGCCTTTCCGCCCAAGGTGGCCGTTGTATTCCGTACAAATAAAACACAGGGCACAAACAGCAGTTTGTGTAAGAGGTGCATTTATTTCAAACTGTGACATGTGATTGTGTGTAAGGTGATGACAAAAGTGGTGCGTGCAGTGACAATGAGCTGTCGGTCATGGCTGCGTGATGTTCAGAGTGTACCCACTGGTTCTATGTCCATGGTCCAACAGACACATGCCATCCAGATGGCTGTGTGGAGTGGGATCGTAGTCCAAGTCAATGCAGTGGGTGGTCAAGGAAGGCTGGCTGGCTGCCTCACTTGCGTCTGGAGCGTGCGAAGTCCTCCCGTGAGATCTGTTTCCACTTCGGACGGCCCCTTCCACGTTTGCGAGGGGGTGCCTGCTTGCGACCTGCTGGTGGTTGAGGTGTGCTCACTGGCTGTGGACGCAGGGGAACTGGACACAGCTGCACGACCCTGCGCCCCGGCAGGTGGTGGCGGTGGTGGAGCTGCTGTCCCTGGCTGTGACCTCACCACCAGCTGGCCCATGAGGTCCACGAGTTGGCCCATACGGGCGTCCATGGACCTCAGCACCCCCAGCACCTCCCGCGTGTCTGAAGCAGACCTGGCCCATTGTCCTTGGGCCTCTTCATAGGCCCCAAGGACTCTGGCCATTTGAGGCAGGGCATGGCTCCCAGGGGAGACTTGCGTTTCCCTGACCCTGCTCCTCCTACCGGTACTGCTGCCACCGGCCTGCCCACTAGCCACATTGCTCACCACGGTCCTCGCTGTGGCTCCCAGGGTGGATCCAGTCGGCCGGGCCACCACCTGCGCTGGGGCTGGTGCCAGCGAAGACGTGGTGGTGGTGGCGGCGGTGGTGGTCGGTGCGGCGATGGTGGCGGTTGCGGCAGTGGTAGTGGCCGCAATGACCGTGGGTGTGGCCGCAATGACCGTGGGTGTGGCCGCAATGTCCGTGGGTGTGGCCGCAACGACAGTGGCAGCAGGGGGCTGGGAATGTTCAGCAGCCCAGGATGATGGGTTGGTGGGTAGGAGGGGTCCTGGGGAGCGGCTGGGCCCTGCCACACCAGATGGGCCTGCTTGGTGGTCCGTGTCCGAAGAGGAGGACAGATCCTCCACATCCGTGTGTCCTCGTTGGGGGCTGGTAGGCTGGCTGTGCTGGCTGCTGTCTCCATCCCCAGCATCCAGCAGTTCGTCACCTGTGGAGAGAATGAGATTTGTTATTGTGTTGCACCTGGCGAAGTATGGATTTGTCGTCTGACATTAACAGTTCGTGCAATCTCGTACATGGGTTTCCCGGAGGCGTGTGTGTGGCTGTACCATTTGTAGTTGTGTGTGCTTGGCAATGGGACTGTGTGCTGTGCACATGTGGCATGGGACGGATTGGCCATGCCGATGGGTGTGTTGCTGTGCCCCTACTTATTGTGACTCTGGTGTATGCGGGCTCCTGGCCCATCCTGGGTCTGGTTTGTACTTTGCTTTTGGTGTTCAAATGGGACGCTTAGGAACGCATATGGCAACATGGGGGCCATGCCCCAGATTCGCATTTGGGAGGGAATATGCTTTTGGGGTACATGCTGTGAGCCATGGGTGCCGAACGTGACATGTGTTGTGGCAGCATGACAGTGCATGGTCTGAGGTGTGTGCATGTCTGACATGGCCTGCATATTTGCTGTCTGTTGTGATTACTGGACATGGCATTGGACGCATCGTTATGAGTGAGTGATGGTTGTGTGCCAGCCAACGTATTGCAGTTGTCCCATCTCCTTGGTGTGCGTGCTGCCCTGTGCCATGTGCATCACTGCAGTGCTCGGGGGGGTGTGGCCCATGTTGTGTGTTGTTGCTCACAGTGTGGCGTGCGCTTCATTGACTTCTGGCACATGGTTGGTCATGGGCATGTATCTTAGCGTGACTGCTGTATGTGTGGCAGCTGTGCGGATGACATGCCTTTCATGAGACTGGGGCTGACGGATGGGATGGATGGTATGTTGTATGTGCATGGTGTGTCTGTGTGTTTGATGGGTTCAGTGGTGTTCGTGTGCATTTATGTTGTTCCGCTCTGTTGCGTCTAGTGTTGTTTGTCTTACATAGGCGTAGTTGTGGGGTGTGTGGTTGACAGGCAGTAGGGGCTACATGAACAGGACTTCAATGGTGTTTCGGTTGTGTGTGATGGGTTGCACAGTGGCTGCCGTGTGGTACTATATTCAGTGTGGCTTGTGCATGCAGACGTGGCTCCTTGGGTGTTGCTGTGTCTGTGATGGGTCATGTGAGGTGTGAGTCTGTGGTTCATGTCTGTGTGCACATTGTTCACTTGTTCGTGACGGTGGGCGGTGCTGCGTGTTCGTCTGCTACGTGACATGTCCCATGTGTTGGTCGTGTTACGGTCCTCATGCCTCCAGTAATCCAGCCCTGTCCAGTTTCCCACCTGCAGGTTGTTCGGGCGTGCACTGTACTGGATGCCACATGGTTCTAAGCGGGGGTGCTCCATGTTGCAGGTCTGTGGGGGTGGGGGGTGTTGTGGGTCGTGGTGGTGGCTGGACACCCACTGACACCGATTGTTGTGGACCGTGATGTCTACCTTTCGGCTGTCGGTGTGCACTGCGGTGGCTGACACGTGGCTGTGGGGTGGGGGATGCTCCTCCTTGCTGTGCTGTGGGACTAGGGGCCTGGTGTGTGTTGTACTTGGGCTGTCCACCCTCCCACCCACTGCATTTTGTGTTCCTGCCACTTACCTGTTACTTGTCGGTTAGTGCAGCTATGGCGGACACATGGGTGTGGTGGGTGCTCGTTGTGGCGCTTCTGGCATACTCGGGGACCTGTTGGTGGTTACGTGGCTGGCTGAGTGTACACATGTCCCCACGTATCTTACAGTTGTTCGGTTTGGGCTGTGTGTGGTGGTGTCTGTTGCATGTGTGTGTGATGTGTTGTGTATTGTGTGCTGGACATGGGGGTGTTTGTCCCTGGGAGCTGTGGCATGGTGGTAGTGCATGTGAGTACATAGCGGTGTGCTGGTATACATTAGTTTGTACTTACCAGCCTCCACTCCCCTGCTAATCCGGCGAGGATCTCCGGATGTATGATGACTCGCACCTTCTCCTCCCACGCTTTGAAGGTCTTAAAGAGCGCGGGATTCCCTCCGCCAGTGACGGCTGCCAGCTCTCTGTTCTTGCTCTCCTTCTTCTTGACCAGGCTCTTGACGTCATTCCACCGTTTGTTGATTTCAACTCTGTTCCTGGGCAGGGTCCCGACTGCATTGACCTGGTCTACGATCCGGTTCCACATTCTCTTTCTGGTGGCTAGTGGTGTGTGCTGGACCAGGTTCCCATAGATTTGTGGGTGCACCTTGATGATCTCGTCGACCATGACCGTCAGCTCAATGGGCGTGAACTTGGGCATTCTTTGTGGTGCCATGGTGTTTGTGGTGCTGGTGCGGTGTGTGTTGTGTAATGTGCAGGGGGTTTGTGGTGCCGGTGTTTGGTGGTGGTGGTGGTGGTGGTGGTTGTGATGTGTGCGTTTCTGTGGTGTGCTGCTGTCCTTGCTATGTTACTGTGTCCTCTCCTCTCCTCTCTAGTTTGCAATGTTGCAAGGGGTTGTGGTCTGTGGGAGTGCTGCTTTTGTACTTACCTATGTGGGTGTGTCCTCATGGTCTGTTGTTTTCAGGTGTGTTGTGTCTGGGGTTCTGGCCTTTGTAGTTTTTGTTTGTCCAGGGGGGGTGTTTTCGGGATGTGTACTGTGCTTGTGTATTTGTGCGTGCCTTGCTGTGTGGACTTGTTGGCCATGTTGTGTGCGATTGGTTTTGTCAGCGGATGGTTTCTGTGCAGGGACGTGGGTGCCATGGCTTCTGCCGTGTAGATTCTCATCGGCGTTGTTTGCGCTGGCGGGCGGTATATTTGTAGTTTTCCCGCGCTCATGGCGGTGCGATCGTAATCTCACGTGCGGTGTGTCGGCCGTGAGGGCGGGCGGTTTTGTGTTGTCGTGCGTGTTTCCGTCCGTGGCGGGCAGTTTGACTCCGACTCGGACGATGGCGGGCGGTATCTTGTGTGATTTTTCCGCTGATGGCGGTTTTCGGTTTGTGTAATCGTAATGGCGTGGTCGGTGTTCAGACGGTGTGTGCGGGCGGATTTTTGCCGCTTCTATGCCTGGCGGATTTTTTTACGCCGGGTATCGTAATGGGCCCCTAAGATAGCCTTTAAAGAAGCTCTTTTTTTACGGAAGGATTGGGTGCTTGATGTCACTTGTTCTGAGGCCTCTGGTAAGAGGAATAGGGTTGTTACTCTTATTTCCAAAAGCTCTGGGTTGTCCATTGTTACAGCTGAACATGATACCAGTGGCAGATGGTTACTAACTTGTTTGACTAATGGTTCGGATGATCTATATATTATGAATGTATATGCCCCCAACATTGATGACCCACTTTTTTGGCGTGATATAAACAAAAAGCTGTCTGATATTCCACAGAATTCAAAAACAATTGTTGGCGGAGATTTTAATCTTCCCTTGATCCTGTTTTAGATAGGCATTCTGCTTTTAAATTTTGACCCCCTAGGGCGCATAAACACATGCTCAATATGTGCTCGTCTCATCATCTTGTTGATGCATGGAGACTACATAATCCTACGGGTAGTGATTTCACGTTTTTCTCCTTCCCACACTCTAGCTTCTCTCGTATTGATTATCTTTTGATAGATGCCTCTCTTTTAAAACATACTATAAATGTTATGATTCACCCAATAGTCGTTTCTGACCATGCGGCAGTTTCTTTGACTATCCTTAATCTCACAGATACAAGAGGCCCTCGCAATTGGCGTCTCAATACAGAAATTTTGGAAGATAATGATGAAGTTAGAGAACTTAATGAGGAGATTGATAATTTCTTCAAAGATAATGAGTCTTCGGTGAACTCCCCAATAGTTTTGTGGGATGCATTTAAATGTACTATACGGGGCCACATTATTAAAAAAATGTCAAAAAGGAACAGCGACATTAGGAAATCTCTTCAATCCCTGGGAGATGATATCAAACGCAAAGAGGAGCTATATAGACACTCTAATGATAAATCTCTCCTACAAGATATCAAGCATTTGAAATACTCTTTTAATTCTATAGTCACTAAAAGAGCTTATATTGGTGTACACGCTCAAAAATCCCAACATCTACTACTTCAGAATAGAGCTGGTAAGTTGTTGGCAGCCACCCTAAAATACCAAAATACGAATATTAAAGCTACTCATATTTCTCATATTATTGATAAGAATGGTTCAAAGAAATTCCATACTCAAGAAATACTTGGAGTCTTTCGAGACTTTTACGAAATGTTAAACACATCTAAAGATCAATGCTCCAAGTTTACTTGTCAACAATTTCTCAATTCGATCCCTACTAACGTTATTTCGCATTCTGACATGATCGAATTGGGGAAACAGATTGATACTGATGAGATTATTCAGGCTATTAAGAATACTCATTCGGGAAAGGCTCCGGAACCAGATGGGTTTCCTATTGTCTTTTATAAAACTTTTACCCCCTCAATAGTCAAATATCTTAAGAGGATCTTTGATAATTTTGTTCTCTCTGGTAAGGTCTCTGGTTCAGCTGTTGAGGCTAAAGATCACTCCGATCCAAAGAAATTCGCCCAATTTCATTATTAAATATGGAGGCAAAGATTTTTGCCAAGATCTTGGCTAGGCGCTTAGAGAGTCATATTCCTAATCTTATCCATGATTCCCAAACTGGTTTCGTGAAGGGAAGACTCGCTAGAAATAATTTTCGGACCTTTTGCCATATTTTAGAAAAAGCAAAACTCTCTGTCTTACCTTTGGCGGTGATTGCCCTTGACGCCGAAAAGGCTTTTAATAAAGTCTCTTGGCCTTTCTTACTAGCAGTATTAGAATCCCATAATCTTGGCGATTCTTTTATTAAGATGGTAATGTCTCTCTATGCACAACCAAAAGCTAATATCAGAATTAATGGCACTACGTCTTCCTTTTTTTTAACCTTCGACAGGGCACTAGACAAGGGTGCCCTCTCTCACCTCTTCTTTTTCTCTTGGCTATAGACCCACTTCTTCGGCTACTTAACTTGAACCAGGGTATTAAAGGTTTCCAATTTGGATCGCATACTCTTAAAACAGCTGCTTACGCTGATGACGTCCTTATTTTTTCAGAGGATATTGCAACAGCAATTCCTGTTATTTCTAACATTATTAGGGATTTTTCGCTTGTCTCCGGGTACACTCTTAACAAAGATAAAACGGAAATGTTCCCCCTCAATTCGTTGTGCTTTCCTTCTCATATGGGTGACTCAGGTTTTAAATGGCAATCAACTCGTATTAAATATTTAGGGATTTGGTTTTGTAAGGACCTTTCAGATACTATCGCTTATAATGAATCCCATATCATGGCTAAAGTTAAAGATCTTTTATCTTCTTGGTCCCCTAAATATATTTCTTGGTGGGGAAGATTACAGACTCTCAAAATGATGATAACCCCGATTGCTAATTTTTTATCCTCCATGTTACCGGTAAAGCTTTCTTCTGCCTTCTTCCATAAGATTGATTCAATCTCTTCAAAATTTTTATGGAATGATGAGAGCTAGAATTGCTTATAAATACCTAGGAAAGCCAGCTATCTTGGGTGGCTGTAATCTTCCGGATTGGAATTTATATCAAATCGCCTTTCTAGTGTCTCAAGGTGCTCTTTGGTTCTTACCGGATTCCCATCATATACCTCCTTGGATTTATATTGAACGTGAGTTGTGTACTCCTTTTTCCGCTCCTTCCTTTCTCTCAGCTTCTAAGCTTGTCTTTGACCATTCTCGTCGTATTATATTAGATACGATTTATGCTTTGAAATATTTTGATAAAAAAGTATGCAAACCTATTCATAAATCACATTGGTCCTCTCTATGGCACAATCCTAGAATTGTTACTGACATTGATTCTGATACGGCTTCTTCGTGGGCTGCCAATGGTATCAGTCTGGTAAAGGGTCTTTATGATTCTAATCATGACCCTCTTCCCTTCTCTTTCTTAGCTAGGAAATATAATCTTAGTAATCTGGACTTTTACTCTTTTTTTAAACTAAAGGTTATACTTTCTAAAATATCCCTTTCTACAGATTCGGTTACTGTTTCACTTCTTTCTATGTGGATACGCTCAGGACATACTGCATTTAAAATTTATAAATTTTTATCTGCTCTATTCCCTTCACAGTCTACAATTACATATGATAAATGGTCTCATCATTTTGAAGATGACTTTTTTAAACATATCTCACAAGAGACCTGGCAATTGATTGGGAAATTATCCCTATGTAATAAGATTGCTCCCTCACTTATTCAATCCAAATTCTTTACATTAAATCTCCTTCATTGGACCTCTGCTCGTTTACACAAATTGAAACTACGGGATAGTGATCTTTGCTGGAATTGTAACTTCGAACCAAGCACCCATCAACATATGTTTTTTGAATGTACGTTATTGCAATCTTTCTGGGGCCTGATACGGAAACACATCATTAATCTTTAAGATATCTATAGATCTTTCTTTGCCTATGATTTTATTGGGTCCATGGGCTACAGTGAGTCCTTTACCCCTTGATAACACGGATCTGGAGCTATTAGATCTACTTTTATCTATTGCTGTTAAAATTATACCAACTGAATGGAAATCTTTTCATCTACTATCTTATCACACTTGGTGGGCATGGGTCTCATACCTTCGTGGTGCTCACACTTTTGTTGGAAAGAAACATTACTCGCCTTCCATTTCTAGTAATGTTTGGCGGTCTTTGGACACTTATATGGATTTGTCCTCTCAGGGGTTGATAGCTCAGTATCCTTTTGATTCCATTTCTTAATTTTTCTTTCTTCATTGGAGCAGATGTTCCTTCCTATCTCTTTGTCTCTTCCCCTTTCTCTCTATCTTTTCCCTAGCTCTCTTTTTCTTTTCTTCTCCCCCGTTTCCTTTTGCTGATCAATCTTAGTTATTAAGCATTTCAACTAGTATATTTCTTCGTAATGATATATATTGTTGCTTTGCCAGTTTCATATTTCTGGGATTTGTATTACTCAATGAATTTCATAACTTATACTATGTGTTATATATTTATTTGCTCACGTGTGCACATAATTTTTTTTATCCCAGGTCATTGACTTGTGTTATGAAATCTTCTTAACTTTTAATCTCTTTGGTATTAACTTATTATATATTTGATGCTGATATGTTGTATTGCTATTGTATTATTAATATATTTTCTCTTTTAAATAAACAATAAAGATATTTGAACAAAAAATAAATAAGTGTCAGCAAGGCTTGTTGAGGAATCTTTCTTAAAACAAGCATTAGCAATAGGTCTCGCATTTACGCAAGTTTGAGCTATTGACATTGTAAATGACAATGCCTTTTATTTTTGTTTTCGTTTTTAAAACATAAATAAAAGGCATTGTCATTTACAATGCCAATAGCTTAATCTCGCGTAAATGCGAGACCTATTGCATTGCAAATGCTTGTTTTAGGCTGCTGGCGGGGGGTCGCTCCTCCGCCATAGCTGAGGAGCCGCCCCTGTTTGTTTTCTTTGATTTGAGAGGCAGCACCTCCTGGTTATGCTCTGATTTAGACACTCCTATCTAGGTGGCAATGCATTCTCTGCTTTCACCCTAAACTATGGAGCTCCACCCATGTAATATTAGGCAAATAGCTAATCAATCCATGTTGTAGTAGTACTTTGTGTCAGCCTGTCAAAGACAGGCCATACAATATACAATACAGAATGTACACAATTTAATAATTAGTAACACACTTCAATAATTTCAAAATAACATTAAAAAAGTGCTAGTGCATAACTGTCAACCTGCTCTAAAGTGCGAGTACTTATAAAAATACATTGGTTGCAGGTGGCCAAAATGGCATCTAATTATAGAGCCACAGAGATAATTTAAGAATCATCCAAAACAAATTAAATCACTAATGAAGTGCATCTTCATACGGCCCTACCACAATGTAAAATAGCTAGTGCATAGCCATCGATCAGCTCTAAAGTGCAAGAATGCATTAGTTATAGCTAGCCAAAAAACACATCTGATTAAGGAACCACAGAGATAATTAAAAAATCATCGAATACAAATTGATTCACTAATAAAGTGCATCTTGAAATGACCACCAATATGCAAAAGTTCTAGTGTATACCATCAACCAGCTCTAAAGTGCAAATACTTATAAAAATGCATTAGTTACAACTAAGTGAACAGACATCTGATTAAGGAGCCACAACATTATTTAAAAATCATACAAAATAAATTAAATCACCAATAAAGTGCATTTCGACATGCCACCCAACTTGCCTTAGACTGATACTGCAAATGTGATACAAACAATAATTTATTTAGTTAAAATACGTAAATAAAAATGTCATTAAACTCCTGGAATATCATAATTAATGCAGTTGCCTAGTTACTCTCCAAGCCACAGATACATATATGAGGAGACCTGATTAGGAATTTGTTCGGAATCATTGCACATGCACAAAGTCAAAACATCCTTGCAGTCTCTTGTCGCGTGAGTGATAAAAAGAGGATGGAGGTATTCTCTTCTGGCTTTCAGGGCAAAAGTACAAAACAGTATAAAGTGCATTACAGACTCTATGCCCTCTCCCCTCAAACTTGCACCCGCAGGTAAGTGAACAACTTCCACCCTTTTTCCATGAACAAGTGTACTGCTACACCGGCAAAGTACCTAGTCTGGAATTAATATACAAGGATCTTTTGAGGAAGGATTGATTGAGCATATCCAAATATGGTTCAAAAATGGGGATGGGCTTAACATCATTCCGTGTTCAGGAAAGCAGTTAGCTAGTTTTCAGTATTGGGTTCTTGATCTGATCCAACTGATTGTCCTACGGGCAATGGACGGTGATTTTCAAACATTCATTCATTCAAAGTAGATCTGAGAGGTGGCACTTTTTGCACCATGTGCTCACTAATTGGAGCACTCCTTATAAAAAAGTGGCGGATGCATGGAACCAATCCCGCGTAAGCAGACGGATGGCCACTTTTAGGGAGACTATCGGGTTGGTACCGTCTAAGTGGAAATGATACAAATTTTCAGTAACTCAATCAGGAGCCAGCTACAACACATACTATTTACTTCCCCTTGTCAAGACACAAATCACCTCCATCTCATCAAGTCTGCATAGACACCTATTTGTGCAGGCAATCCCTAGAACCCTCCGCCAGACATGATCCAGTCATCTCCTTATCCAGGGTATCCGGCACCTTCAACACGAATGTCGTTGCTATCTACCACATTCTTTATGAGATGTGTGGCACATGGGAGAGCAGACAAAAAGGGACGGCTTCTGGCCAGGTGTCTCGTTCGCTGTGAAGTGCAGTTTAGTGGCAGAGAATGGTACACCTTCCGCTCATGCAGGAAAGGAGATCAACAGTCATCCAGACACAAACAGATGTGTAGAGACGGTGCCAAAGCAACTCACTCTCCTACCTGAAGACAAGTGTGGGCAGGGTATAAACTCAATGGTAGAAATGTCATTGTCTTGTTGAAAGTTGTTGTGGTTTAATGCTAATTTGTGAATAATTTCATGTCTCACAAGGGTCTAGTTTCACACTCCAAGGAAAAGAGCTTCTTGTTTTGTCTTATAAGAACATCATTTCTTATAAAAGGCAACTTGGTTTTTGAGGCAACTTCATTGCTTATATGTGGGCTAATTCATGTGCACAAGGAGATATGTGTAGATTCCATGTTACAGTTTAATGTTAATATGAGTCTTTCAAAGGATCCTGTGAAACAGTTTCACATGCTGTGGTAGAACATTACACATTGGAATAAGGACAATATCAATATGTTACAATTCAGGCACATTTCATGCACATATTGGCACACCAACAGTGATATAAGGGCAAGGGATCATGGCTTAAGTGTTGGGAGGGGGGGGCATTTCAGCAATTATTTTGTGGCTCTGTAAAATATTTGCACACCTTTTCCACTCAAACCTGCTGTGAGCATGCCCCAAGTTTCTTTTTTTGTGGAGCTACTGTGGAGGATGCTCACTTTCTATTTTTTCAATCACAGTTTCACACAAGAATGGGGCAGGAAGTGTTTCCAAAGTGCACTTTGTTTGGGGATTTCCCTGGCACACCTTTACAAAAAATGTTTGCATTTGTTTAAGCCAATAGGGCGGGACGATATGTGAAATGTTAGTTTGTTGCTTTAGGCAAGCAGCAAAAACAAAAAATTCCCCACGATCATCCATCCACCTTTCTCACTCACTGTCATCACCAACGTTTTGGGGTGCAATACCTTGAAAAAGAAGTGCAAATGGTTGGTGATGGTCACAAAAGGATTCCTTTCTGCTGCATTCTCGGTCAACTATTGGATTCATCTTTTGTACATGTGTAACCAGGGGCGCAGCTTCAATTGGCACAGCGGTACCGAGCCCAGAGGCCTACCGGCCTATTGACCCGGAATAATATTGCTGTTTTCACAGCTCAAACAGCCGTCAGGGACCCGTTTCCTTTCTTGCACTAGGGTCCATGACACACATGCTGCGCTACTGTGTGTAACACAGAAATGAGGAAATTCATAAAGGTTATTTCAAAGGTGAACGCACTCAAAAACAATCGTCACTGAAAAATACTTTTTTTTTGGCTCAACTTCATCTTTCATACAATGGAATACAACGGTAATTAGTTATCAACCCTCACAATCGTGTTTCTTTTTCTTGTTGTCATGACTTGGGCTCCCTTAAACAAATGAGGTAATGACATCTATATTTACAAGTTTGGGGCGGGGCTTAGGGTTTCTGGTACTGAGGCGCTGCCACCGTCCACAAACCTAGGGGCCGATTCCGATCTGGGTCGGAAAACTCTCCGACCGATCCGAATTGTTTTCCAACCGAGCCGGACCCCTGCAGTCCGACCGAGCGAGTACGATGCGGCCGTATGCTGCCGGACTCGGTTCGGTCGGACTCCCATTGAAGTCAATGGGAGCCGGTCGTACGACGTGTACATGGGCTCCCATTGACTCAATGGGTACGTTGCGCACAAGGGGACCCCCTGTAGTGGGTACGCGTTGGTGCCATCCGCACCGTACACGCATGTATAGGGAGGACCCATGGGTCCCCCTGTGTCCGACTTCGTACGGCTACGGGTGAAGGGGTCCGGCACGGACCCCGAAGTCCGCTTCCGAGAGCTTTTTCGTGTCGGAGGCTCCGACTCGATCCGGCTGTCTAGATCGTGCATCGTACTGGCTCAGTCGTAAAACGTCTCCATTGCGCGGTACAAATCGAGTGCGAACGAGTCGGACGGAGCGGTTCGGACCCGGAAACGAGTCGGTCGGCGATTTCGCGTTCAATCGCATCGTACTTGCTCGCTCGGACGACTGTACGAATCGGTCGGGTAAACCGCGTTCGGCTCATATTTTTTCTGGACGAATCTTATTCGGTGCGCTTCCGGCCGAGATCGGAATCGGCCCCTAAATCTTTGGACTCCACCACACGTTGTTGGCGACTCCGGGGAGTCGCAGTGGAAGGGAAAGCTAGCGCGCTGAATAAAACCTTTCACCTCGGCTACAAGCCCTCGGAGAATAAGGGACCTCTGCACTGTTCTGAGAGCGAGATGCGGAAACATAATACCGAGGAAGGAGAAAGCACCGTCCCATCCTCTCCTCCGAGGCCAGTCATCCATCGACAACACTGCCCGGTGTCCTCCACGTAACCACTCTACCCTCATCCCAAGTGCGGCGCAAGCTTTCCTGTTCTTCTGCACTATGCGTGAGCATGCCCTGTCTTCAGAATACACCATCGGTTTCTAGTGAGGAAGGACTGATACATAATTCAGATCGCCTTTTTAAATCAGAATATTTTATTACAGTATTTGCACCCAGCATTAAACAAGCATTTGCAATGCAATAGGACTCGCATTTACGCGAGATCTATTGCATTGCAACGGGAGTGCGGGCGGGGGGCGAGAAGGCACGAACAACGGGAGTGCGGGCGGGGGGAGGCGGGGAGGGGCGAGAAGGCATGGACTGCGGGAGGGGGGAAGACCTTATTAAAGAAAATAGTGCTCACAACCTAAATAACACATACCATGCAACACTCGAAGTAAAGGGGCTAGTAGCCATGGAAGGATACAAATGACGACATGGCCATCATAAGGAGGGACTAGCAAGCCTATAAACCAATCGGAAGGCAGCATTTAGGAATCACAAAGACACCAGCCAATGAAAAAGATGGGCGGGGGAGTGGGCGGGGCTTCCCTCACGTAGTGAACTACCACAGATCAACCCCGGAGCTGTGCTTGCGCGCTGGCTCAGGGCTCGACCTAAACAGACCATAGTTTTTACCACAGGCTTCTCAGACAGAATGCTGTTTTGCATGCTATCTTCTTTTCACACCCAGAGACTTCTTGTTTGTGCTAACTCCAGGTCTATTCCAAGCAACTGGTATTCAGACTGTAAGATATCAGTGTCTCCAAGCCAACTGTGCATTCTAGTGTAGCAAAGGAGGTTAACCCTAGGGCACGGGAGCTATCAGCACATGAGACCAGCTTGCAAATGTCGCCTAGAAGCCACTGATCCAGCGCGGCTAATATAAATTTCTCCTCAGGACACAAATCCAGGTAAAACATTCACGTCTATTAAACCATATGACGGTGGGGCCCATGACACCGCATATCATACATTCATTCGTTCACTGGATTACACACCAAGGAGAAATGTGTTGCTGGAGGAACGGGATACCTTGTTAAATTTGACAGAATAATACCTCAGACATCATATATATTAACTTTTGATCCTGTCAGTTCTAAACATCAAGGTATTCCGCTCTTTGGTCGATGGACCAACTAGTAGAATAAGTTGATGGTGATTAAGACCAGCTCAATCACTTTAAAACCTGTTAACCTTTAAACTTATTAATGAACTAAAGAACCACAGACTCATTTTAAGTTAGAATGAAATTTTATCTAATTTCTCAATTGCACGGGTGAGATTCTTTGTTTATTAATCACTTTTAATACATTAATAACATTGATATGAAAAATCTAATAATGAATAGAAAATTATGCATTTACCCATTTGGAAGCGGATAGGAATGGTTCACCAAAAAGAAGATAAACTGCAGATCACAGAATAGAACTCCCAAACTGACTGACTGTCCCGCTAAATGCCTCCTCGATCGGACCTCCCATACAGATGTCCCGCAATGGTCTCGTTCCTTCCCCAGTCTAGTTCGGAGTCCTCTCTTAATATTGAGGTGGAAAAATGAAAAATAGGAAAAATGGTATGGCAAGAAAACACCAACAGCAGCAGTAGCATCAATAGCAGCGGCCACAGCAGCAGCAAAAGGAGCAACTCCACCCCACATAAGAGTAGACCCTCTTATACCCAACTTTCTAGCTTGCTACACAAAAAGTTGCAATCGTTAGGGGCAAGAATCACGCTAATTGGTCCATTTGAGGGGTGGTGATGGTCACCTCATCGCCCTCCTTGTTCAAACTGGTTTTGGGGACTTTTAAGCATACAATGAGTCTCATGACTTCTGGGTTAAAAGCAGTCCAATTTGTCCATTCATTTTGTTGCAATCTTGATGGTCACATTTTAGTTAGTCCATTGTTGCTCAGTACTTTTCTCATCCATTCCCACGAATACGTGCTGAGTCTTTCTTGGCACCCTCCTTATGGCAGGTCAGTACGACCTTGATATCTCTCACTCCGTGCACAGGCCGCACCCACGTGATTCAGTTTTTCGGTTTCTTTCATCCAGGGGCCATCTTTGGCTTCTCACATGACCTCATCTGCCTCGACAGCCATTTTTGCAGCATGGCCTAACAGGCCCGAACGAACTACCATAAGAACAAACACAACAAAAAACAAAGAAAATAAGCCTTTCTGTTTACCACCCGCCATTCTAAAAACCCGTGTTAGGTGTTACCTAGCAGAAGCGACATTTAAAGCCATTTTACTTACCATCCGCATTCTTTGCCACAATACAAATCTACTACATAGCATAAATCATGCGATTTTACTCTAATTAGTACGCAAATCACAATATTAGGGTTAATCAACTTCACAATTGTAAATAAATTAGATTTTGCACAAATTTGCGGGTTACCCTTATATAGTGTTTACTAAAAATGCATTTGTTGGTTAAGTCATGCTCCTTCAAACAATTAGTATTGTTAATTGATTAAAGTTCATTAATTTTCCAAGGGGGGTACAAATTATTTTATTTACCCTGCTCCATCACCACACATTAGTTACATATTACATAGCACTCTAAAACAATGTTCCTCAAGACAAGTATTTCACAATCAGGTAGTTCCTCTTTTTTTCAGATTATTTATAACCTGGTGGTCAGAATCATCACCATCACCGACTAATGCAGTTTTTCTAAAACAATTTAAAAAAGTCTGTTTCTACTCAATGCAGAATTCTTTCTTGTGTTAGGTCACATTGGCTGAACGTGGCCTTTTATGCCAAATATTTACTGTTACCCAGCTTTCTTCAACTTTTAATTTCGTTTAATGGTTTATTTCTGTTTCAATGCATGATGGCAGTTTTTTATATTAGTTAAATATGTGGTTCTACTTGAAGTGTCACAGAAATATGAAGTATTTAAATCTTTATATAACACATATTTCTTTAGCTTTTGAAATGCACAAATGCTAATACCCAATCTACAGCAGAACTTAGAAACAGACTGACAGGGGCTGGTAAAATAACCTTATAAATATTCAAATGTGTCAAACTACTTCCTCGAGTCATGGCACATGGCGCCACATCATTACTGTTTTAACATCTTATTCACTACACAAATACTTTAAGAGGATCAAGACAGACATTTAAATTAAGTTGAAGGTTAACAAGGGAAATAATCCACGAAGGAAGGGCTTTGTCAAATTGCTTTATGATTCCATCCATCTATTTCGGAATTAAGTAGTCAAGGAACTTTTAGTGTTGAGCCCAGAATCTCAAACTCTTGATTGCTTGACTTCTCTCAACTATAGCAAACTTTTTCAGTGGAAGGTAGAAAAGAACCTTACAGATGAGACATAAGCTACTTTCAAGTGTATATTGAATCTTTGATATAATTTGTGGGAATGACTTGTGCATTCTAAATGTATGTGTGCAGGTCTCACAGGCTTATTTGACTTGCGCTGATACTGATTTATTTTCTGGAAAACCATTACCAGTAGGTTTTGCTTCAACAATGCTATAGCATGAGTTGAGTTACACCTACTTGCAGTACCAAAAGGGAGCACAGTGTATTATCAGATGTGAAAATTACATCAGTCTGTTTATAACCTCATTGTCTAGTAGATATCCTATCATTGGCTACCTTTTACCAAAAGGCAATGCATTAGTGTGAACAGAAATTTGGTGCCTCATATGTCTTTGTGACGATTAATAATTGGTGGTGGTTATACCCAATGATTAATTTGTAAAAAATAAAAAAAGAAAGAAAAGTAAGTGCCAGGGCCTTCGTTAGAAGGTCACTGCAGCTTGCACCACCGATTGACCTTGCCAGCACTGCCAATGACAGTACCAACACAACTACTAACCCTCACACTCCTCCTACAAGTGTGACAATTGAGACTATTCCAGGCCTCTAAAGCTGTAAGAATGGCCTGAGAGGCAGGTATTAGTCGATTTGAATCTATATTAAATTAATAAACAACTGGTTTGCAATGCGAAGTTCGGCATTAGTGAGGCAGCTCGCAGCTGGCGATGCGTAGGTTTCGAGGGGCTGTGAAGCTGCGATGCAGAGTCCGGCATCGTCGTTGAGGCTTCCATCGACGAGGGATGCAAAAACTCTGGGTATGGATACGCCGTGCCGTCGAGGCGAAGTGTCAGTTCTGAGGACTGCGCAGGTGATGTGGGTCTTTTGCGACTGGTCCAATCCACGCAGCAGAGGCGATGCGTCGGGTCTGCTTGGGGATGCGCCGCTTAGCCACGGAGATGCATCATTTCTCCTTGGGGATGTGTCGCTCAGCCGAGATAATGCCTCTGTTCTGTTGGCAAGCACCTTAGGCTCACTTCCAAGGGTCCAGGACTGGGTTGGGACCACTTAGCAGGGCAGACTCACAGATGGCAGAGTCCAGGTGCAGGTGCAAGGAGGTTGGAAGCCTGTTATATCCCTGAGTCTTCAGATCAGGAGGCCGGCCAACTAGCCCTTGGAGTCACTCTGGGTTCAAGAGATGCAGATCCAGTCCCTCCCACCCAGGCAAGTGTGCAGCAGTCAGCAGATCAAAGCAGGAGTCCAGCATTGTGCAGTCCAGCTAAGTGGCAGTCCTTCAGCGGTTCACTGACAGAATATTGAAAGCATAAATATCGTGCTACCAAAATATTGTGCCAAAAATATCAATTAGAAAAATACTGTTTTTCTATACATATAATGGTAAGTACAAAACTATAAAAAAACAAAATATCGTCTTACACTAATATTGAAAAAATATAAACAAAAATATCACTTTTTAATATATATATATATATATATATATATATATATATATATATTTATTGTTTCTAAAAATGTAATAGATTTGTTATTATTGTTTAAATATTTAGTTTGTGTATTTAATTTTATATTTTTTATATTAAGACATTTATGTTATTTGCAAGATATTTTTAGTCAAACAAACATATTTTTTTCTATTGTTTACTTTTTATGTATAGTTAAATTGGCAATGTTATGAAATTGTTATTGTTTTAATTTTTATCAACAACCAACTCTGGCATGCAGTTTCAAACAGCCAGACACCGACACCTCAATTCCAGTCTTCTTGATAAGGTTATATTTTATTTTCCGTGCTGTTACGCGTTTCAGCAGGGTCCCCTGCCTTGTTCACACAATATATATATATTTGTTGTATTAGTAAATTTTAAAAAATTGAAAATTATATTATAACCTAAAAGTAATATATGTTTTAATTAGTTTTAATTTAGATATGTGTAGATCAACATACACACATAAATTATGTACACAATAAATTATATTAATATTACAAGTTAAAATGTTTAATATTTACTTGTAATTAACTTGTAATATTAATATAATGTATGTGTGTATGTTGATCTATACTATCAGCTGACTTAATAAATGAAATTTGGCCAGTACACGGCGTCGTCATTCCTTGGTGTTCGAGGTAGTGGCAAATATATATATATATATATATATATAAATTTTAAAAACAAATAAATAATGTACATAATTATAATTTTTTTAAATAATTATTATCAAATTAAAACATTCCATTAATTGATTATTTAATTAAACTACCACACTATACTCTCACATACCTAGCAGCCCAAATTTAAAATGACAAAATAACCAAAATCTACAATACCTTTGTTAAAGAGAAGGCAGACGAAATGAATAGGGAGTGTAGAAGGATGGAAAATACTCGTACAGTATTATTGAAGGAGTTCACCATGGTCATGCAAGAGGATGTCAGTGCTTTAATAAATACGGTTAAGTCAGAATCATCGGAAGAATTGGCTCCTCCCTATATCATGTCCACCCTGTGTTACTGCACAGCTTTACAGACCTGCTCAATCTGTCAATAAATCTGGAATTAGTTCCAGTAAAATGGAAATCAGCAAGGGTTAAACCTATTTTTAGGGTTCTTCAAAGTAGATGAAATACAGGAATCCAGCAAAGTGTTGAAGGTTGACTTTATTCCTTTAACACCAAACAGCACAGCGACAATCCCTCAGCTCCAAGTGTCAGCGAACAACTGACTCTCTAGAACGTCATCTCCAGAATCCCCAACACGAGTAAGTTCCAAACGGAACCCACAAGAACACATAGAACATAAGCCTATTATTAAAAAGCCAATGGCAGATCCTAAAGAACAAGGACATTTTAGACCTATCTCCCTACTTCCTTTTTTTGGGAAAGCGATGGAAACATTGGTGAACACACAATCGATGACATACTTAGAAAGTCGACAACTGCTCGACCCTTCCCAGTCAGGTTTCCGTCCATGGCATAGCACTGAAATAGCACTACTGGAAGTACGAGACAACATAAGACTTTCTCTTGATGATGGACACTCAGCATTGTTGGTTCTATTGGAGCTGTCAGCTGCATTTGACACCATCTCCCATGTAGTTCTAAATAAAAGACTAGAAGAGATTGGTGTCAGAAGAAAAGCCCTAGGCTAGCTAAGGACCTTTCTGAGTGGATGAACACATTTGGTACAGCTAGAGCCGTATGTCTCGAGAGCCATATCCTTGGACAGGGTGGTGCCATAGGGATCAGCATTGAGCCCTACTCTTTTCAATATATATGTGGCACTACTTGCACAAGTGATAAAATCATAAAGCTTTGATGTAATCTCTTATGCAGATGACACTCAGCTGGTCATCACAATGGGACCAAAGCCAGAAGAGACTAAAGTAAGATTCCGAGACTGCAAGAATCATATTGCTACTGGGATGCAGCAGAATTGTCTACAACTTAATGCAAGTAAAACAGAGGTTGTACTGTTTGGGGAAAGCTCATGAGTTCTGGTCAGATGACTGGTGGCCTATCAGTCTAGGCCCCATTCCCATTCCAAAGGCAACAGTAAGAAAACTTGGAATAATAGTAGATGAGAAATTGTAAATGAAGGAACATGTATACCACATCTCAGGTACATGTTTTGGCATTATGCGCACTCTACAGAAAGTATTTCAATGGATTCCACTTGGATCTAGAAAATCCCTAGTCCAGGCCCAAATTATTAGTCACCTGGACTATGGAAATGCTCTAATAGCCTCCATGAATGATGAACTGTTTACTAAACTTCTGGTGGTCTAAAACACTGCAGCACGTTTAGTATGCCATCATCCTCCCCTACCTTCAGGTCCCGTCCTAAGAAACCTACATTGGCTGCCAATAAAAAAGCATGGTCGATTTAAACTTGTTTGCCTGGCACACAAATCTCTATATGGAAATGGTCCCCGTATTACTACAGAGAAAACTTAACTGGTATGCTCCGACCAGGAACCTACGGTTCTGCAGGAAACATCTGTTACTTCCCCATCAAACTCACACCGCCAGAAATGGTGGATGATTATTTTCATATTTAGCCGCCCAATACTGGAACCAGCTACCCTTACATATCCATGTCAGCACTAATCATAGACAATTCAAAAAGCTCTAAAAACATGAATGTTTTAACCTGTTGTAGTTTCACTGTCAATATCCCTTGGAAAGTTTAGCACCTGCGCCTTGAGACCCTTTCAGGGTGATATTTTCCGCTTAATAAGTTTCAAAATTATAATAATAATATATGTGTTAAATAATTTGAATAATTAGAAATATATTTCATATTTTAATTAAAATGATTTATTAATTAAAATGTAATATTTAGTTAATTAACTTCCCACCTTATACCTCTACAAACCTATAAACACACACCTAAAATATATCTTTAAAAATATAATAATTGTACAATTTATATAATTATCAATTAAATAATTAATTAATGATTAATCAATTATTACTTAATTAACTTTCCACCCTATATCCCTACAAACCCAACATCCCACACCAAAAATATAACTTAAAAAGTATATTAATTACGCAAGCTACATAATTATCAATTAAGTAAATAATAAAAATAATAATTAGTAATTAATCACTCATTATGTAATTAACTTTCCACCCTATACCCCTACAAACCCAACAACCAGCACCTAAAACATATCTTAAACAAATAATAATTGCACAATTTACATAATTATCAATTGAATACTTAATAATTATTCAATTATTACTGACCTACCTGCTCAATACCCCTACAAGCACAACAACCTGCACGTAAAACATAACTTAAAAAATTATATTTACACAGTTTACATAATTAATTATCAATTCCCATCCTGTGCCCCTATAAACCTCACAACCAGCTATGACATGATAAATTACTATTAACAATTAGGTTAAAATTTTAAATAACTTAAAATTGCAAACTATATTAAAAAATATTAACAACAATTATAGAAACAATATATAACATATACAATTACAATATTATATAAAACACATAAAGGTAATTAAAAACAATATTCTTTACAATAATATTGTAAACAATATTAACAACGATAGTCTTGAAAATGATATTACTTACCTTACAAACTCGATATTTCTGTCAATGATATTCCTGCATAACGATATTTCTGTGAGACGATTTTAAAAACTCAATATTAGTGTCATTTGATATTTATGACTCTATATTTTGTCTGGATTCCCCTTCAGCAGCACAGCAGTTCTTCTTGAATGAATAAATGAATGAATGAGAAATACTTATATAGCAAACAGCTATTTCAGGAGTGTCCAAACACTTAGGTAAACAAAGACTGAGGAAGAAGCAAGGAACAGCAGGTGTCCAACTCTCTCTAGTATTTGAATAGGTAGGTTTTCAGCTCTTTCCTAAATTTCACTTCTTCTGAAATAGATCTCCGGTGTCCAGGCATCTGCTTCCATGTACAGGCCACCAGGAAAGTAAAGGAAGAGCCCCCTCTCCACTGCTTTTTAAAACAGGGGACAGAGAGTAGATTGGCGTTACTGGAGTGCAGGGTGCGCCCTGGTCTATATTGCTTGATCCTCTCCTTAAGATACTCACGCCCCTTGTTGTGGAGGGCTTGATGAGTGAGTATCAGGGGCTTGCACAAAATACATTGCCAAACCAGTGGCCAATGCAGTTTCTCCCGTAGCCGAGAAACCAAAGCGTGCTTGGGAAGTTTATAAAGTAGGCAGACTGCCATGTTCTGAACTTACTTGTAAACACTGAACCAAGTATTCCGAAAGACCCAAGTACAGAACATTATCATAGTCCAGCTTAGAGAGAATCAATGACCTGACTATCGCAACTTGCGCCTCATGAGGCAAGAAGTTGAGAAATTTCCTCATCATATGGCAGATCCATAAACAGGATTTTACAACTTCTGACACCTGGGCCATGAAAGATAGTTAGGATTGATTGATCGATTCATTAAAGAATCCCGATTTTATTGCAAAGGAATATTTGCTGCCGTTGCGCAATTCCGATGGGTAGGTGTCCGTGATTCTGATGTACAGCCAAGTACACCACCACACCCAACACTCAGTCCCATTAGCTGGCCAAACCAGCATGACCATATGCCAGATGGAAGACAGTGCCTAAAGTTGCACTCAGTTGCACGAATACCAGATGGAATGTCTCCATACAAAATGATGACAGCCCCCTCTGCAGGCAAAGTGAAACTGTTGGCCAAACAATACATTTAAACATCAGTGCAGTCCAAGGCTTCCACTCCTAACACAACTCAAATTCAGCACACTTGGCCAACGTCCTACGTCACCATGGTAAAGATTCACCCACATTCTACATCCTATCCTTACTTTTTATGAAAGCAATGTGCACACATGTCAGATCCTCCCATCCCTACACAAGGATGGCTAACCTTAGTACTCAGAAGCTGAAACCCACCCAGCAACACATAAACCAGACAATCACCAATAAACTCTGCTTCCAATGCAACACACCTGTCATATTCTCACATTTGTACTTCGTGATGACTGGTTCCAGAGCACATAAAGGTTGAAAGACCCATTCAGGGGGCCATAGGCTAGACAGGAACTACTGGGTCCCAGCTGTGGTGTTTGAGGTTGTTATCGCTGGTGTACTGGAGTCCTCCCTTCTATTGTTCTTTTTGCACTTGACTCTCAAAGTAGTGAGGGCGAACAATGCAAGGCTTCTCGGGAGGAGGTGTGCGATACAAGAGCTCAAATTTCAACAGTCAACCAGCAGACGCAATAATATAATGACCAACCAGTGCTTAACTGTCTTGAAGAGAACCACGTCCTGGACACCTCCCAATTGGGCTTCCGAAGCAACCACAGCACCGAGACTGCACTCCTCACCCCCACCGATGACATACGCTCCTTCCTTGACCGAGGCGAAACCACAGCCCTCATCCTACTGTACCTCTTTGCCACTTTCGACGCCGTCTCCCACAGCACCCTAATCAAGAGACTCCACAATGCCAGCACCAGCGACAAGGCACTGGACTGGATCCACTCCTTCCCTACCGGCCGAACACAGTGAGTCAGATTACTCCTGTTCCTCTCAGAAATGACACAGATCAATTGCGAAGTGCTCCAGGGCTCCTCCCTGAGCCCCACCCTCTTCAATGTTTACATGTCCCCCCTCGCATCCATCGTCAGAAGCCACAGACTCAACATCATCTCCTATGCCTACAACACCCAGCTGATCCTCTCCCTCACCAATGAACCCACAGCCGCCAGAATCAACTTTCAAAGCGAAATGAAGGCCTTTGCGACCTGGATGAAAGTCAGCTGCCTCAAGCTCAACTCGGACAAGACCGAAGTACGCATCCGGGGACCCACCGCCTCAGCCTGGGACGAATCCTGGTGGCCTGCCGCGCTAGGAACCCCTCCCACCCCTACGAGCCACGCATGCAACCCGGCATCATACTGGACTCCTCGCTCTCAATGAACAGCCATATCAATGAGTATCCTCATCCTGCTTCCACACGCTCTGCCTGCTTCGAAAGACGTTCAGATGAATCACCTCAGAATCCAGAAAGACAGTCACCCACGCACTCATCACCAGCAGACTCGACTACGGCAACGCACTCCATGCCAGCTCAGGAAACTACAGAACATCCAAAACGCAGCAGCCAGACTGGTCCTCGGCACCCCCCGCCGCAGCCACATAACACAACACCTCGGACAACTCCATTGCCTCCCAATCAACAAGAGAATCACCTTCAAGCTCCTCACACATGCCTACAAAGCTCTCCACGAAGCAGGAACAGAATATCTGACCCACTGCATTGCATTCCACACACCCGCCAGACAACTCCGCTCCGCCCAACTCACCCTGGCCTCTGTCCCAAGGATCCACAAGACCAGACGCAGAGGAAGATCCTTCTCCTACCTCCCCGCCAAGGCCTGGACGACCCTGCCCCTCCACCTCAGGCAATCCACGTCGCTGACCCAATTCAGGAAGGACCTCAAGACCTGGCTCTTTGACTGAACCTCCACACCCAGATTGATCAGCAGCCCCCCAGCGCCCTGAGACCCTCATGGGTGAGTTACCACGCTATGCAAACCCCTGATTGGTTGATTGATTGATTGATTGGAGTCAAACATAATGCCCAGATTCCTGGCCACCACCATTGGAGGGGGTGGGGGAGATGTCGTTGGACCAAGCTCGTACCCACCCTGTAAAGGGATTCGGCCCAAACAATAAGATCTCAGTTTTGTCTGGGTTGCACTGCAATTTATTGGTTCTGAGCCATTCAAGTAATGCCTTCATGTAGAGAGCAAATGCTTCTTTAGCACAGGCTGAATACCCCTCATAGAAGAGCAGAAGCTGTGTATCATCCATGTATGATATGACCTTGATTTTAAAGGATTCGACCAGATATGCCAAGGGAGTCATGTAAATGTTGAAGAGAGTAGGACTTAGGGAGGAGCCCTGGGACAGCCCCCTCTTCAACAACTTTGCTCCCAAGGCATAAGGCTTCATCCAGACCACTTGTTCTTGTCTCTCGAGAAAAGAACCCAGCCAGACTTAAGGTGAACCCATCACCCCCAGATGTTCTAGCCTGTGCAGCAAGATGGAAAAGTCCACCATATCAAATGCTCCACCCTGGCCCAGGAGTCAGATGATTCACCTCAACTAAGTTGGCCTGGATTTTGAGAATCTTGTTTTCATAAGAATCGCTTAGTCATGAACAGAGTTTGACTACTCTCTAATGAGGGAACAAAGTTTTAGGGTTTGAGAAGCGGGCAACTATTTAAAAATCTCTTTACCATTTTTGTCTGCCTCTTCAATTCATTGAGAATAGAAGGCACACCGACCTGCCATGAGGTTCTGATGATAAACCTGGAGGGCCAGTTTGAAGTGTTTTTTATATATACTAATAGCCACAACCTTTTCAGTTTTTTGCACGCCAGTCTTTCCTGGGAAAACTCCTGAGACAACCAGTGAGCAAAACGGGCTTGAGTAGCTTTTTTTGTGGCTTTCAAGGGCGCTAAACAATTGACCACCTTCGTAAACCAGGACCTAATGGCAATGTCACCTTCTGTGACCTGATTCATTAATAACAGTTTTAAATTCAATCAAGGACCTCCTAAGGTCTAAAATCGATACCTTATTCCAATATCTATCTCCCTTCTTCAATTGAGGGGTTTCTGATTTCCTTCAGGTGTTCAAACTGCCAGGAGAATGGAAGTAAAAGATGGTCTGACTAGGGAACTTGACACAGGTAATCCCAAAGTATTGAAGTGTTGGATAAGATGCCATCTATGGCATGTCCATCCCTATGTGTTGCGCCCATATCCACTAGAACTAGACTAAACGAGGCCAGGGTTTCCAGAAAACAAATTGACATTGGATCATCTACCATGTCCAGGTGAATATCAAAATCACCTAGAATGGTGATATTTGCATAGGTGATACACTTTGGGGCTAACGCTTGATCCAGGGTTGAGATGAAATCACCAGCATATCCTGGGGGGCGGTAGACCAATGCTCCTGAGAAGGAGTGTTCCCCCTTGAAGGAGGTACTAAAACCAAGGGCTTCAGCTCCTATTAGCTCTTCCAATTTAAACATTATACAATTAAAGGCCTTCTTATGTGTGATGACAACTCTGCCCCCTTTCACCCACCCTATGCAAGTGAATACAGACATGGTTTTTGGGCACAGCAAGTAGCAGATCGGGACAAGAGTCCTCATTCATCCATGTTTCCGTCATGAAGAGAGCATTCAAGCTATCCTCCTCTAATAAATTAAATATATCCCCGGCATGCTTATGCATAGAACAAATGTTAATCAAGGTGGCCTTAAAAAACTTTTGATTTTTACCATGGCCTGGCATAATTTTGGGCTGCTGATTCAGGGGTATAGACTGTGCTTACAATCAGTGCAGGTGACAGGATCTGCGAATTTTAACAGAAAAGGACAGCAATTGTTTGTTTCTCCCCTGCATACCTTTTAGCTCAGATTCTGTGTATGTGAGTTTTAAGAGGTACTCTGTTGCTGAACCAGCATAGTGGCTGGCACTGGCTGCGGTCGGGACGTGGATGGTCTGTCTTAGGTGTGCCATTTGTGCACTAGTGGCGCACCCGCTGTGTGTGTCTGCTGCACATCCTGGCAGAGTATCCACAGGTCCAGTAGTGTACTGAAGTGGTGGTGATGAGGTCCTTTTTAGGTCGAGCCTATAGCGGCAGCGCGCATGCGCTGCTCGCTTTGCGAGGCATGCAGTAGTCAGTACGGAGTGGAAGCTTAGTGGAAGCTCCACCCACTCCCTGCCCATTGGCTTGTGTCTTTGTCCTCCGTAAATGCTGTCTTCTGATTCATTTTGAGGCTTATTAGTCCCTCCTTATGACAGCTATGTCGTCATTTGTCACCTCCCATGGCTACTGGCCCCTTTACTTCGAGTGTTACACCGTACCTGGACTGTGAGCACTCCTTTGTGCCCCCTTCTCCCCCCGCCGGCACTCCCGTTGTCCGTGCCCCCGATGCAATATGCAATAGGTCTCGCGTAAATGCGAGTCCTATTGCATTGCAAATGCTTGTTTTTTTTACATCCTAGTGTTTCATCACCGAACCCATATTGAGCACATACTGTGCTTTTGATTTCCAGTGCTGGTGTGTTTTTTTTCGTAATGTTTGAGAAGTGTTACATAATGATAAGACTGGATTCCGACAGAAAGATGATGCCATGAAGTTAAACATGTAAGCATACTATTAAACAGTACGGGCCTAGATACAGTTATATTTATTTAAAGCAGTCGACATGTAGCAGATGGCCAACGTACATTTGGGGTTCCATTTTCTTCATCAGTGGTCATCCGTTTGGTGCACACTTTGTACCATGAGATTAGTGGGTCTGTTTTTTTTTAACTTGAGTGTCGTCTTTATTATCTCTGCAATGTATTGCAGGTCACATTTTCTTATGTATATTGTCGTTACGGCAGAGGAACTAGCCCCAGTATGATCACGGTTGTATATGTCTTCCTTCAGCTCATGGTACGTTTGCTGCATGGGGCAATTTGTGAATTATTGATGAACAGATCCGTTTTCAGAACGTGTTTTGTTTCCGTATTCGAAGCATAAGGGGTTTCCTACCGATATTTGAAATTAAAAGCGGTTTAATGTTAATTACTGGTATGTGAAAGCAGGAATGAACGCATTGTCATTCCTTTGTGTGCTTTAGTGATTTGGTTGTTTTAAAGTACATTTCTTAAACATGCCTCACAATTTCAAGTTTGCTGCTACTAGCCTGCCTTAATTAATAGTCCGCCTTGGAAGTGGATCAGTCAATGTTGAAAATATATCCGCATACGCCTATTTTTGGCTACTGATGTGATTGGTCCGTATCAACATTATAAGACAATCAGGGGCATATTCTCAAGGATCTATCGCCGAGTTATCGGCACTTTATCGCAGCCAAAGTCGCGATAAATTCATCGCCCCATTCACAAGCTGGCGCTAACAGCCCATAACACCAGTTTACCTGCGAAAGCAGTCGCAAAAAACATCGCCACAGATGACCCCGGCAACTAACGCCAATGATATGCAGAGTAGGTGTTCCCGTGCAAAAATCTGTGACAACACCACTCAACAACATTCTCAACGATCAGCCAGATCGGCGATAAGATCACAAAACATGCGATAAGGCGCGTTAGCAGCAGGAAATTAACACCTGCTCTTACCTGGTGTAAAGTCGGTCGACAACCGGCACCAGACAAGGGAGCACAGCCCATAGCCACACATGAAGAACAACAGATGCCCTGGAGCAACCGATCATGCAGCCCGGAGCCCCAATAGGCCAACAACACCCACCGCCACCACCCCCAGGACCCCACCACCCCCACCACCCCGGGGCCCCACCCCAGGCACCCCCCCTTTGGACAAAGATATTGCACATCAACTCCATGAAATCATGAACCAAACAAATCGCCTGAAGTCGCACAATCACAACACCTAACATACAAGTGTGGTCAGAAGAAGGGAAATCATACATTCATATCATAATATCCAAATAATACGTTTATTACAGAATAAACCAAAAACAACAATTCTGAAGAGGCATGGCGGGTCTTCTCAGTACATTCTGTAAGTCACAGCCTGCAAAACAGGAATCTGGATAAGAAGGTGTGCCATGCGCCCATCAAAGTACAGAGAGAGAGAGCGAAAGAGAGAGAGAGAGAGAGGGAGAGAGGGAGAGAGAGAGAGAAAGAGAGGGAGAGAGGGAGAGAGAAAGAGAGAGAGAGAGAGAGACAGGGAGAGAGAAAGAGAGGGTGAGAGAGTGCCGACACTGCGGACCTAGGCCTCTCTGCTCACCTGCTGCCACCGGTGTGTCTCCAACCACGTGTCGGTATACACTGCAGTCCCCCAGGTCCCTTATCTGAAACAGTGTCCAGAGACATGAATGGCAGAGTCCATACAGTTGCACATGCCATCATCGCTTGCCCGCCCCTGCGCACACAGGCTGCTGCACCCCAGCCCCTCCCGCCGCCCAGCGGGGATTTCCCACCCCTGCGCAACCAGGCCTCACTGCTCACCTTCCGCCACCGGCGTGTCTCCAAGAGGGCCCACCACGTTCCGGTGGGATCTCCAAGCCCAGGGCACGCGACCATGGCACCCTCCACTTCATGCAGCCCCGCACCGCAGGCCACCAGGTCACACACCTGACTCTGGGTCTTGATTCCGCAATGGCAGAGACCACATCAGTGCACATGGCATCATCGCAGGCTGCACACCCGCTCAGCGCTTGAGGTGCCACTAACTCTGTGAACCGCGAGGCAACGCCAAGTGGCGGGAGGCCCGCACTGCCCGCTGGCTCAGGCCTACACTGCGGTCCAGCAGGGCTCACACTGATCCTTGCCAGGACGGCGCATCATCGCAGGCTGCACACCTGCTCAGCACTTTAGGTGCCCCTATCTCACTGCACCGCAAGACACCGTCCCGTGGCAGTGTGCCTGTGCCTGCCGCAGTGTATCCTGTGCCACCAAGTCTGTGCACCGCTAGCCATGGACCCTTAATGATTGAGCTCTGTGGTGCGGACGCCATCATGTCACCCCCGGCACTGGGCAATGTGAGGTGGCAGGGCCGTAGGCCCTCATGCATACATGAGAACTACACGGAGACACCCAGTTAGAGAGTGGAAATGGCGTCCAGCACGTGCGCCAGGCCCTTTTTATTGGCAGGGTCACATGTCCTGTGACGCCTGTGCTAGATGGGTGTGGTGTGGGTGTACACCAGCCGTGAGGGAGTGGCTGTGGCATGCTGACAACTAGACCTGTGAGCTGCAGATCCCTACAGTGAAGACCTGGGACATGTGGCGTTGTCGTCCCCCCCTGTGTGCGTAAGCAGAGTGGGCTGTCCTGGCGTATGCCAGTCCAGCGTAAGGGTGTGAACAATGACCCCGGAGCTCTGGGTGTGGTTCCGTCCTGGGCTGGACAAGGAAGTGACTAATGGATGTGTCTCTGTTGTCATGTCGGCGCCACCCGGACCGCAATCGGCAATCTGTCACCCTGTGACAAAAGTCCCACAACATGAGCAACATGGACGCAAGGGGGAATCACTGACCCTACATTCATCCATACTTCCACACTTGAAAGATCATAGACATGACACATCTGTGTGAATATGAATGTTTATTGCACATTCAGTGGAGTGTTGCAGCTGGAGCAGTTCAGGGCCATGCCAACCCCACTTTACATTGTTGGCCCGTGGAGGGCCAGCCAGAGTCCTTCAGGGAATGACAAGTACATCAGGAGAGGAGGAGTTCAGTCCACAGTATGATAGCTGTGTCATTGGTGACCAAACAGAATATGGCAGTCCATGTCGAGGTCCAAGGTGAGTGTCGCAGAGTGCATCGGGGGACAGTGGAAGGTGATGATGCAGAGGGCAGAACCAAGCAGAAACAGGCCACATGGCAGAGATGAATGCTACTGCGTCCTTCTGACCATGAAGGCAGATTCATCCGCATCTTCGTCCTCTACTGTTGCATGTGCCTCACATGTGGGTGATGGTGTTCTGTCTCCAGCACTGTGTGGCAGTGACACATCAGGGGCCAGAGATGTGGATGGGGTGGTAGCAGCAGCATGCATCAGCGCCAGGCCTTGTGGCAGCAATGCCCTGCTCCTGGAAGTGGGCTGCTGAGGCTGTCCACGAGCTGTTGGAGGGCGTCGGAGTCGAAGCTGTGGTGGTCCTCTTCATCATCAGAGTAGAGAGGTTCGGACTGCTCTGCAGGAGGTGTTGGATTTCCCCCTGCAATGTGAAGGGGAGATGCAGTTTAACATTGTGTTCACATGTATGTATGTTGACGCATTGTACATGTTTACATTCAGACTGCATGACAATGTACATTGTGACTGTTTGGGGGTAGCTGCCTATTTGATGCGGGACAGTGGACATTCCGACTACATCACGGATGTGTGTTTGTACTTGTACATTGTCAACTAACATTTCCCTGCAATGCCAAATGCGATTGGCCAGTTTCTATGCATATGCGGCACCAGTTGTGTCCTCTGTTCTGTTGTGGACGTGTTGCGGTTTGTATCACATCGTTGTATATGTTGATGTGCTCTGCATGTAATGTGTGTGTGCAGCATTTTGGGGGAGTCGCCCCTGCAACTCTGATTTAGCTGCCCCTTATCCCTTACATGCGGTGTGCCTCGGGCTTCTGTGCTTATGCGGTGCTGAGATGTTGCATACCTGTGTGCATTGGTCTGTTGGTGGGAGTTGGGGGTCTGGGGCATGGTTTGTCCGCAGATGTGCTACGCTTAATTGTGCATGTGTGCCATTGTGCCCATCTCCCCCCGTCCCCCCAGTCCCTGGTCGTTACTCACCCTGTTGATGTTGTGTCCGGTCATGTTGAGCAGTGTCTGGTCCCCCAACTCCTGCCACCGTCTCCCCACTGATGACTGTGGACACCATTTCCTCCATCTCGTCCAGCTCCTCCTGTGGCGCTGGACTCCCACCTCCAGTCTGCATTGCTGCCTTCCGGTTGTTTGTTTGTTTCTGCTTGGTTTTGCACTTCACATCATTCCAGCGCCTCTTGACCTCGTCCATTGTCCTCCTCAGCACTCCGACTGCATTCACCTTGTCCACGATGGTCTGCCATATTCCATTTTTAGTTGCCAGTGACACAGTGGAGGTGACGAACAGTGGTTGATGGTGTTCTATCACCTCCGTTATCAGGATCCTGTTTTCCTGCGGACTGAACTGCTTTTTCCTACTCTTCTTGTCCTTGCCCTTCCCTGACCCCGAAGCCACAGGCTGGTCCTCTGGGGGGCTTATGGGGTTCTGGTTGTCCTCTGTACTTGCTCCGGATGCCTCCATTGTGCTTCGCTGTTGTTTGGCTTTTGTTTGTATGTTTTTTTTCTACTTTTATAGTGCATTTTCCTGCATGACGCATGGGAATTGCAGGCCTGTGGCTGGTTTTCGCAGATTTTTGTATCGCGATTGGCGTCATCGCTACTATTTTCGCATTGGGGTTTCGCGTTTTTGCGGCGTCGCGTTGATTTTAACGCATTCATTTGACGCGTTATCGTGTGACTATCGCATGGTACCGCCATGTTGGGAATACCACGTTAACACAGCGTTATTTTCCCGCGATGGACTGCGATGTGAAGTGTTGCGTTAAGCTGAATTTGCGGTAGTTATCACACATTCTTGAGAATATGCCCCTCAGTGTTTTGCCAGCTAACATCTACTGAAATATATTACGTTTGTTTTCTATGATATAAGGTTGACATTCTTATCCTAACCATCATGCGGAATCCCTTTTATTTCCTCTGGTTTGTTATCCAACCAAACAATGTGAGTATAACATTTTTTTGTGGATTTATTAGGCACATGAAACGGCCTGTTTAATCATGTCTTTTTAAAATATTTTAATTCAAACCCTATCAGTTTTGTACATTAAGGCATTCTAAGCTGTGAGGTCTTGGTGGAAATCGGTATCTGCATTTCAAAATGTGTAATCGGGGGTTTAAAGTTCCTCTTTTTAGGAAACTTTATCTTTCTGACCCCAAGTCTAATGTTGAAATTGAGACTTCTCTGTTGCTCCAGCAAGACACGTTTGCATCGTCCCAGTAGTCCTGCGTCTTTTATCATAATGTGCTTGATGTGTGGGAGATAAACTAACTGACCAGATACATGCAGCTGTTGGACACTTTTGTATACTTTTCTTGCTTGTTCCAGCCAGTGAGCAGAGGCGCTCAAAATAGTGTGCTCAAATTGGAACATCGTTAGGAGCAGTCAATGTGTAACAACTGGAGGATGTACTTTCACATAATTTATTGCAGTTCTGTGCATGACACGAGGTGAATGGTTATTAAAGTTTGTACATCTATGAGAAAATCCTGGAGCCTCAACCCTGTTTGTGACTGGAAGGGACGAGGTTAAGAGTCCCAATAACCTATGTACTATTACGACGTCACATCGCAAATCGTACATTCTCAGGGAGGTCGCAAACTATCTGCCTTGGGGGCATATCTACAAGGGCTTTATCTCCGCTTTTTTGGCTTAAAAAGCCAAAAAAGCAGAGATAAAACTATCGCCCTATTAACAAGAGGGTGCAAACATGCATAATCGCATGTTAGCACTCTTTTTCCCAACGCCCCCCTTTGCATCTCTAATGAGATGCAAAGTGGGCGTCACTGGGCGTACCCCGGATGGACTACATTGCAAATATCGCTGATGTTCACATCGCGATATTTACAAGGCAGCCCACAGGATTATAGCAAACGTTAGATTTTGGCGAAAACGGCCGTTTTTGCCAAAATCTAACGTCTGCTAAAATCCTGACTTACCTATGTTAGACATAGGGGTGGATTATGCTGATACAACCACAGGGTCGTATCAGCAAGGTTATCGCCGTTTGCAGGGAACATCGCTGGAAAACCAGCGATGTTCCCTGCAAACGGCGATAACCTCGCTATCTCTGGAATTTTTATCGCCCTGGAGAAACGCGTTGTTAATAACACGCTACCAGGGCGATAAATTCCAGATATAGCCTGCGATAGGAATATTATCGCTAAGCACGGCCAGCGATAATTATCGCTGGCCGTTGATAATATGCCCCTTAGTCGGGCCATGTCCATTAAAAGGGATGACTGCTGAGTTAAAAAAAAAATTTTTTTTAATGTTTCTTGTTTAGTAACACGGTGAAGCAGGCATTAGTCTACTACCTGCTCTTAGGATATCCAATATGAGTCTACAATGGGAAGGTGGCCCACCGGGACAACTTCACCGTGGTGGCCTCAAAGCTCTGATTCATTCCATTTGCAACATCTTTCATACCTCTTCTTATTTTTGATTCATAAATTGTAGCTTTCAATACATCTTTGCAGTCAAATGACCGTGTGAGTTTTTTAATTGCAGGGTTTGCAGTAGCAACACTTTCAATATCAGACTCATAATCCCGAAATACACTAATACATATTTATTTTTAAAAAAATGCATTTCCTTGTCAATATAGTCAAGTTCCCTAAAATAATTACGTTTGGTGTCTCCTCTGCCTCTGTTAACTCTGCACCATTATGGTTCCTCCTGCAGCTCTCTGAAATCATTAACACCAGACGACTATCCTTCCTTTCCAATATCAGTATCATTTAACCCTTCCTCAAAAGCCCAGCCCCTACCCAAATGATCTCACATTGCCCTTTGTATGAAAAATAGCTCCAACCCAGACCATCACAAGCTTCTTTAAAGTGGGGTCTGCCTTAGATGCAGCAGCTGGACAGCAACAATCCAGGTGGTGAACAGCGCTGTAAGAATCAGGACAACGTCTGCTTCTTAACTGGTCTGTGGCTATTGTTACAGTTGATCAGTTTGTATTAATATAATAAAGTCCTCCTGTTCATACTGGATCATCAGAGAAACTGTACAGGTTTAGTACAGGTTCGTCCTATTATGTAGAATTATTGGTGCAAATAAACCACTACTGTTGGACCTCAGCCCTCTATATGCACCAGAGTATTCAATGCTTGTATGGAGCCACCAGGGCTATTCCTTGGCCGACAGAATATTCTCCTCCACCAGCATGGCAGTGGCTCACAAAATTACCTTAGAGTTTCACTGGCCAGTGGCATCCTGGGGTTTGTCAGAATTTTTGATCTGGGGGGGGCATCTGTCAGGGTATGGAGTGATATGGAGAGTGGAGAAAGGAATGGTCTGAAACAAAGCAGGTTAATTCAGTTGCTTCAAACTGACTTTGTGATAGAGGTTTTTGGCTTCTAATGGATATAGGAATGGAACATTGTAAGATAACTGTGTAATAACTGTTTTATATGATGTCTGTTAAAAATATTTTAGAGAAGTCTATGAAGACATGTTTGTCGCAGCCTGGCATCACGCATTAAACTTATTTTCTATAACATGCAATATTGCAGAAACTGGCGCCTCTTTGCTCTCCTTGTTTTTTATAAAGAGATGGAATGTGGTGGCCTGGGTGGTATGAGGATTAGCCTGGTGAAGAGTCATTTTAAAAAGGCAGGGCCTGATTCACAGAACTAACTTACGATAAAATCCTAAACTTACTACCATTTTGGTATTTACAGAATGAACTTACTCATTTTGGTATTCACAGAATGATCTTACTCATTTTGGTATTCACAGAATGAACTTACTACCATTTTGGTATTCACAGAATGAACTTACTACCATTTTGGTATTCACAGAAGGCACTTACTCATTTTGGTATTCACAGAAGGCACTTACTCATCAATGAGTAAGTGCCTTCTGTGAATACCAAAATGAGTAAGTTCATTCTGTGAATACCAAAATGAGTAAGTTCATTCTGTGAATACCAAAATGGTAGTAAGTTTAGGATTTTGTCGTAAGTTAGTTCTGTGAATCGGGCCCGATGAGTATGGCACCAATGTGTTGTGTGTTGCAGAGGCACTTTGTGGATGACAGAGACAGCTATAAAATATGTGAGTGCATGGTTAACTAGTGATTGTGTAGTTGTCTGGGATTCAGTTGTCAGTAAAACATTCTGAGATGTGAGTCATCCATGTTTATATGATGAAGAGGATGTCTGGGTTATTGTATGTGAATGGATCAACTATGTCTTAGGTGCGCCCCAGAGCGAGTCGTGTTCTGCATGTTAGCAAGGGGGAATATTATATTTAAGTCTGATTTTGAGGTGCGTGAATCGTGTTCCAATATAGATGAGATTGACTGCAGTGCATCTTTTTAATTGGCTCCTGTCCCTGACCTTTGTAAATGGTGGTTTTTCATTGATCACTAGGCTTAATAGGTCCTCCTTAGTACCACCATGTCTCTTCTTGTATCCTCCCATGAGAACACCCGTTACATGTGTTGCTACTCCCTCAGTTTTACTCACTAGCACATCTCACATTTGTACGAGACCTTCTATAAATTTCCCTTCATCAGCTCCACACTGAGTACAACCTAATCTGGAATTAATATAAGAATTCTTTTGTCACATTTCAAAGCTATTAATTGCATATATGGACATAGCTATTTCAATGTACCTGTGGTACTGTCTTGCATGCAATGCAGTATGGGTAGGGTGGATTTACCATATCTTCTGCAGGGTGCAGTACCATATGTGGCCAAAAGAGGTCCCCTGGGACCTTTCTTGGCCACATATGGTACTGCACTCTGCAACATGGCTAGGTAAAAAACATAAGCATTTATAATGCCAAAACTCCATCTTTGCAGGGTGCAGTACTATATGTGGCCAAAAGAGGTCCCATGGGACCATGGGACCTCTTTTGGCCACATATGGTACTGCACCCTGCAAAATGGCTAGGTAAAAAACATTGGCATTTATAATGCCAACAGCTCCAACTCCAGCAAATGCGAGTCCGATTGCATTTCCAATGCAATAGGTCTTTCATTTGTTAAAGTTAGAGGTGTTGGCATTGAAAATGACCATGTTTTTTACTTTTGCTTTTTTATATCATTGGCAGTAGTGCTATGCAAATATAATAACTCCACTGCAAATAAAAAAACGAAAGTAAAAAACATTATTTTCAACGCCAACAGCTCTAACTTTAACAAATGCGAGACCGATTGCATTGCAAATGCTTGTTTATTACAGGGGTGTGTAGGGAGAAGCTTCTATAGGCATACCTTTGAAGTGTGCTGATGCCTTGCCTTCTCTGCCCTGGCTCCAGACTAACTGCAGGGAGTATGAAGCCCTTTGTGTAGAGACAGGACACAGCCTATTGTGGTGTAAGTGAGGCTGGGCCCAGATCCTCCCTTCCATCCTGCCAGTAATGGCCCATTCAGTCACACCTATCCTCCGATTGTATGTGGGTGTCTAGGAGGAATACACAAAGTCCGGCTGCCAATTAGACCCAGTCATGTGACCAGAGACAGGCTGCAAGCACCAAATGGCTAAGGCAAAAAAATGCCAACTTTCTAAAAGTGTAATTTTCAGAATTGTAATTTAAAATTCGACTTTACCATAAGTTAGGATTTTATATTAGCATTCCATAGACACCATACTTGAACCAGTTATATTTTCCCATTTGGAAAATACACTTATAAAATATAATAAGGTAATCCCAATGTTATCCTAAGGACGATATAGGCCTTGCAGTAGTAAAAAACACTTTAAGGGTTTTTCACTACCAGGACATGTAAAACTTAAAAGTACATGTCCTGCTTTTTAAATACATAGCACCCTCGCCTCAGGGCTTTCCAGAGCCTTCCCTAGGTGAGACTTACATGTATTAAAAAGGAAGATTTGGGCCTGGCAAAAGTTTTTTTTGCCAGGTCGAAATGGCAGTTTAAACTACACACACAGGCTCTGCAACGGCAAGTCCTGAGATATGTTTAAAGGGCTACTTAAGTGGGTGACAAATCAGTGCTAAAGACTCAATAGTAGTGTTGGACTTGGCCCTTTTTGGCCGGTTCACCCCTAAACTTTTTGCCTTGTATGTCAGTAGTTTTAAGTCTCTGGGCACTTTAGCACTGTGGGCCAGTGTAAAGTGCGTGCGCGCTGAGTGCGTGTGGTGAGATTGTCCTGCCCTCCCATAGGAATGCATGGGGGATATGTGTGTCCATGGTAATTCCTGGTGTGAGAGGAGTGCAGGGGCGAGTTTAGTATGTGCGAACCTCGTGAGAATAAATGCTGCGCAATGGTGTGCGCAGATTTATTGTGACTGGTGTAGAAATGCCACTTTTAGAAGTTGGCATTTATGTGTGCTCTGTGTCTGCCTGCCTGATGTGAATTGCATGTCTGGCTTGTGAGTGACAGGGGCTGGGAGGTGTGTGTGGTTCCAGGAGGGGCAGGGTGAGTCAGCGCAGTGGTGAATAGAGAGATCTGCATCTAGATGGGAGGGAGGAGTTGCACCTGGGACCTGAATAGGGCTGTGCCTTCCCTCCACAATGCTGGCTCCACCCCCTGTGGTGCGTCTAATCCCTGAGCCCCCACCTGACAAAGGAGAGAGGAGCTGAGCAAAACAAAGTGCTCCAAAGCTCCCCCAAACCAGTTCTGACTGGTATCTCCAAGCCCTGTGCTGTGACACAAAGGGGATTTTGCTGTATAAATATAGGGGCTGTGACCCCATAAAAATGTTCAGTGTACAGTTCTTGTTCTGGTGCTGTTCCTGACGTGCTGGGGGCTTGCTGCTGCTGGGGCCCAGGAGGAACCGCCATGGGGGCTTGCCTCCCTGCTGGAGGGCCCTGTGTGCTGGCCTCCCTGGGCCCAGCTGTGCCCCTGGCCCCTGGAAGGCTCTAGCACCTAGAGGAGCGCTTTACTTTTATTATTGGAGAAGCGCTGTGCCTTTTTTTCCTACTGCGGGGAACGTGCCTGTCCTGCAGCGCTGTGCTGCATGCAGAAAGGGAATCCCCGGCGTAGGGATTCCCCCGCATTTGCTTGGATTTATAGCGGGTGCCCACCCCGCATGAATGCTGAAATCGGCGGGTGCCCACCCCGCAATTGTGCTCATTTACGGCGGGTGCCCACCCCGCAATTGTGCTCATTTACGGCGGGTGCCCACCCCGCATTCTTTGCCTGCTTTCAGGAATCACCGCCGCAGCCCGGGCGAAAAGCGGAAGTCAGGCGTATCCGCCTGACTCGGGGCGGAGCTACGGCAGGGGAAGCGGAAGTGCGGCTGTCTGGCGAGAGGAGGACGGGAGCCTACCCCGCCTCCTCGAGCACCGCGGAAAAGTCCCGGGTCCCAGGAGGGGGCCCGGGTGAAGGGGAGAGATGCCGGTATGGCGTGGTGACGGCGGAGGGGGCACAAGGCACATTGTCGGTGCCCGCCCCTCCGCGATTGAAGGAAAGGAGGACGGGAGCCTACCCCGCCTCCACGAGCACCGGCCAGAGTGAGGAAGTCGAGGAGAAGAGTCTGGAGCCTCAGGCCAAAGTCCCGGGTCCCCGGAGGAGGCCCGGGCGAAGTCCAAAGAAGCCCCGGACTGCCGGTGAGTGAGGGGGGCTGACGTGTGGAGCCTCCATGGTGCTCTCAGAGCACAGTTGGTGCCCGTGTGGTTTCGGCACCGGAGGAGCCCCTGGAAGGAGGAGCTCCCACGGCACTCTGTGGGTGCCTTGCTTTTGCTCATCACAGCTGCGCCGCACCAGAGCGGGCAGCTGCAACGAGGGGCATATTTGTTTTTAGAGAGAGCCCCAGAGCCTCTTTGTGTAGTCACAGCTGCCCCGCCGTAGCGGGCAGCTGCAACGATGGGGGTAAGCTTATTTAAAAGCCCCGTGGGGGCCCAGAGGGCACCGTGGTGCCGGGCCCCTTTGGCGATGATCCCAGCTGTCCTGCGAGAGCGCAGGCAGCTGCAACGATGGGGGCATAGATGTTTGGAGAGCCCCAGCGAGGCCCATAGGGCACAGTTGTGCCAGGGCCCATTATGGATTCACAGCTGCGCCGCACCAGCGCGGGCAGCTGCAACATTTTGGCCCAGTTTTGTTTATAGGGTCCCTGAGGGGGCAGACGGGTACAGTGGTGCCCAGGCCTCTAATTGCTTCACAGCTGCCCAGCAAGTAGTGGGCAGCTGCTACGTTTAGGCTATCCTTTCTGTAGGGGCCTGTCTTTTGCGCTAGGAGTAAGATGCACTCCTTGGCCCCTGACTCTCCCAGCTGCCCAGCAAGTAGTGGGCAGCTGCTACGTTTAGGTTTCGCGCAGTTGCGCACCCTTGACTTTCGCTGCGTTGGCAGCGCGCTCCTGACTCTGTGGACATCGGGCATTTGAGCCCCTTTAGAGATGGCCAGTTGGCCAGGGGGACAGTTAGGTTTATAGGCGCCAGGCCCTAATCTGATCTATGTGCTGATGTGATTTTGGGTGCTAGGAAATGTAATTCATGTAGTATGATTTACGCACCCTGTATTATGCCTCTAATGTACTGTCATGATTATGAGGTTTTGCATAATGGGTTTATGCTTGTGATTTTATTATTACCTAATGCGTTTAGGTTGTGAGTTATTCTCTACTGTGCTTTACGCCCCTAATGTGAGTTATACTTAGGAGGTTAGGGTCTAATGTGTTTAGACTTATGAGAGGATTGCATAATGTATTTATGCTGGTGAGGTTGGCGCAGAATGTAATTCGCGCCTAATGTGATGCTGTGCATAATGTGGTTTATGTTACAGGCTGATGCTAAGTACAGTGGTTACCAGTGATTACTGGTTGTACGTTTATGATGTGTTCTACATTTATTATAAGTGCTACATATACTAAGTTCGCTTTGTGCTGGTTCTGACAGTGGTCCAGTTGGCCCTGTCAGGTGTAAATAATCCTTTGTAAATATGACCCCGTGCCAGGTGGCACGATGTATATTATGTGAGTACTATTCTAATGTGTTTTATGATAATACAAAGGCTATTTTTATATATAACCTTGTGTGGAGTTCCTTTTTGTGGTGTGCCTAGTATGTTGTTGCTGTGGGTGTGTTGCGCAAACGCTTTACACATTGCCTCCGGGATAAGCCTGACTGCTCGTGCCAAGCTACCAAGGGGGTGAGCAGGGGTTATCTTTGGCGTGTAACTCCCTTGCCCTGACTAGAGTGGCGGTCTCTGCCTGGCTTTGGCGCAAGCCTTAGCCAACCAGAGATCCCATTTCTAACAAGTAGCATTTCATTATCTGGCCCTGGGCACTCATAGTACCACTTTGCTTGGAACTTATAAGTATATTAAATATGACAATTGGGTATTAGCCAATATTACCATGTTTAGAGGAACGAGCACACACACTAGCACTGGTTAGCAGTGTTAAAGTGCTAAGAGTCCTAAGGCCATCAAAAATGAGATTAGGAAAAATGGAGAAAGAAGGCAAAAAGTTGGTGGAAGACCACCCTAAGGCTGAGAGGTCGAACAAACTTAGACATAGAGAGCCTGATTATAAGTGCCCCGGAGTGACAGACAGCATTTATCATACCCAATAAATCCTGTTACCCCCGTGGACTGGAATATATTAGGTGTGATAAATTGCACCTATTCCGACTTTTGGGGAATAACATAGGAATTATGGTGCTGACCGCGCCATAATCTGCATGCCCCACTAAATACCATGCATTTTCCTATATTTCAATCTGGCAGGTATGGCCTGCTGAAATTTAAAGGAGGGTGTGAACTTTGCAGTTTTCTGGCCCAGCTGTAATATGGCCCTTGCCTGGATATGTTGGTGTTATTTGTACTGACTGTTACTGTTACACTCTACTAACATATCCACTTCTTCATAGATTGGCGGGGACTTCTTTTAACATAGAAGATTTTGCCATGTAACCTTTGCATGCACCCTGTAGCACTGTGGTTCTTAACTTGTGATGCTGGGTTCCCTGGGAGTCCACAAAACTTGCTCAGTGGCTCCACGACTGTATAGAAAATGAAATAAGATTGACAGATTCCTACAGTATGTATAAATGAGGAAGCACAATGTAAAGGTGAACAGTTGAAAGAAAATTGTAAATATGAAGGAATTTGAAATTGGAGGCTAAACATTTAGGGCCCGATTACGACTTTTGGCGGTGCCAAGAGTCGCTGCCGCCTGCCCCACCAGGTTACAACTTAAAAGAGGTCTGGTGGGCGGGTGGCATGGCAGTTCCCATGGCGGTGCCTCCTTCAAAAGTGTAACGTCCATGCTGTGCATGAACTGGTGTGCCCCCACTGTGTGCATCCACATGTCATGAGGCACCAAGGGGCCCTGCGGGGCAGTCTTTGCTTCTTTTCCGCTACTGTTTTCATGGCGGTGGAACCGCCATGAAAACCGTGGTGGAGAGGAAACTCATAATATGCTTGGCGGCACCACAAGGGTCCCACCAAGCATATTGCAGCCTCAGGACTGCCGCAACACCTCCAGGGAATGCGGTTTCCTGGCGGCGTCAGCGGTCCCATGGTGGTCTGTCCGCGCAAGTCATACAGGGGAGGTCGGACCACCGGTGTGGCAGTGGCTGGACCACCACCACCCCGTCACAAAGAGTCTGTCATTCCTCGGACCGCCAGAGTCATAAATGGTCCCTTAGTTAGTATCCTCAGATTGATTCATGGGAACAGTGCAAGGGCACCAGAAAACCTTGAACCTTCCCATTAAAATAAAAATGAGGATTTAATATATATATTTTTTTTATTAAATAAAATATTTCATCATTCATGTGATGAATGCTTCTTTCTGCATTTTATGTGTATCGTTCTGCGCTTCAAATCATCAAAGGTTCAATGGGTCCTTATTATGAACACAAATTAGCTGGTTCAAGTTGTGAATAAACAATGGAAAAAATATAAACAAAAACACTGCACTCAGTTAGACTGTTCTTGGTGCTGCCCAAACTCCTTTCCTATTGCCTCCATGTGAAGCAGTGATGCCAAGTTTCCACATTCAAACATCACGTAACATACATGTCTCCAAAGAAGTTAACCTGGAAACCAGATAATTTCCAAAATATAAGATGGTTGCCAACGCTTATAGATAACTCAATAAAATTCTAATCCCTTGTGTGCTTCCCGATTAACAGCTGTGCAGTTAGAGATGAGGCATCTGAACACTATTGGTTGGCTTCCTGAACTAATATGGCGACACTGCACATGGGCGTTGAAATCACCAAAGACGCGCTTCTTCAGGGCACATGCGCGTTGAGATCCCCAAAGGTAAGCTTACATACAGCTTCATTTCAACAGCTAAGCAATGAAAAATGAGGCATCCAAATACCATTGAGCGCAAATGGGTGACAATGATTGAGTAAGAGTGAGTAGGTGAGAATAAGTGTGACTCAGTGAATGTAAATTAGCAAGAGTGAGAATGCGGTATGCTTGCGAGTCTACGATCGGTCCTTGCAAAATACTGGTGCTGGCATAGCGGGGCAAATAATTACAGACAGGGACATGACACTAGAGAATAATACTTAATATATGGGACATTCATTACAAAAGGCTGGGGCAGGCGTACTGAAGGTAACTATTTGTATGGGACCCCCATAGCAATTCTTTGAATAAAGGAAGGCAGCTGTGGCATATAGAAGGGGGGCAAACATTACAAAATGCTGGCCCCATAACACTAGAGGTCAATCTTGACATAAGGGACACCCATGATACATGGATAACAATTATCGCAAAATTCCATTACTGGCATATTATATGCAGTTGTTGGCATAATGGCTTATAAAGGGCATCCCTGGCAAAATGCCGACCCTGGCACAATGGAGGTTATTTTTGGCATATGGGGCCATCCATATGAAATTTTGAAAAAAAGGGGGTCAACTTCTGTGGTACGTCAGGTTTCATTGGCTAGGCAAACTAGGAAAGGACTTATATATTTAACGAGTGCCCTTTCATAGCCCATTGCTTTTTAGCTGATTTTATGTGACAAATGTTCTTTAAAATGCAATATTAAAACCCATGGGGCATATTAGCAAGACCGGCGATAAAATTAACGCCGTTTTAGCGACAGGAAACTGCCGCAAACGGCAGAAGCCCAGGTTAGATGTGCAGGACATCTAACCTGGGCTTCTATTGAATTCTATAACGCATATTAGCAAGCCCATTATCGCTGCGTTTTAGCGGCAGTTTCCTGCCGCTAAAACGGCGATAATTTTATCGCCGGTCTTGCTAATATGCCCCCATGTTTTCAAAATGTTCTTGTGGGGAGAACCCATTATCCCCGAGTCCTTTCAAAAGAGAGGTGGATCATTCCGTTCGCTCAGTTCAATTTAGGGAAAGTATTATATTACATACAGCCCACCACTTTCAGAGGTTATGGGAGCATTCTAATATAGCTGGATTCAAAAGAGACATCTGTGCTGTATTTTGCTATTAATGACACGGTGATGTCAATTATTGTGGTGTCATTCAGGTTAAGGCGAAATACGCCACTTCCTGGGAGGAGTTAGGGTCAAAGGTCATATAATGTCACTTCCTTTGATATCAATGAGGTAATGAGGTCAAAGGGTATGTGATGTCACTTCTGTTACCCCTAGTATTTTGGTGAATCGAAATCCATGAGGAGAATTTCAGCTTTCCACCTCTAATCCTTGTTCTCTTTGCCCCCCTTGGAGCCATATGCACCTGATATCAATAACTCGGTTTGTTGTGGGGGGTGTTGGAGTTAAAATGCCAAAATCCGGGACCTTGTAATGAGTCCCTACATGTCAAAAGTGAGGCGCAGTAAAAGCTAGATGTTTAAGAGTTCAAATAAGGTCAGTTGGGGTCATTTCATATTGCTCTTAATAATACGTGAAATCAAACTCTTCATCAGACAGCAGAAACCTTGCATTTTCAAAATGGCAAACACTGCCGTCATGTTTTTTCTGGGCTTGTTTTCTTCTTCACATGTCATAACTAGCTGCGCAAATGTGTTTATCCTCAATCAGCGTCAGGCCAGAACCGTGGGGCGCGTGCCATTTCCTGTCACTGTCCCTCAAAGGCCGCATGATGGCCGCAAATGACGCAGTTGGATGTGGCCCTAATTTTATATAACGAGACACCTCCGCAGCTTGCTCGACCAGGCGGCCATGCATCACGCAGCCGTAATTCACTTACGAGTCAGTTGAAGAAAAATTCTGCACAGTTAAAAGCAATTAATCTTGGCGAGGATGACAGAAGCAAAAATAAAATATTACAAAGGTATTTGGTCATTTTTTCAAACCAAGGTCAACGAGCCATCCATCAGAATCCCCAGGGGTCTTTAAGAAAAACCTTTTACATGGCACAAAGTGGAGGCAATTCCGAGATGAAGAAATATGACAACAAGAGCAGAGGCTGCCGAACACGCTTTCAGCATCATCTTGTTGTCACTGCCACGCTGCCAACATTTTACAAACATTTAGCGGCGTCACGGAAGCATCTCTGCCCATTTGATGAACGCCATGCTCGTGAAGCCAAGCGGGCCATCGAACCAACTTCCATTACCCGAGAAAGGCTTTTAAAAACAAAGACATGGATGCAGCAGGACAAACTATGGATTTTATTTAAAATAAGTGTAGAACATCTCTGCTGCTTTAGGAAATTGTTCAGGGGATGTTTGTGGTCGCTTCAGAAGTGCCAGTTCATCCTGGTTGTTTTATTTATGTGTCATTCCTCTAATGATTTAAGCAAAGTTCGTGTCAGTGAAAGTTCTGCTCTTTAGTCATTGTTAGCATTATTGATTCTTTTCAGGGTCACATTTCTGCTTCAAAGTACCCCAATGTCTTGGTTCACCTTCATGCACCTTTGACCCATATTCTGCAAGAACCTATTTGCTCGAAGATAAAGGCAGTATATGTAAGATTTGTTCAATTTTGCAGCTGGAGAGATAGGGAATATAAACTTCCCCGATTGGGGTGGGGGTGGCTTGAAGTCCTTCTCTGAATAATAGTAAAAAAAATATTCAGGCTGAATGGTGGTTTTTGGAACACAGAACGCTTCATGAATTAGAGGCAATTCTGAAAATAAAATCACTAAGTGCTCCAAAAGCTTCAGGGCGCGTCACAGTAAACAGGAGCTTCATATCTTAGAAGCAGCAAACCACCTACATCCCTCTGCAAATTATGCGGTGCTCCTCGGGAGGGGCTGAAGGCTGATTTCTCTTGAATCTAGTTCACTAAGGGTGTTTGAATCGATGGTGAAATGATAATGAGACTGGTGAAGGGAGGGTTAGAAGGAGTTTATTAAACATTTTCTCCCAGTAGAACCTTCTGAGCCAACAATCACAGAATTCACATTAGAACCTAGATAAAACATTGAATACGGCTTTTGGAATTGAAAGTCATACCATATATTATATGATCCAAATCTGAAAAGAAAAACATGGTATGCGGCTGTCCGAGGCCCCCGCAGGGGGCCACTAAAGAGGGCAGCCCTCTAGTGCCAGCTGGGCACCCCACACCACCGTAGGGGCAGGGACTCAGGGAGGAGTCCCCAAGCCTTGTCGCAGCGCGATAGGCGAGCATCACGTCCGGGGCGCGAGGACAGGGGAGGGGTATATAGGCCTCCCCCACCATCTTGTCGTCCTCTTTCGCGCGCCCGGACACGCCGTCGTGAGAGGTTGTTCGAGCATCCTGCTGCCATCGGGAATGAGGTTAGTCGTCACACTCGCCAATCACGAGGCTTTGGCCCGGGGTTGATCATCGGTCCCCCCACCCTTTCCGACGGTTAGGTGTTGGGTGTGCGGTGGCCGGGCCAGGTTGGCGTCCCGGGGAAATTAACGTCCCGGGGAGAGTAACCCCACGGCCCTTTGGCCGATCCCATGGCAGTCGTTGTTCACCCACAACCCCTGCGACGGGCCAGTGTCCTAGTGTCACAAACCTCCCCCCCTTTTGCGCCCGGGGTCTGTGCAGTGGGCATCCTGCAAAGCATGTCCCCGGTGTCGCTGAGTAGCCGGCCAGCACGGGCCTCCGGCGTGTGTGCACAGTTTGAAGCTGGCAGGGAGGTGGCGTCCCGGTCACGAGGGGCCGACAGATGGCAGGAACGAGGCTGGGGAAAGCATGCATGTAGGGGACGCGGTAGTTTCCCCCTCCCCGTCCAGAGTGTAAATGCCCCGACCAGCGTCTCCGTGGGGACCTTCTGGCGCTCGGGGTTCATGAAGGGGGCGCCTCGCTGCTCTCGTCCCGGCCCCGCTGCACAGCCGGCCGGCACGGGCCCCCCGTGTGTTAAGGTCTGGATTGCGGGAGGGGCTGCGTGGGATGTGCCCAGAACACCTCTTAGCTCGGCGCGTGCCGGGACCCTGCACAGCGTGGGCTCAGTGGGTTTAACTGCTAGTTTACCCTGAGGGGAGAGTCAGACGTGGGTCCGTTCCGTGGGGGGGGGTCGCCGCGACGCTCCTCCCTCCCTGTTGACCGAATCGGTCGTCCGTCCTTATAGAAGATTTCTATATTGTTATATAGGCCCCCCCCTTGTGAGGGCCGGTCACAGGGCCTCTGCCCGCAGGGGCTGGCGGTTGGGGGGGCATCGAGCGCCCTGTTTGGCTGCTCTATCCGGCGGAGTCGGTAGCAAGGCCACGGCCCGCGTGGGCCCGTTGTGTTGTGTCTGGGGGTCCACCTCCACTGCCCGCTGTGGCGGCTTTGGAAAGTGCGGGGGAACTATGTTTAGGGCCCCGTGCAGCGAGGAGAGGGCCCTCCCCGGCACCACAGTCAGGCTGCTTCCGTCCCAGCTTCAGGACGCTGGGGCGGCTTTGGAAGTGCGGGGTGCCCGGTTCGGTGAACCGCAGCAACCCCGGTTGATCAGTAACGGCATTGCGGAGGGCAAGGTCGAGGTAGCCGGGTGATATTAATCACCACTGAGCCTAGGGCGACGGGCATGCCACGAGTGGGATCCCAACAGGGCCCATTCAGACCCTCATCTTTAGGAGGGCTGGAGGGAGAGACAGTATTCGGGCAACACTTCCGTCATTACTTGGTTGGTGTCGTGTTGCGACGAGCCCGAGGATGGCTCAGATGCGGCTGGAACTTCGGTGGGTCTGTGCCGGTTCCAGGGCTTCGGCCCGCCGGAATTTGTGGCTGCCTGGTGGGGGTGCGGGAGCAGCGAGCGCCAGGTTGCTTCCTCCTGGCTGGTAACCTGGCTTGGGCTACCCGATGGTAGAGGAGGCCGCGGGCCCACCTCAATCGGGCACCACTGGGTGTTTACGGGCCCTCAGATCTTGCCCCCCCCTTAGGTGCCATGACAGGGGTGCCCGCCGCAGCTCCCCGCATGTGGCGTCCAGCAGTGTTTGTATTGTACCGGGCGGCCGTTTGTCGCAGGACCGCCGGTATGTTCAAAGGCCACGACGGGGGCGGCGCATGTTGGCTCGGCCAGGATGGGACTCTAAGGAGGCGGGCGGCCCGGCTGGCACGCCGCTGCGGTAAACATTACCAAAGCCCGCGGCTCGTGTCATCAAGAGCGAGACAGTGCTCTGCAGCCAGCCGGGTAGAGGGTGTTATACCCTGCTTTTCAGCGGCAACGTGCAATCAGCTGCTTGCAGTGCCGGTCGCGATTTTCGTCCTGGGCATAGTTGTCTGACACCACTGGGTAGAGCGCCAGGCTCGGCATCTAGCTAAGTTTCACCGACTGATGAAGCAATTATTTAGATGCAGCATGTTAGCTGCCATCTGTGATTCTGAGGACCCGGTCTTGTGCATCATTCGGGCAGTGCAAGTGGCCCGTTGGCTTGCTTTGTGGGCAGCAGGTGTGCTGGGCGTATCGGTCTTGCCCCAGCCATATTGAGGCACGCCTGACCTGGTGTTGCATGGGGGGCAAAAGAGCGGCGCGGTCCTAGTGTTGTAGCTCCAGATTAGGGTTGGTGCCTGGGAGGCCACGGGCGCGGTGAGCAGTCTGTTTCTTGTCTTGCATTGAGCGAAGACTTCGCTGCTTGGCTATCAAGGTCCTTGTGCCACCAGGGGTTATGCAGGTTGCCCTCTCAATATTGTGTTGATGAATGCGGCTACTTCTGACAGATGGAAAAACCGGTTGTCGGTTCTGGCCGTGGCTCGGCGAGTATGGGTTGAATTCTCACCTCAGGGTTGAGACAGGTGGTCAGGACATGTGTACGATGGGTTTGGGCGTTTATTTTAATCACACTTGGCATCATTGTCGGGCGTTATCAAGAGTGCTGTTAGTCTAATAACCCTTGGTCTCTCACCTGGACTTCATCCTCACATACCAAGTGAGCCGGTGTTTTCCTCCAAGTCAAGTTGTGCATCGTCCTTTATATGGAAGTGAATGTCGCGAGGCTGATAGATTAAGCGACTGCGTGCTCGTGCGTACTCAAGCTCCAAATTTGACCACTCATTCCTGGTTCTGGGGGTACTATACAGCCCAGGGACTCTGAGTTGTCGCTTAGATACGTGCAGCAGGGGCCCAGTAATGCGACAGTGTCCCCTAGCTTGACAGCGCAAACGGTTTCAATGTGCTGCCTCTGTGTTATCAGTTGCAATTCTCATGCTTGCCCCGGTAGTGAGAATTCCACATCCAAACCTTCCAGCATTAGAGTCCCTTCCCTACACCAGGCGTAGGTGCACGGACCCAATGGATGCATTCTCAAGATGCGATGCAACAAAGCTATAATTGTGGCTTACATATCTTATGCCCTGGTATACAATTTCACGGGCCAGTGAAGCGGCATGACAGAGAATGGCTTGTTTCATCCCCTTGGTCACAGGTTCAGATCCTGGTAGGTCCGCTTAACATTTCATCCTTCTGAGGTTGCTAAAACGGGTACCAAGGTGTTGAGTAACAATAAACAGGTTATGCAGCGCCAAGATACCATGGGGTGAACGTGTTCCCAATTAGTCGGAAGCAGGAAATGTGAAGAACTTTGGTGAATTCAGTGGGCTCACTCCGCAGTGTAGTAAGCGAGAGTTGAGCACTATTTCCATGGGGCTGTAGTGTGGCGCAGGCAACAAAGTGACACAGCCAAAACGATAAAGCTTTCATCAGCGCCGCAAGTGCAGTGGCATGGGAGCCTCAGGAGAGTAAGTAGTCTACTGCACCCTTACTATGTACTGGGCAACCCAACTTGATGGGAGGGGGTAGTTTACCAGTGCATTATCAACCATGAAGCCAAGTATGCATCGCGGGGCTCTGCTCACACTAAAGTGGGCCAAGATCGCACACAGAATAGGATGTGGTGCAGTGTCAGTCATATATGGGCGAGTTATTAGAATATGCCAGAGGAAGCGACCACGAAATCACAGATTTGATAAGCAAATATCATGGTTCATCTTTTGTCCCAAGATAGACAATAGTTACAGGCAGACTCTCTTTTGCAAAGAATAGTTATTTTGTCTCATTTGAGTGCCGCACGTGCCTCCTTGGCAGTGTAACGAAGTTTGACTCTTTGAAAGGACGAGCCCTCCACCTGGGGTATGTGTCACCAGAGGAGCCCCCAGGGGTCAGGGGGAATTCTGCGCAGTGCTTGTAGCATGTCACGTGCCATTAAGGGCATGTTACTACCAAAGTTGGGGTCAAACTGGGCGGGAGCAGTAAGTTAGAGTTACAGCACAAATTGGGTACAATGTATTAAAGAACATTCGGCATTCCCAGTATTCAAGAAAGGGCAGGTATTGATACATATTGTTCCCCTCCCGTTCCCACTGCCTTGCACTCGTTGATATACTAGCAGATGTTTGGGAGGGCAGGACTTCATCTAGGGTGGTGACTGGCTCAATCCGCAGCTGCCTGTTCAGAGTTTTACTCATATGCACATTATTATTAACTTAAATAATCGCTGCATTGACGAGTGCGACCTGCGGACGTTCACGCACCAAGGCATTTGGTTAATTTACAAACATTAATTCTTCCTGCCTCCCTGTCAACAATACCAAGGAGGAGCAGAGTAGAATCAGTTGATATGTGCACCCTTTGGGTGACCTGGGTTCCTATTACAAGTGAACAACATTATAGTTTATTAAATTTTGAGGTCCTCTTATTTGTGATAAGGGATGATAAGTGCATACCATCGACAGTTCCGATGCCTTAGGGAGCGGCGAATGCTCGGTCCGCTCGCATTGGCAGGTGATTTATGCATGGGCTTAGCTTTGCCTGCTACCCGCAGTGGATTGACTTGACTAGGGTGACTCATGCTCCTATTGCTTCAACCTTGGTTTGGTCATACCATATTGGGGGCCAGTCACTTACACGTATAAACCGTCGGTTGGCTATGTTAGAAAGACTTTCTCACACCTGAGATTATCTGGAACCCCTATAGCTGAGCAACTACGGGGTTGTGCTAATTGAGCTGTAGGACGGTGGCCCGATTGACCTAGTGAGTATGTAATCCCTGTGATGTTATGATGAGGTTGGTAGCACAGGGTGATGGGGGCAGATGGTACTAAGTCTCTCTTGGGTGGACGATACGAAGGGTAATTAAAATAACCTGGTATGGAGTCTCTGTTGTAGTGTGCCAATGTGGGAGTGCGGTTGGCACATTAAATTTACACTGCCTCTGGGATAAGCCAAAGTCTCTACCTAGCCACCTAGGGGTGGGCAGGAGTCAGCCTAAGTGTGCAACCCCTTCTCCTGACTAGAGAGGTGGGTTCGGCCAGGCTTAGGCGCATACCCTAGCCAACCAGTAACTCCATTTCAACATGAGTAGAGAATGCCTAGGAGTTGTTTGCAGTCCATTCGCAACCGCCCCACAGGGCGAATGTTTTAGGCCACAAGGTTGTGGATGGCTCTTGTGTGGGAGCCTGGTGAAGAGCTAAGGTCAGGCTGGGATGTATCGGGCTTTCGCCGCACGGTTGAGTCCCAGTCACGAGCGGATTGTATCAGGGTGAGCTGGCTGTGGGTCAGGAAGCCCCAAGGCATCAGTAGCACTGAGCGGCTTACAGCCAGAGGCGGTATCCGATGCACGGGGCATTTGTTAGATTAGAGCCCTACTTAGAGGTACCGCCTTAAGTGCTTGGAGGTCTGTTGGCACCGCCTTTCAATGGAAGCCATTGTCTGGCGGGCTGCTCTGAGCAGAGCTTTGCAGGCGTAAGTAACAGTTTCCGCTACCAGTTCAAATATGCATCTTTCACTAAGTTACTCAGATCACTGGGACAGGAAGTAAGGTGGGCTGGATAACTCTTGCTTCTACCTGCATTGGCACATGTTGTCAGGAGTGATTGTCAAAGGGATTGCACTTCAGCCAGGTATTGTTAGCACCCATCCACACCAAGCCGAGTGTTTAAGGTCACCCTGGGCCCCATTTACACAGCCCAGTATTAGGCCCTCGTGGGTCAGTGCCATGAATTACTAAAGTGAACTGAACAGGAGGCGTGACCGTGGGTTACGCTAGCAGAAGTTTGGGGAAGAGCTAAACTCCACCCATGGCCATGGTGTAGTCTTAAGTAAGTTGGAGTTGTCACTCTTATTTGACCAGGGGTTCGATGCTACACGAGGGCATCGCTGCGCTGCGGCCAGAGCACTGTCTTGTCTCCCAGGGGGGCAGCTAGTGAAGGCAAGGCTCTTCCCAAACCTGGCACCAGAACACAAGGTAGTCAGGGCCAACTTGTCTGTTGGGTGACTTGGGTAGGCACCTGTGCAGTTGTCACTCCACGAAGGGGTGAGTTGTCTCCAATAGTGGGCACAATACATATAGGTGTGTCTGTTTGTGGTATCTCCTAGCGGACCCACTGAAGGTGTACTGCAGCTAAACGGGGAACTGGAAAGCTTGGTTTCCGTTACTGTGGCAGGTTTAAAGCATCCAGGGTCGGAGATGCAAAGTAGGTACTGTGCATCTGTGATCCGACGGCAGTTAGGCAAGCGGGGTGCGCTGCGTAAGTTGTAATTGCACGAAAGGGTGAGGTGTCTCCAGTAGTGGGCGCAAGACATACATTGTTTCAAACCAGCTTTGATACCATTAAGGTGTTCACCAGGGTAGCAAGCAAAAGGGTTTGTGCATACGTCTGGGCAACAGGGCAAAATAAGTGCACCCCAGAACCAAGGGGTTCCTGTAAATCAACCCTTCTGGGTGGTGATGCTGTCAGCCAACAGGGGGCTGCCGTCCCAAGTAATGGGGACACAAGGTGTCAAGCACAAAAGGCTACTATGTAAAAGAACATTTGGCATGTTTAGTGATCAACAAAAAAAAAAAAAAAAAAAAAAAAATTAACTGAGCAGGTAATTTTCCACCGCTGAGGTTGCCCTGGGGTGGGCAGTGTGAACGCCCCTGCCCCCTATTTGGGGGCTCTCGCAGGGAGGGTTCTAGCCTGTCGACTTTTCCTGCAGTTAAGGTCAAATGCCCTGCCCGGTTAGCTAGATTAGCCTCACTGGGCGGGGGTGCTGTCAGCTAACACATTGTGCTGCGTCCCCAAGAAAGGGGGAACAAGGTGCCAAGCACAAAAGGCAAGGCGAGCAGTGTGAACCCCCTATTCGGGAATATTCTGGGATGAAGGGCAAAGTAAGACTTAGCCAATCCTTAAGGTTAGGCACCATATGGCAGCCAGTGCGCACTGCATTAATCAGACGGATTCCCTAGCTGGTATCCCTAGGGGGGTTCACCACGAAGGGAGCTGGGCTGGCGAAATTCCCATAAGAAATAAGGGATGCACGGCAAGGGCAGGAGGGCACCCTGGCTCATTGTCACACACGTCTAGTTATGGACTTCCTGTGCGTAATGAGTTAGAAAGCAAATGGACGGTGCAAAGGTTAAAATATAATCCTTCTCGCCCGAATAGCCAAAAGTAGGCAGGTGGGTGTGGGAGCGGTCTCCCACCAAGCGGGCAGCTGTCCCTTAAAGTGGGGACACAGGTGTGCTAGACACACCATCCCAGTAGGACGGCAGCTAGGTGAGCTCAGCAAATTAATGGGGCAATGTGAGCCAGGGAATCATCTGCCCCGCCCAGAGTTGGCACGGGGCTGAGTTATGTGAAGTAGTGGAACTTTCACACAAGAGGGTGGATAGTTCTTGGCACAAATTCACAGGGCAGAAGGGCCTTTGTGTTGCATTAGACACTAGCTGATCCAGGCTACCGGCAAGGGCTATTGTGATATAGATGGGGTTCATCTATCACCAGTGGGAGGGATCCTTCCCTAGCTTTGCAGGAGGCCTGAAAATGAGAGGTTGCAGGTGAGAAAGGAGCTGTTTTGGTGGGGGGCTCTGGCGGCGACGGTGGCCACCTCCAGAGCTGTGGCGGAGTTACAGGGCGATCTGGAAGCAGAGGGGTACAGAAGGGTACCTCTGCGCGGCACCATGGTGGGTGCCAGAGCCAAATCCTAGGAGCCTCATGGGAGGTTCCTAGAAAACCGTGTCGGCGCCCGTTAGTCCTTCGGGCGGTTGTGGGCCTGAACAACCGGGGGGTTTGCTATGCTACGCTCCGCCCTGAAAGGGGCGTGAGTAATAAGGAACCATGTGTCACGTGATCCGGGAAGAGGATCACCAGAAGTGGCAGCACAGATGGGGTTCGCCCCAGTGCTGCTTGGCTCATCAGGCGGGCAGGCGGCCCAGACGGTTGCCTGCCCTTGGATCGCCCGTAAGATAACCCACCATATTACATAACGGTGTATGTAATAAACCTGCAGCAATTTTACCCAAACAAGAAATGTGTTGTGTGTTTATTTATGAGCATGCATGTTACGTTGGAGGGGTGGGGTAGGTTGCCAATGCTGGTACTATGCGGCTGTCCGAGGCCCCCGCAGGGGGCCACTAAAGAGGGCAGCCCTCTAGTGCCAGCTGGGCACCCCACACCACCGTAGGGGCAGGGACTCAGGGAGGAGTCCCCCAAGCCTTGTCGCAGCGCGATAGGCGAGCATCACGTCCGGGGCGCGAGGACAGGGGAGGGGTATATAGGCCTCCCCCACCATCTTGTCGTCCTCTTTCGCGCGCCCGGACACGCCGTCTCCCACCCTACCGCTTACCCGGCGTGGTTTGTGGCAGGCAGGAGGCAGAGAATGTTGTAATGTTGTCTTTTTCGTTGCAGGCGGAGTTACAGGGCGATCTGGAAGCAGAGGGGTACAGAAGGGTACCTCTGCGCGGCACCATGGTGGGTGCCAGAGCCAAATCCTAGGAGCCTCATGGGAGGTTCCTAGAAAACCGTGTCGGCGCCCCGTTAGTCCTTCGGGCGGTTGTGGGCCTGAACAACCGGGGGTTTGCTATGCTACGCTCCGCCCTGAAAGGGGCGTGAGTAATAAGGAACCATGTGTCACGTGATCCGGGAAGAGGATCACCAGAAGTGGCAGCACAGATGGGGTTCGCCCCAGTGCTGCTTGGCTCATCAGGCGGGCAGGCGGCCCAGACGGTTGCCTGCCCTTGGATCGCCCGTAAGATAACCCACCATATTACATAACGGTGTATGTAATAAACCTGCAGCAATTTTACCCAAACAAGAAATGTGTTGTGTGTTTATTTATGAGCATGCATGTTACGTTGGAGGGGTGGGGTAGGTTGCCAATGCTGGTACTATAGAAAACCCTTAAACGTGGTGGGGCGCATAGCAAGGGAACAAACGGGAAGGATAAAAGAAAGGTAGAGTTTTGTCTCTAAAGGTTGATCAACTTGTGTACAGAGGGACAAGAGAACACATTATATTTTCTTAAGCGATCTAGTTAGATTCTCATACTTAGCCAACTCTGGAGGGAAATAAATGTGGAGACACCTGGGTGCTAGAGTTGTGCGGGTGGGGGGACACTTAGGCCTGGGTTCTTTCTTCTACGTTACAAAATTTGTTGTTGAGCTTGTGGTATGTTTTCGTCGCCAGAGCTTATGATGATACAGTTGTTTTTGGCACCGATCCACGAATATCTTTTTTTAGCAGTGGCGTAATGCAAAATGACAGGGATTCCCTGAAGATTGTAATGAGGGGCTCCTTAGTGTCCCATATATCACAGATATTCATTAACCTTGGGCTGAATGGGGCCCCCTTGAAGGGTCGAAGGCCCCCTGGAGGGTTGGGGGACCCCTGCACCTCAGGGGCTCGTGGGGTCTGTGTTATGCCCCTGCTTTTTAGCATCTTAAGTTCACATCACCAGGCCAGTGCCAGTCACTCTTTACAATCAGCCAGGTTAATGTCTCCTAGAGTATGTAAGGTAAAACCTTCAGCATGATTGTATTCTCAATGTTCCTCCTCTAGCTCAGTTTGGACCATAAAAGCGCAATCTGTGACTGATGTCACAATATGTCTCAAAAACTAAGCTGACATCATCAAACAAAGGATCTGTAACGAATGCCCATTGTTGGAGCTGGCCCTTTCTGCAGGGTTATTCCTAAACATTTTGCCTTCTTCCGCCTATTTTTCTGACCTTCTGTTTGTTGGCTTTAGGACTCTGGGCCCTTTACCACTGCTAACTAGTGCTAAAGTGCATTTGCTCTCTCCCCTAAACATGGTATGATTGGTTTAGACCTGTGTGGCATACTTGATTTACTTATAAGTCCCTTGTAAAGTGGTATACCATATATCCAGGGCCTGTAAATTAAATGCTACTTGTGTGCCTGCAGCACTGCTTGTGCCACCCGCAGATGTAGCCATTCAAACCAGTCTCAGGCTTGCCATTGCAGGGCCTGTGTGCGCAGTTTAGTGCCACTTTGACTTGGCATTTAAAACTATTTGCCAAGCCTTAAACTTCCATTTTATTACTCATAGGTCACCCCTAAGGTGGGCCCTAAGTAGCCCTATGAGCAGGGTGCTGTGTAAGTAAAGGTAGGACATGTACCTTTATGTTTTGCATGTCCTAGTAGTGACAAACAGTCTATTTTATTTTTCACAGCTGTGAGGCCCACTCCTTTCATAGGCTAGCATTGGGAATTCCCTTATACATTTTTAAATGGCAAATCCTGATCAGAAAGGATTGGCGTTGCCATGTTTGGTATGTTTAGAATGGTAGTGTTAAATCATACTTACTGATGAAGTTGGATTTCACATTACTATTTTAGAAATACCACTTTTAGAAAGTAGGCATTTCTCTGTGCTTATAACTTTTTGTGCTTTGCAGCTTGTCTCCAATACACGTCTGGGCTGGGTGACAGATGCACCTTGTGCATTTTCTCCAGACAGCCACAACACAGGAAGGGCATGGTGTGACAGGGAAACATCTGCATTCATCTGCATAATGATAGTCTTCTTGGGCAGGGAGAGCTGGAGGTGGTTCACACTTACATTTCAATAGGTTGTGTCCTGCTCTCACATAAAGGGCTGATTTACCCCCTCCTGATTGTCTGGAGACAGGGCTGGGATGAAAGGGTTTGGTTTGCACTTCTGAGGGTTTCTTTGAAGTCACCCCCTACATTAAAGGCATTTTGTAGTGTAAGTACTGGGGCTCAGACCCCATATTTTCAGACACTGCATGGGACTTGTAACCAGACGCTGCTGGCTCTACATCTGCACATTAACAGAGGACTGCTGTGCTGCCAGGATGTACCACCATTTTGCTAACTGCTTTGATGTGCTGGCCTGCTGCCTGCTAGGCTGCCGGAGAGACTACCACTTTGCAACTTTGCCTTGATGTTCTGGCCTGCTGCCTGCTACCTTCCTTTGTGCCCCTCATCAAGTGTTCTCCAAGGGCTTGTTGGCTTGCCCCTGGTTCAAGAGGTCTCAGGATCAGAAAAGACCTCCATCCTTTTGTTCTGCTGTGGGACTCTTTGGCTCCTGAGTCCGGAAGCCAAAAGGGGACAAGGATCAAAACTGCCTCTTATCACTGTGTAGTTGCAAGGAGAGCAGGCACTTCTACCCTGCTGCAGATCCCAGCACCCTGTTGTGGCCAGGATCTGGTCCAACTGAGAAGAGAGGCTGAGCGCTGGGATTCCATCCTGGATCAGCACTTCCCCACTGCCTCACGCTGCACCTCGACTCATGCTTCACAAAAGGTATTTGCCGCAGAGTGTGGTGATTAAAGACTTCAGCCGTAAGTGAAAGAGCTGCCACAGCGCCACTCAGGCCCGCTCATCCTTGAGGTCCTGCCCAGCAACCAGGGGTGGGCCAGGCACACAAAGATCGTTCCTGCAGGCCCCGCCCCCTGGTCCAGCACGTGTGTTGAGAGGCCAACCCTGGCCTCAATTCCGAGGCCCGCCAACCTGTCTTGAAGTTGCGGACCCTTCTCGAGCGTGTCCCGGTCACCACAAAAGTGGGGCTATCTGGGGACGTAGAAGAAATAAAACTGTCCGGCACTCCTTCAAGGGTGCGAACGAAGGGCTATGGACTCACCAGGGCTTGGAGGTATTGTGTTGTTCCGCATTGTGGGGTGAAACCTCTGTAGAGGACCCTGAGAGCAGTGTGGAACCACTGCCAGAGATCGACCTGCGGAAGGTGACTCCAGTCTCCTTGGAGGTCCCTCAAATTACCATATCAAATAGGAGTGCAGGTGCTCCTGTGTCCCATGTATTGTTTTGCCTGAAGCAATCATTTGCGAGAGTACTGCAACAGATGATCCTTCTTTAATCCTGCATTACTTGCACTGATTACGTAATTCATGTTGTTTGCAGCATATGAGCCTTTCTTTAATCCTGCACAACTTGCACTGATTATGTAATTAATGTTGTTTGCAACATATGAGCCTTTCTTTAATCCTGCATTAATAGCACTGCTTATGTGATTCATATAGTTTTGGCCTAAATGTGTTTACAATATAGTGATCTATTTTTTCTAACCCCCTTGTGAAGTCACTATTGTGGTGTATTCATTGTGCTACTGTATTAGTGTGTTTCACAAATGCTTTACACATTGCCTCTGTAGATAACCCTGCCTGCTCTTCCCCAAGCTACAACAGGGTGAGCACAGGTTATCTTTGATGTGTATCTGACTTACCTTGACTAGAGTGGCGGGTTCTGCCTGACTAGGGTGCATACAATAGCCAACCAGAAACCCCATTTCTAAAATTGGTGTTCAGCGGTGAGGATAGGACTTGGGTTTGTGCAATGCCATATTAATGCATTGATTTACTACAACTCTGCACTAAGACCATTATGTGTTTTTTCTCCTGTTCTCTAACATTAGTCATTTTTTAGGTCTCGTCTAGGCAGCCAATGCACTGTCTCTTCAAGACATGCTGTATCTCCTCTGTGGGCTTACATCACGCCTATCACTTTTCATTCATTTCTTCGTGTGCCTTTCTAAATTTGTTGCTTTTAATTGGTGAATCGTTGCTATTTTTCCTGCCTTTTGGTGTGCTGTTCCCTCCCATGGACACTGCCCCCGTTACATGTCCCCCTACTCTTTTGTTTACTTATGTCGTTTTCGGTGCACTGTTTTTTTTTTCTTTAGGCCAGCCCATCCTCCTGAGTTGTATCCTGGACCAGCCATGGTTGGGCTACTGCCACCACGTCTACCGCCTCTATTTGTGGACATACTCAGTGCCGCAACATATGCCTACGGCGGCTCTTCCTCGTCGTCGCCTGCATGCACTGCCCCCTGTGGCTGCCCGAGTCGCTGCTGCACTGTGCAGCCAAGCGCATGGCCGAGAGCTGGACCTTCGAGCGGGTGGAGGAGAGGTTTAGCATCCTGAGCCCATGCAGTGCCACAGGCTACTTCCAAGCTTGAGCCTGCTGCAGCTGTATCCAAGGGGAGCAGCCATACTTTAAGGCAATCAGAGTCCACGCTGCTTGGCGCACATTTTTTTGTCCACTGAGAAAAGGCTTTAAAAACCGGACTGCCAAGTTGTGGCTAACTTGTATTATAAGTTTTAAAGGCATTTCCAAACAGTTTTGGTAAAAAAAAATATATATATATTTACAGTTAGCAGTCATGAAATGTTTCTTCTTTTTCACTACTTCTCACCAAATATTAATGATGTATTGAAATCTAATTTGTATGACATTATTTAAATAGATACACCTATAAAATGAAATACATATTTTTATTCTGATTATTTGTCAAACGAAGAGCTGCTACATTGATTCTAGAGTAAAGATTTTCCCCAAATACTCTCAAAATTATGATGGAACAAGATGGCCACCCTCACTGCCTTATTTGTTCAGCTATAGTCCTGCTGAAGCAACACCTCTTTCTATGAAAATTGTGGGCCGTCCTGTGTTGGGTGTGAAGGGTCAGTGGTGGTTATAGGGCAGTCTTATGACTGAGGGCAATAGCGTTATTGTCAGTGCCAGTGGGATGGATGATCATAGGAGACGCGGCTGCCTCGGGGTTCCCGAGGTAAAGCATGGTCTCATAATACTTTTAGGACTGACACCATGCCATTCGTGCAACCAGTCTTCCTGAAACACTGAACAAGCCCCTCATGCACTGGAATAACGTAGATCTGCTATTGCAGGAACGCTAAATCCTATATCATACAGTGTTAAGAGAAGAGCCACATATTCCTCTGCAGCACAGCTATTTCCTGCAGCACAGTCATACTCCCCGGCACTCCCTTTCCAAGCAACACACCCTTGTAGCCACCAAGTTCCCTCTTAAACATACCAGAAAGACGTATTCTCATATTGATAATTGGGTCTAAGTCTTCCAGATACTCTCATGCTTGACATGTTTAATTCAACTTATGGACTTGACTAGCCTGTACAGAGGCATTAACATACCCACTTTTGTGTTAAACTCGGGCTTTTATTTAGGAGGTGGAAAAAATGATTTAATCCAGTGCAGAAGTTGTGCAAAATGTAATAAGGTTCTACCGTGACTCGCATTCTAGTTTATAAGTTTCAAGATCATCTGTGTAGCATGGACCTACAGCGGCAGGGGGACAGATAAGCAGGTACTCATTTGGAATTGAGAGGCAGTTCATTTTTCCGCTATGTGCAGTCACTCCCTGATGTCCCTGATGTCCCCGGAAGAACACCATTGTAAAAACAAAAACAGCTGAGCCGATGCTTGAAGATTGCCTCCAGTGGCATAGCAAGGGGGGGCAGACTGTCCCGGGCGACCTGATTTTTGGGGACAGCGGCCTCCTCCCACCCCCCCTGCCCGTACCTGTGGCCATCGCAGGGCAACAGACACATGAGAATTGCCAGCCCCCCCTTACCTGCAGCCGTCGCGGGAATCTGCCAGCACCCCCCGCTCTTACATGCAGGCCGCTAAAGGTCTAGCTACACCACTGATTGCCTCCTTCATGATGCAAAAATATCCAGTGTGCCAATTGCCTGCTTCCCTGCGCCCTGCACCCACTTCATTCCCTGGTATCACTGTCTCCAGTACTAACTACTACTGATGCCGGCAGACGAGGGACAAAAAAGAGGACAGGCTCCAGAAGCAGTCAGGGGTACGGAGCAGGAAAGGGGAACAGCAGAACCTTGGAATACAGGCTACATGGCTGACAAGAAATGCAGAATTCAGTGCCTGATGTCGCACTGCACCTCCTCTCAGCCCTACTGCCAATTTGCTATTTGTAGGCTTCTTTCGCTGTGCCCGTTTTCTGATCGGTCACAGTGTGCATATTGGCCTTTCCCACAACTCTCTACCATTGTCGTAATTAGCACAACCACAATCTTGTGTGTTACCATCTAAGGGCCTTGCCACTTTTGGTCTTATTCTTCCCCCCCCCATGCCTGTGCCCCATTCTGCTCTCCATAGCAACGTGACCTATCTGATCCCCACATGCCCCTGGACTCTCCCCCAAAGTGCTTTAATAAATAGTTTATTTTAGCTAGCGCTTCATGCCTCATGTTTGCTGTTCTAGTAGCTATTATTAACAGCTGTTACACTGCAGTGCGGCACGAAAAGCTGTGTAAAATATACCTTGATGTTGCATACCATCTTGGAGTTCAACAAAATGAGTGTAAAGCATTTAGGGGCAGATTTACAAGCCCCTTGTGACACCTTTGTGCAGCTGTTGCGTCACTTTTGTGATGCAGCGGCAGCGTAAACAATGCGCCAGGTTTTGACACATTTACAACGTGGCGCATCTAGGGAGATGCGTCATGTTGTAATGCCCTGTGCCACATTATACCTGCTTCAGGTATAATGTATGCAGGGTGGGCGTTCCGACGCAAGAAAGCCTCGTAAAAGTGACGCAGTGAAATCTACAAGATTTAACTGCGTCACTTCTACGACGCCACTGCGTCAAAACCTTACACCTGCTTAAAGCAGGCATAAGGAGTGACGCAGCACAATAGGTATAGGTCTTCCTGAACATTGCTGGAGTTGCGTCATGCTTGTGACACAACTCCAGCAATGCGTGACCTTTGCGCTAACCGATGCGTGACGCATCTGTCAATCCTTGCGCCATAGTGCGCCGCATTGTAAATGCGACGCATCCATGGTGGCGCAAGAGTTTTTTTGCGTGACACAAGTAAACTGATGCATCTCTGCTATATCGCAGAGATGCGTCAGTTTCTTGTAAATCTGCCCCTTAGATACTTTTGTCACACGCAATAGCGGGAAAAAAAGTTGCTACAGATTAAATAGCATGAGGCCTTTAGGCAGTTGTGTAATACAAGCTGCGTTTGTTGAAGGAGAGTGACTTTTCTTAAATACATGCATATTATATATAAAAATGCGATAAATCGACTTGTTTTATTACAGCTTTTGCTGATGGAATATTCTTTTCTTAAATTTTATTGGTAATACAGTATAACTTGTTTAGATTTGGCCCCAATTCCGAAATAATTTGTATTAACAAAACTTGCTATAGCGCTGGGAATTCATGTGTTTCCTTTTTATGAGCTATGCAGAGATATAACATAACCTGTGTAATTGTAAAGTGCATGTTCACCCAAGGGTATCTTGGCGCTGAATAACAGATGGCAGGATTGAGAAATTGACATGCAAATAATATTAAACTGTCTAATGAACTTCATGATAAACTGACCATAGATATTAATGTGGACTTGTTTTTATAGGGCCCTTCTCCTGCTCAGCACAATTCCGCTTGTATCATCATCATCTCGCAGAAAATGCTCTCGTAATACACTGGGTACCAGCCACTCTTGGTGCCTTTTCTCCCCGATTCTACACAACTCAGTGCTGGCCAACAGAAGTGTGTGTCACTCTGCGATTGTTCACACCATGTATGTATGAGCTGCGTTCCGGAAGTACATCATATAGAACTAGTGAGGCACTTCCACCTCGTTAACTTTCGGATTACCACGGGACCGTTTCCCAGCTTCTCCTTTTACTGCATTGGCCAGTGACCGGTGCTTGTGCGCCCCTAGATGTTGAGACTTGTGTTAACCAGGAGCAATGAACTACAGGTGTCTGGAAAAGATGATTGCCTTCACTCTGGTATGGGTTCACAATCGGTGTTTGCTTTACTTTTGAAGTCCTCCTTGTCGATTAGCTCACAGTCAAAGTGTCAAAGTTTTACTCTATGTGTGTTTCCATGTACGAGTTGAGGTGAAATTAGTTTTGTTCAGTGCAAGTGTTCAGATCCCATTTTGTTATTTATTTAATAAAGCGTTTGTATAGCGCCAGTAAACATTGCCTCATGTCCACTTCATGGAAGTACATAATATGTAGGTAACAGTGCTGGAAATGGAAAAAAATGACCCTGGGAACCCATTAATTAGGGGTCATGGGTTTAGCCACAAGGGCTGCGTCACAAAACTCTCTGCCACTGAACTCTGCTTCGCTCTACTCTGCTCAACTCTACGACACTCTACTCCCCTCTACTCCACTCTAAAACACTCTACTCCAACAAATAAAGTCTACGACACTCTATTCCTCCCAATACACTCTAGGACACTGGCAACTGCCACACAGGAACAATCCACATAAATACACTCCACATCATGCCACATAATTCCAATCAGCATAATTTCACTCAACGCCACACAGTTCCACGCAACACAATTCTACTACACACATTTCCATTCCACACCACATAATTCAGCAACAAACCACATAATTCAACTCAACAACATATTTACACAACACACCACATACATCCAATCTACACCACATCATGCAAAATTCAACAGCACACCACATAATTAAACACCACAACATACCACTACACAACACAAAAACCCATTCCACATAATCACACTCTGTGACACACAATCCCACTCCACATAATTCCAGTACACTCAAAACCACATAATTCCACTGCACACCATGCCACATAATTCCACTACACATCCACTCCACACCTCACAATTCCACAACTAACAATTTAAATCCAACCAACATAATTCCACTCCACAACACATATATCTACTCCACTCCGTAGCCCATGGGTAAAAGACATTGTCATTTACAATGCCAATTGCTATAACTTTTGCAAATGTGAGACCCATTGGCATTGCCAATGCCACACATAATACCACTATGCTACATAATTACACTCCACTCCAAACAATATAATCACACTCTACACAACACATTTCAACTCCAGATAATAACACTACACATTATTACACTCCAACCTATATTTCACGCCACATATTTACACTCCATATATCTCCACTAAAATCCACTTCACAACATGACACATAATTCCATACATAATAATACTACTCCACACAATGCCACATAATACCACTCCAGACCATCCCACATAATTCAACAAAACACCACACAATTCAATGCCACCCAATTCTGCACCACACAACATAATTACACTCCACATACTACCATTCACTGCCACATAATTACACAGAGCAGAAAACCACACTGACTTTTCCTATGAGTGCACACTAACATTATGAGCACTACCCCAGATCAATATCTAATCCTGCAGAATCCCTCTGTTACAGGATATCTGTGCACAGTTGTATGGTGGCTAATGACAGTAGTCTCACACTTGCAGCCCTCACATGCATGCAGACATGTGTGCTCACATGTTCACGGATAGCCATCCAAGTACCCCTTACCCTAGCTGTGTCGCAGCTGCCTTATTTTAAAAGACGGCAAACATGCGCAGTACATTTGCTATGTGATTACCATGGGTGAGACATATGTAGTGAAACTCACCCACAGTAAAAAGTCCAAAACCAGGTGATCCCAAAAAAGAAAATCTGGGTGTATTGAATGAGCAGAACCCAAATTTCAACAACCCATAACATTGACATCATTTCCTATGCCGAAACACTCTACTCTCCTTCTTGAACAAGACCCCCAAAACCTGGTACAAGTTCACCGCCTGTATGACCGAAGTCGCTGACTGGATGAAGACCAACTGCCTCAAACTCAACACCAACAAGATAGAAGTTGTGATCTTCAGCACCTGGGAATTCGCTTGATGACCTGCTGAACTAGGACCTACACCTACCCCTAGCATGCACACAAAGAACCTGTTGATCATCATCGAAAGCAACTTAGACATGATTGTGCAAGTCAATGCCTTCACAGCATCCTGCTTTCACCCCCTGGGGATGTTGAGGAAAACTTCAAGTGGCTCCTGAGCAACAACCACAAAATTATCACACACACCCTCATCACTAGCAAGCTGGACTATCTTCTACACATGAAGCAGCAAGCAGTTTACCAGAAGACTAAAAACTATTTAAAACAATCAGCTGGAATTACCCTCGAACTCCCACGCAGCACTCACATCACGCTGCATCTCAAGGAGCTCCACTGCCTTCTGATACACAATCATTGACAGTTCAAGCTCTTACCCACACCCTCAAAGCGCTACACAACATTGGCCCTTGCTGCCTCAATAATTGAATCTTCTTTCACAAACCTTCCGAACACCTCTGCTCTCCCAGACTCCAATTTGCACAAATCCCATGCATACGAAGACCCAGATTCGGAGATCTGGTCTCTCCCACATCACACCAAAAGCATTAAACAACCTACTCCTTCATTTCAGAGTCTTCTCCTCACTTCTTAAGTTCTGCAAGAAGCTGAAGACCTGGCTCTTTGAATAGGCCCTGCCTGCCCCAGGCGAGGCTAGAATTTTACCTGATCAGTGGCTGGATACATGCCCAGTGATAGTGTTCTATGCTATACTAAACATGACATGACATGACATGGGTTTCTTGCTTGCCTTAGGTTCTCCATCTGTGAGCAAGCCTCAGGATCTAGTTTTCTTGCATGCCTTGGGTTCTCCATCTATTAGCAAGCCGTAATTGCCAATGGAAAGGTGCACACAGAAATAAATATTGTCCGTAGAAATCCAATATATGCTCCAAATTATATGCTTTATTTCTTCTTTACTTTGAATCCATATACATGTGTTTTCTCATTCGTAAAAAAGACATCCAGCCTTAGTGAACATCCAGCCAAAGAGTTTTGTTCAAAACAACATTTTTGAACTTCATCAGGGCTCTTATATATTAAATCGAAGAACCTTTCTGTTTCCTTTGTTTGAGCTTCTACGAATATTGTTATATATGAAATGTCTGATGCTCAGGGGTTAATTCCCTTTTTTTTCAATAAAATATTCCATCCAAATGACATTCTTGGAGTTGTACGGAAATGTAGTATTACATTTAAAAGACATACCTCCAGAGATGATACCTTGATAAGTATCCTTTCCTCTGCACAGGGTAATAGAGGTACTACATTTCTGGACAACTTCAAGAATGTCATTTGGATGGAATATTTTATTGAACAAAAGGAATCAACCCCTGAGCATCAGACACCTTAAATATAACAATATTTCTAAAGCTCACAAAAGGACACAGAAAGGTTCTTCAATTTAATATATAAGAGCCCTGATGAAGTTTAAAAAGTTTGTTTTATATGAAACACGTTGGCTGGATGTTCTCTGTGGCTAGATGTGTTTTGTACAAATGAGAAAAAACATGCATATGGATACAAATTAAAGAAGAAATAAAACATCTATTTTGAAGCACATATTGGATTTCTACAGACAATATTTCTTTCGGTGTGCTCCTTTCTATTTGCAATTACAATTTGTTGTCCACTGGACAGTGGTACCAAACAACGGTGGGTAACGGAAAAAAGTGCACAGGACCCTATCTTGTCGGAACTCTGAGTGAGGTGGGGTCTCACAAGTCTGCCGTTGGTGCATTTGTTGGTTTCCAAATCTATTCGCAAGCCTCAGGATCTTGTCTCAGTCCTCTGGAGGTGGAAAAAATAACCAAGTCCCACTTTTCTCCAATTCTTGGAAATGGTGTTTCTGGTCATTCCTGCAGCTTCCACATCCTCTAAACAGCTTTCTGTAAGACCCTGGCCCAGTTTCAAAAGAGCTTTTGTTATTGTAAGCTTACAAGTACAAGTGGTACCCTAGAAAAGGATTGCTGCCCAAAATGTTGTTTCAGTTAAAAAACTATCAGGCACTAAACAATAATCATTGGTAGCAAATGGTAATCAGTCAACTGTTTCCATGGCCCTGGGTAAATACAAGCAAATTCTAGAGAGATTTACAAAACTCATAGGAAAGAGCGTCATCTTGGGTGTGGCCAGCACATACCCCATGCCCAAAGATGCGAACACCACTTGCCATCACAATCGTTGGGGGGAGAGCAGGCATTTCTGTTGTTCCTACCGCTTACCTGTTTTTCTTTATGAAGCCCTATAAACTGAGTTTCAGCAGATTCCTAGTAGGATTCTGTATTGTTTCCTACAAGAAAGAAAAAGAAAGGACATTAGAACAGTGTTCTAGAGTCATAACTACTTCTAGAAGTAAGGCGCCATAATAGTACTTACCTGCGTAAGAAAAACATAGTCAGCAGTAGCTTACTTCAACCTGAAAGCAAGACACATTGATTACTTTGAAAAGAATCCAAAACAGCATTTAAAGATAATAAGTGTCATGCAAATTAAAAAGTATTGTTCTATAAATGTAAACATGTTTATTTCGAAGGATACAAGTTAATACAATTAGTTCTTGAGTGATATGTGTTCATGGTAGCATGTCACAGAGCCAGTTAATTGATTTGAGTGAAACTAATGTATCATTAAATGGTGAATGAAACAGTAATAGGTTGATGCATGGTGGTAAACCTATTTTTTTTTCAATGTAGTAGTTTGATCTAACCTTTTAGTCAGTTTAAGTTTAAAACGGGGTTCTGAGCATTAACAAGTAAATAACTCATTAATATACTCCAGATAAGTGGGTCTAGTGGTATGTGGAAGAAATTGATAAATGTATTGTAAATATGTATTTCAGTGTCACACTAAATCAAAAGAAGCAAGTCAGTGAATAGTGGATTACAGGCAAAGCTGGGCAACCTGAGAAAATCTCAGAACTCACTCAGCAACCAGATTGTCTGTCTCTCTCCCAATTCCGATTCACCTTGTCTAGCAGTCCTAGCTTCTACGAAAATAAACATTTTAGCGGCTGCTACCTAAGGAGAGTGATGCCCAACTTTTTGTTACAGTGTCTCCAAATTAATCCTACAGAACATCACAGCACCAGGTAAGTGCTTGTTTGCATGAGGGTTTCTATTAATCGTTTCTCTTTCCAGCCATGGATCTCACAGTGACCAGCCCTCTGTTCTCAGGTGGACCCTCTTTGAATCAGGGATTATTCTGCTTTTTTGTGTCCCTGGAGGAGGCAACAGGAGGGCAGCCACCTAACCCTTGGAGAGCAGTTCCAGTCCCATGGCACCAGAAGTCCTGAGTCTTTTTTATATCCAGCAGGACCTCCTTCTTCAGATCTTCCCAAGTCATGTTCTTAGGAGGTGCTGCTGAGGTGCCAATCTTATACTATGCACTAGCCAGTGATTGGAGCATTTTTCCTACCCAATACTGTTTACTTTCTTGACCTAAGACCTCCACCTTTTGTAGAACTTCTTGTGGACTCTATTTTAAAGATCCCCATAAGCTCTAAATCCAGAATGTCTAGCACCTTCTTCCATTAGAGGGATCTCTAGCTTTCCCTAAACCACTGCCTCATTTGGATGAGGTCTCCTCCCTATACCATAAGGTATAGGAGTGCCCTGAGAATGAATGGGAACATATCCTGTCAGCCGTGTGTGGCATCTGCAAGTCAAAAAAAAAAGCATGAAGGCTGCCCTTTATTTTGACCTTTGTTCTTGTCTCCCTTCCAGATTGCTTATACTTGTTAAGTTCCCAGTTGCTAAGAACACTCCTGCTTTCCCGGGCAAATAGGCCAAAGCACTGTTTTCCGGAGAGCAGAGTCAATACCTCCAAACAGGAATGTGCATTGGAGCTCTGTAAGTGAGATGTGTGGCAACACTGGTTCTAATTTAGTGATGGCTCAGGCAGCACGAAGTCTATTTTTGCAATGTTTTGTTTTTACTAAATTTATCAAAAATCTGATTCCATCAATATATTTGATGTTTAAGACTGAGTGCAAAATAGCTGATTTATTTTCTCAAGAAAATGTATAATTTAATTATCTTAATTATACCTTTCCGTGGTTACTGAGAATCCAAATAACCTACACAGTGAATACAGCTTTGGGATATTTAGTCAATGTGATTGCACACTATTTTAAATATGTAGTGTGTCACTTTTTATGCATTAAGCACCCAGGTTTGATAACTTACAAGGCACTCTGTAGGGTGCCTTGTTATTATACATTATTCATGAATTTTCCGACATGGAAAGGGCGCTTTTCTTGTGTTGTATTTTCATTTTATTACTGTTCTGTGCTGCATAAATACTCTACGCATTGCCTCTAAGTTAAGCCTGACTGTTTTTATGCTGTGCTACCCGAGGTTTAGCACAGGTTAACTAGTGACTTGTTGCTCACCCTGACAAGGATTGTGACTGCTGCCTGAGTGGGGCTTCCACCCCCCTTATCCAATAACCCAATTTTTTACAGTTTTTATTCTTCCTTATTAAACATATAGGGGCAGATTTACAAGCCCCGTGTGCCACCTTTGCGCCGCCGTTGTGTCACTTCTGTGACGCAGCGGCGGCGTAAAGCTAGCGCCATGCTGCGAGGGATTTACAACGTGACGCATCTAGGGAGATGCGTCACGTTGTAAAGCCCTGCGCCACATGAAACCTGCGTCAGGTTTCATGTGGGCGTTCCGGCGCAGGGTGGCCGTTCCGGTGCAGGAACGCCTCGGAAAAGTGCCTGAGTGAAATCTACAAGATTTCACTCAGTCACTTCTCGACCCGCTGCGTCAAAACCTTGCGCCTGCTTGAAGCAGGCGTAAGGCATGACGCACCATGTTGAGGATAGGCCAGGTTGGAACAGTGCTGGAGTTGCGTCGCGCCCGCGACACAACTCCAGCACTGCGCCTACCTTACGCCGGCAGATGCGACACGCATCTGTTTATCTTTGCGCCATGATGTGCTGCATTGTAAATGCGGCGCATCTGTGGTGGCGCAAGGGTAAACTTGCGTCACGCATCTTACCTGGCGCATCCCTGCAAATCAGCAGGGATGCGCCAGGAAACGTAAATCTGCCCCATAGGTTGTAGCATTTTGAGCAAAATACCCATAACGTGACACCCAACTTCCAGCCGAAAGACACACCACGTGAGTAAACTGATTTATGAATGTAAAATTACATCTTGTGAGTACAAAATGTGAATACACATACACCAGGAAACTTCGATACCAACGTAGGTGTACTTATGGCTTTTTCATTGAGCGCCTTATCCACTGGACTAGAGAATTTCGCTATAATCAATTACAGTGAATACTCGTTTGTCTCAGAAGAAACCATGACAGAGGTAAAATCTATTAACTATAAGCTGGAAAATATGGTTAGTTGCCTAAATAACAACAATAACACATTCATATAGCATACCGCAAAGGAGGAGAGCCTTGGGCCATCACACAAGCCAGGAAATGTCCTCCAATACCCACTGTTGGATAGTGAAAGACTCAATATATTTGGAGTGCAATGGGCGACTCACACCCTTGGACCACCGTGACAGTGCCTCACAGTGCACTATTGTTAGCTGTGCCCCAGTCTAGGTTGTTTTTTAGAGTGTCGTAACTTTAACAACAGCCAGGTACAGATTTCCGATCAAGCTACTTTCACTTGGTTGTACTGCCAGATTTGAAAAGACCCATATTTTATTCCTGTGCGTATTTTGCTTTCTCTCTCCATGAATTCACCTTGTTGCATACCCTTTTCATTCCTTGGCATTTACCCACAGTTAATAATAAGAGCCCATGGTGAACAAGTTGAGTCAGGATCTTCCTCTCACATATTGCCTTGGCATTTTTCATTACAGGTCTGCATCTTTCATCTGTTATCAGTTTCTCATGGTCTAAGCCCTCCATCAAAAAGAAATAATTATTTTGTTAAAAATATTATATCATAAAATAGAAGTCTGATGTGTTAGAAAAGGAAGGCTGACAACAGAATGACCTTCTCTGCCTCATTATTAAACTGTTTGTTATCTGATGAAAGACTAGGTATACACTTCAATTTACTATGGAGGTAATTTATTTTCTGACATTTAGAGTAAACAAGAACGAGCCTATTGGGAACACAATTTTCATTGTGCCACATATGCCCCTTAAAACTTGCAAAAATAGACTATTTGTCAATTGGTTTTATCAAAAATCTTCCTCCCGATTAAAATACACTTATATTCAGAGTATTAAAATAATATAGTGTTCTGTTTTGATTTCCCATGTTGAGATTCCAACTTAAATTATATGTCAGACGTTCAGATATTTCATGTATATGGCCAAGGATTTGTGTTTGTGTGTGGGTGCCTTTGTGCGTGCATGTGTGTGTTTGAGTTTCTGGGCCGTGTGTGTGTGTTTGTGTGTGTTCGTGTGTGTGTGTGTGTGTGTCTGTGTGTGTGCATATTGTGGTGAAAAATATATTTTGTGGCAGTATGAACTTTAGGGAGGGACACAGGCCTTTTTACTCGTACTTTTGACAGGTAGTTTATGTGATAGTAATGTGTAGAATCTCATGTTTGGTGCAATATCATAAAGCTTTGCAAAAATTAACCAAAACAGGGTGAAATTGCGCAAAAGTCTTGAAATATGGTTTGTTGGTATCTCCTGAAATTTTCATACAAGGACATAATTTGAGTTTTAAAAAAAAGTAAAAAAACTGGCAAGAGACTGGTTAAAGCAAAAAATGTCTCTCAGTAAGACATTTACTTCTCCATTTCTATCTGCTTACCTAGGACCATATTATGGAAAGTGCCCCGGGGGCGCAACGGGCTTGTGTGCGCTTTGCGCGCGCCTGGGGCACTTTGGTAGTACAGAAAGGGCCACAGACGCTTGTGCGCCCCCCACAAATGCTTGTGAGCCTGCTTCTCTAATAGAGATAGTGCTGCTGCATATATAGCACCAGCGTTACCACCAGATGGTGCTCCCTCATTTGCATCGGACGTGGCCCCATGCAAATGAGGAAAACCCTTTGCCTCCACGCCCGCACAATATTATAGACGGGCGCAGGGGCAAAGAAGCTATCAGGAAACGCACTGACAGTGCACCACCTAAAAGTGGTGCACTATCAGTGCGCCTCCTGATAGCAGCCCGCTGGAGGGGATAAATGTGGTCCTACAGACCCCTCAGACATCCCCTTGCAGGTGGGGGCAGTAACTCACTGCACCCGCCTGCAAGGGCATCTCTAATCCCCCTTGAAAGTGTAGGCGGATTGCCGCCAGTACAGTGCAACACGGAGCAGCTGCTTCAAAGCCGCTCTGTATTTCACTTGAATGCTCTGCCCCCTGGGCAGCATGGCTTTGCGGCTGCCCTGGGGGGAGCGCATTCAATATAATACGGAAGACTCTCCATGTTTTCATCAGGTGCACCTTTTGAATTGTGTGCCTAGCCCAAACAAAAGACTGCACCATATTCTGTAATATGGCACCAAGAGCAAACATTTAAATAAAATTGTGTAATTAGAAATGTTGTGAATTTCACGACTTTGAGTAATGTGAAATGTGCATATTGTATGAACTTATTTTAAATGTCATAAGCCCAACATTGTTATAAAACAGTACCCTGGATTCTTTTCCACAAAAGTCTATAATGTGTTGGGGCTTGCATGAGCTGTACAAGGAGGGTGTTCTGACAAAATGTTGTCGAAAACATTTCATGAGACACAAATAAAGAGATGTCAAGAAAATCACGGTTCAAAATATCACAGGTAAGATAATCGTATTCGAAATAGTTTTTTAATATCATTGGTGAAAAATATTGTTTTGGTTTATATTTGTAATTCATATAATTTGTTCGCTGTATGTAGTGGAATTTAATTTGTTTTCATACACTGCATTTGTTTTTAAACTGTACTTTTTGGTATAATAATTTTAGGGGTAGGATGTTTGGTTTTTAGGGAGATAGGGTATTGAGTAATTTAATTTTAAATATTTTAGGATTACTTTTAAAAATGTTGTGTTATTTTTTGTCATTTTTATATATATTTGTTTTAATATTGTGAGTTTGTTTTTAATTTCCAATATTCTTAATTGTGGTATAATTTGATCAAATGTTGTGGCATTAGTTACATTTTACATTTACAAGTATAGCATTTTCTTTAATGCCATTGCATTTCAAGTAGAAACAGTAAACTGTACCCCCCAAAAGATCAACGCTTTCCCCAGTGTGGTTAAGCTTTGAGTGGGATTGGTAAATTGTATGCCCCTTGCCTCCAAAGTCTAATACTTTCCCATATGTGGTTAAGTTTAGAGCGGGAATAGTCAATCTGAATCTCTCAAAGTTCAACATTTACCCCAAAGTGGTTAAGGTATAGAGATGATTTTTCGATCTCACTTCTCCTGTTCCTTGATGAAAATTGAAGGTATCTGTAAAGAGGAAGGCCTGATTTTCTCAGGTAAAACTACACACAATTGCTCTGTCTTAGGGGCTTTTATTTATGGACCTCCTGAATGCTCAGGAGATTATGTAGAAAGTTTTGCAAATATTTGAGCTCCCTTTTCTTTGTAATATTCTAACATCGTGGACCCGGGAGATTTTAATGTACAAATGGATGGCCCTAATTGCAAATTTGCTGAGTGAATAAAATAAGCTTTAGATGATTGAAATTTCAAACATTTCGTTTGTGGTACTACCAGTGCTTAATTTGTAAAATATTAAGTGCCAGGGTTCTGGCCAGGAGGCCACTGCAGCTTGCACCACCCATCGCCCTTGTCATCGCTACTAAAACAACTACTAACCATCTCTCTCGCATGTAAATGCGACAGTTCAGATTATTCCAGGTCCCCAAAGCAGAAGGAATGGCTGGGTAGGTAGGTATTAGCAATTTTAATCTATATTGTAGTCTAAACCTCTGTTTTTCTGCTCATCTCTAAATTAGACGAGCAGCGCACCATGTGGTGGACTATTCTAAGTATGGTGTTGACAATTAGGTGCCAGTGCAAAGCACCGGAAACCAATTAAGTGCCGGTGCTGAGCACCGGAAAGCACTGGCTCAAATTAAACACTGGGTACTACTTATCAAGCCCAACACACTTTGGATCTAATATTTTCAAATTATCCCAATTCGCAGACTCCCACTCCTGAACCCTTGATTTAGGCTGTCGAGTTTGATACTGTTGTTTTTTTCCTTATTTTCCTACAAGCCTGAATATAGGATGAATAGAAGTAAAATCAATTCATCCTAAGCTTGATACAAAATATCTGAGTAAAATGTATCAGGCCTTTTAGCCCCATCCTTAATTATCCAGGGACGAACTATGGAGACCGATGTCTCCTGATTTAATAACTGCCTCCTTCAGACCATTAAGCAGATTGTTTCTTTAAAATGTTGTCTCTCGAAAAAATCTAAACCCTCCTCTCCATGGTTTCCCTGGACCCTAAATTAGCTAAACATCAATTCAAGAAAATAGAAAATAAATGGAGAACGCATTATGAGATTTTAGGTAAAATAAAGACGCCTTAAATAAGTATAGGAAACTTTTCCAGAAGACACAGGGGTCGATTCCGATTCGGGCCGGAAATTTCTCCGACCGAGCCGGACCCGGAGAGATTTCCGACCGAATCGGACCCGTGCAGTCCGACCGAACGAGTACGATGCGTCCGTATGTTATCGGACTCGAGTCGGTCGGACTCCCATTGATGTCAATGGGAGCCGGTCGTACAACGCGTACGCGGGCTCCCATTGACTCAATGGGTGCGAGTCGGACAAGGGCGCCCCCTACAGCGGGTACGCGGCGAAGCGGTTCGCGCCGTACACGCACAGGTAGGGGGACCCATGGGTCCCCCCTGTGTGCGACTCGCGCGGCTACGCATACAGGGGGTCCGACACGGACCCCGAGTACTGCTCCGACTGCTCTTACGAGCCGGAGTGCGCGGCTCGGTCGGACTGCTCGCGGCGCGCATCGTACTTACCCGGCCGGGAAACGTCTCCATTGCGCGGTGCGAGTCGAGTCCGAGCGAGTCGGTCGGAGCGGTTCGAGCCGGGAGCGAGTCGGTCGGAGCGGTCGGGACGCCCGGACGAGTCGGTCGGCGATTTCGCATCGTACTCGCTCGGCCGGACCCACGTACGGTTCGGTCGGGAAACAGGGCTCCGAATCGGATCCGGTAAAGCCGAATCCGATTCGGAGCCCTACCGGCCGAGATCGGAATCGGCCCCACAGTCTCAACCTTTATTTCTCAAATCTCTAAAGAAATAAAAGGCCCTAGGAAGATCTTTAAACGTGTTAATTTCTTTCTTACCCCACTGCCTGACAACAGAAAATTATTGCCATCACAACTTTTATGTGCTACTTTATTGGATTATGAAACAGGAAAAATGAAGGCCCTTTTTTAAGAATATAAAAAAACATCCCTAGAAGAGTCTGCTCAGGCAATAGCAAATTGCAAATCAGGCTCAGCGTCGGACCACGTGTCCTCCACACTTTTTAAAAGTGATGTCACCTGTTATTAATCCAATGGCAAACTATCTTTTTAATCAGTCTTTGGAGACAGGGTTTGTCTCACTGGACTGGCAACAAGCTCCAATGTTGCCTTTTGAAGAAGCGTAGTGCAGATCCAATTATAACCCATTTCCATTCTTCCTGCACTTTCAAAAGAGCTGGAAAATGGTCAAAATTCCCAGAAGAAAATCTCCTATTTCACAAAACCCAATTGGTGTTTGGCCGGGTTTCAGTACTGAAACCACTCTACTTGAAGTAGCAGAATTCATAAATGTGAGTTAAGATCAGGGTTCATCAGCAGTGGTAGTCCTTTTGGACTTATCCGCAGCTTTTGATATTTAGTTGAAATTCCTGTAAGTTGCAGGTATCTGAGCCCTGGCTAATCAATGGTTGCAATCTTTCCTAGTGGCTAGGTCACAGATGGGACATCTCTCTCTCCATTTAGTTCAGCCTTTACATCTTTAAGACATAGTGGTTTGCATGGTTCGGCTTTAAATCCTACCTCATTCAACAATTATAGGCTCTGTTGGCAGAAATCGTAGAATCATGGGTCATGAAAGTGGTGTCATATACAGACAATCCCCAATAAATACTCCTCTTTAAGCAGGTCACTCAAGAAGTATTGAAAAGTTTTCAAGGATGCCTTAAAGCAGGGGCCAATTGGATACATCGCAGCTGCTTAAAACTGAACTCTGAAAAGTCCAAACTATTGGTCTTTGGAAATATCTCATCACCTGATGGATTTAATTAGTGGCCCAATGAATTGGGTGAACGGCCTACCTCAGTTTCCATGGTTAAGAACTAAGGTATTAAGTTTGATAAAGAGCTACGCATTAGTTCACAGATTGAATCTATTACAGAGTCCTATTTTGCCCTTAAAAAGGGTCTTGGAATTACTCCCAGACCATACATGATAAACAATAGTGCATTATTAGTTTCATCAAAGTTAGATTATGCAGATGCACTTTATCTTGGACTACAGTGACTCTCATTTGTAATCTTCAGTTGGTTTAAAATGCTGCTGCATAACTGGTACTCAAGCTACTGAGATGGTAGCATATCTCACTTCACTTGAAGCAATTGCATTGACTCCCAGTAAAGAAACAAATAGAGCTCAAGGCTCTAATTATTACTTTTAGAGCTGCTCACAAAAATGTCATGAGCTACTTGAGAACAGATTTGTAACCTACTGATAAACAAACCTTTGTGATCTGAAAATCCCGAGATCTATAGAGCAAGAAGAGTTGAATGTTCCTTTTCCTATTTGGCTGCCAAACTTTGGAAAACTCTACCCACTAGATTAAGGAAGTTAAACATTGTAGAAAACTTTAAAAAGGAGCTGAAAACTTGTCTTGTCTTCTAGAGACTGGCTTGTTGACATCAACCACTTATGGCAGTTCCGAGATGCTTCAGTTGAAGGAGTCTAGCACTCTATAAATAGTATTCTATTATTCATTCATTAGTGAGTTTACAATATTGTTGTGGATCGTTTTTGAAATGTAATGATTAATTGTATTTTATATGTGTGCTCTATTTGTTTCAGATTGGTTTTATTAATTGTTTACTGTGGTTTGCTTTATATTAGGGTCGTAAGTGTTTTAGGGTGGGTATACCCTACCCTAAGAGTGACTTATATGTATTACAAATGAAGGCGTTGGCCTGGCAAAAGGTTTATTTTATCAGGTTGAAATGGCAGTTTAAAACTGCACACACAGGCTCTGCAATTGCAGGCCTTAGACATGTTTGAAGGGCTACTAAATTGGGTGGCACAATCAGTGCTGCAGTCCCACTAGCAGCATTTAGTTAACATGCCTTGGGCACATATAGTGCCACTTTACTAGAGGCTGATAATATGCCAATTGGGGATAAGTCAATATTATTTGTTTTAGGGAGAGAACACAAGCAGTTTAGCACTGGTTAGCAGTGGTAAAGTGCAGAGTCTTAAAGCCAACAAAAACAAATTTAGTAAAATAAAATAGGAGGAGGAAGGAAAAATGTTTCGGGATGACACTGCAGAGAGGGCCAGGTCCAACAATAGAGGACCTCAGACGGTTCAGCGATTCTAACTGGGTTCCTGTAGCCAGCCCACACTCCATCGTGCTCCATCGTGGTTGGCCTGAACTTGTGACTTTGTACCAGTCCAGCGCAGCCAAATATCCACAGATGTCGCTTTGTACTTTTGGCGGTATTTTTACTGAAATCTTTAATTTTGAGTATCTCAGGTTCTACTGATTGTATTTTTGGCATTTTGGTCTTGTTTTATTTATTAAAATGGACTCTATTTTTCTAACTTGGCGTGCGATCCTTTGTGTGCGTTTTTTCCACTTTATTATTTTTCTAACTTGGCGTGCGATCCTTTGTGTGCGTTTTTTCCACTTTATTACTGTTTGAAGTGTTTTGTTTTTTTAGAGTTTTATATAGCACGAACTAGAGCCGAAGATATCAGGTATCGGAGCGCTTTACATGAGCACCAGTTTCGTTACAGATGGACACATTCATTTTTGTTGGGCACTGGGAGATTAAGTGATTTGCCCAGAATCACAGAATATTGAGCGTAGTTGCCAAGACTCGAACCCGTTTCCTCAGCTTCGAGGTCGACCGCTCTAGCAGTGTCACACAAATACTTTACATGTTGCCTCAAGGTTAAGCCTGACTGCTCTGTGCTAAGCTACCAGAGGGTTGAGCACAAGTAAATTTAGGGTTGGCTTGGGCATCATCCTAGCAAGAAATGTGGTTGCTGCTTGACCAGGGCTCAAACACCCCGTCAACCAACAACAATTTCTTACAATCGGTTATCAGTTGGAGGTAATAACTATGGGCTAATAATTTATATGGTTTACACATTCTTAAACTAGAATAAGTATCAATGATGCAATTGAGAGTGATGCTACTGCGTTCCAGGAGCCTTCTATCTTGAGAATAAGCCATCTAAGACAGCTTTTGGTGTCACAAACCGCAATTGCCACCTAGGAACTTTGACATGGCCATCCTGAGCCCGAAGATCTTCTCACTGAGATGTACTTCTGAAAGAAAGGTATAACGGATCCATCATCTGGATTCCCCTTGATTTTGGTGTTGTTGCACACTAGGGAAAGGCCAGTTCCTGATACTGTAGGGGCTCATTATTCTTGTCATTTGGCAGCACTACATTTCCATCCCATGTGTATCAGAATATGTATGACCGGTAGGTCTAGTTAGATATATCTTAGTGTCAGAACACCCTTGGGGTAATTGTGCAGTTGAGACAGATGTTTGTATCATATCGCCTACTTCTGTAGTTCACCATAAGTTGAGATTTTTCATCACAGTTCCAAAGACACCAAACGTGAACTGGTTAGATGTTCTCATTTGGAAATGCCTCTCTCTTCTCCTACCAGAAAAAACAACTCGGATTTTCCAAGAAGATACTCATCCTTCCAATCTCACCAGTTACACCAAAAATACATTGCTCAGCTTGATGCCTTCTCATTCAACCATGCAGTTGCCATGTTGTTGAACTTGCTGCTTAAATATCAAAAACCTTTGCACAATACACAAATCTCTCAATAATGCTCACACCGTTATATTCCATATAGGTACCCTATATAGGTGCAGGTAACCTTGTAACCTTTCACCTATATTCTTCCCTACATTACACACATAACGGTTCTTGGGTACTGACCTTTTACCTAGATATGACACTGCATTCAGAATGCAGGTTTTTCCCTGGTTCTATTCTCATACATTATGCATGAGACTTCTTGGAAGCACAGCAGGACTAACAGTAGGATTACCATCTCCTGTATAATATCTCTGTATAAAGTTCAGGCTCAACGTCATCATTTAGACCAACACAGTAACACAGCAAGGTAGGACCCCTGGGGAGACCTATGGGTATATATACAGCACATCTTGCTTAGGAAGATAGAGGAGACCGAGACTTCCCGGCTGACACACTGACCAGAGACGCTGAGGTTCCTGCATGCAGACACTCCAGCTCGCAGTGGTCTAACATCCCTCGTGGGGTGTCCAACCTGAGACCAGGACGGGGTCCCATATTATCTCATTCTGAGATAATGGGGTTGACTAGATCCTAGAGGGATTCTTGGCATAACACCTACACAGATGCTAGGTACATTTAGGTATATCTAGTTAGGGAGGCATCGTAGGAGTACGTACTTTTTATCATGCATTTTATGTGCTTGTATATATATTCATGATTTCTGCAAGATGGTAGAACTATACCATCCCTTTACTTTCGTAGTATTGCTAATCATATATCTCTGCTACTGTCTAATGGTTGTTGCAGCTCATCTAATCTACACTAGAATAACAACTGTTCAATAAATACCTATTGAAAACGCCCAGCCTGTTTATTCTGTGTATCTCTCTGAGACGAACTAAGTAAGCACGAGTGACTGAGCGAAAGGTAGTATATTGTTTCCACGATTCTGAGGGATCAGGGTTGTCATGTTCTGAGGTTGCCAGAATCTATTCTCTCCTTGGTAAGAGGAGATTATAGTGGCACTGTGAGCTAGCTAATATAGATAGGCTAACGTATCTGGTGGGGATGCACAGAATCAGTCTGCCACCAAACCCACAGTTTATGTTATCCAAACGTGCAGATCCTGTATAGGTTATATAGGAACTACCCGACATGGCACCGCCAACATTGGTTGGGTACTAATTTAACAGTAGAATCTGAGTAGTTCAGTCGTGCTATTCTCAGAGACCCCTACTCACAAAACACCAGAGACGTCTGGAGTGGGTGGGCACAAACTCCGCCACAGCTGAGTAGGCTACAAAATCCTATTTATTGGCTGTTGGTTAATGAAGTTTGAATAACACAGTGATCCTAAAATTGTGCAAAACACCTTATCTTGGTTCCCTTGAAAAACTATTTTTGGGTTCTAAGAACAATGACTAACCAGGTCTTAGACCCACTGCAACAAGCACTGCCCCTCTCAGAAGAGGAGGAAGATGCAGACGCAATACAAATTGCACCAAACTTTAAAAATACAGTCACCCTGAAACTGCTAGAGCATGGTCTATCATCTAGGGGTGGCATAGTAGTTTTCGTGATTGAGGCACACGAATCAAACAGAACGGAGTTATTTTATTCGTGGGTTACATTCCCAGCAGCAAATGCAAGAACGAAAACATTTCACTCCTACACAGAAGGAGATGCACCAGCGGAATATTGTCCGTTTGAGGACATTGAGGTTCCACTTTCATACCAGGAACACTTATACTGGTTTAAAGGCGCCCTACCCCACATAAGAAGAAGAGTAAGACTCGGCTCGCTCGGAAGAGAAGGGGCACCATGGCCGATATTAGTAGCCTACACACCACATCCTGACATTGAAACAATGCCACCAGGAGACTTACTCACCCAACACAAAGATTTAATTGAAATATACAGAAACGTGACGTAATTGGTCATGAGGACACTTACAGTCCCACCAGCAATAGTTGCAACTAATGGAACTCAAATTCAGGGTACAGCAACTAAAATTACACCACAAACATTACACGTGGTAATGGGTAAAATGCCCACAAAACGTGAACAAATGCCATTCTGGGTAGCTCAGAAAATAACACAGCTAGAGACACTATTCCCGAATACTACCCTGTATGAAAAACACAGAATGCTAACAATCTGCTTGCCCATTGGGATAACACCACAAGTAGAGGATTGCACCTCTTGGGGTACAGTCTTTGCTGCCATTTATACCAGAACACATGGTATCCCGTCATTAGCAGTAGTACCAGACGTATTGAGACAAATACAAAATGAGTATGGAGCAGAGCCTGCCCTAAACTTAGGGATGAAGTTACTAGGTAACTAAGCCCAGGTATCAGCCATAATATTAGCTAATATTAAAGGGGAAGCAGCTTCAGTGGCTATCCGCCAACGCCTAAGGGAGTTCAGTCCTTTAGAACAACAACACGAACTACCAAAAATGATTGAAACTGCATATGCAGAATTAGGCAGAGACAGTTTGGGTGGGAAAGCTCTAAAACCACAACTGATGGGCATTCCTGAAAAGGACACTTCCAAGCAGATACCTACTTCTACAAAGAAGAAGTGGGACAATAAAAAACAACAAAGCTTTAAAGGAAACAGATCTTCATCCAGAGGTATATCTCCTTCACAGGAGCCCTCCGAAAAGAGGTGTAACCTAAGGAATAGGGATAACATTAGGAAACCTGACAGGTATCAGGATACTGATACACGTTCCTATCGTTCCTTTCAGGGTTCATCGAAAAACTCAGAGAGGGAAGGACGGTCAGAAAGGCAAGAAGAGCGTACAAAGCCCAGAGACAAGCAGCATGCTCAAGATTACACTTCTAAAAAAGAAGAAAAACCAAAGCAAAAGCCACAGTTCAAAAAGAAGAAGGTTGCAGGTCTAAAGATCAGACATGCCCAGAATTCTGAGGACTCGACTACTGAACGGGGAATGGGCTCTGACGATGCTAGACAGTGTGGCAGAAATAACAATAGCTCGCCAGAACCTGATGGAATTTCTGGTGACAGCGGACTTGAATGATTATATCACGGTAGAAATACCCGAAACTAGGGTAAGTGTCCCACATAAAGTATATGAAATAACGCTCCAAATGGAGGGGGACAAAGGTAGACCAGTAAGAGGTCTCTTTTGGGAGAACCTGACGTTTGGCTATGATATTTTATTAGTTGAACAAGATTGCCCACCAGCATTCATCATGGAGTGCCCTAAAGGAGAAACTGTAATTCTTCTGGCCTTCTCAGACCATATTCCCAGGCGCTTACAACACACTTATGCGCAGGAGTGGGCGGCAGCCCAGGCTCCAGCATTATACAAAAACCATGTTGGATGGGGGGAGGATTCAACCCACCACATAATTCCTTTAAAAAATACTCCAACTGCACAGAGGCAGTATCCAATAAAGCAAGAAGCTAAAAAACAGGTCAGGGAGATCTTAGATCAACTTGAGTACCAAGGGGTGATCGAAAATTGCACCTCATCAATGAACAATCCTTTGTTTCCGGTCATGAAACCTGACAATACATATTGTTTAGTTTTAGATTATAGACATTTAAACACTTGCACTAAGACATTTGCAGTCCAAAATGCACATAGTGCCGCATTAATGAATAACATTGTGCGGAAAAAATATAAAACAACACTTGCTATCTCAAATGGATTTTTCTGCCAAAATATAGCGCCTGAAAGCAGGTATCTGACAGCCTTCTCAGCGCTAGGGTCCCAGCGCCAATTTTGTCAACTCCCACAGGGGTATAAGAACAGCCCAGGGTTGTTTTCGGCCAGAGTAACTGAGTTACTTCAAAATTTGGATGAAGAGGCATTGTCCTATGTGGATGATATTTATCTATGACCTAGAGGAGCACTTGAACAGAGTGAATACCATAATTTTGGGATTCAACTTTAAAATTTCAAAAATTGCCCACATCAATGTCCTGTTTTTAGGATATGAGCTTTCAAGTGAAGGAAAAAGCCTGGCAGCCAAATTTTTAGAAAAATGCGCGCTGCTCCAACCTCCAAAATCATTGAAAAACTTACAGCCAATTCTGAGATTCCTAAATTTTGGTAGAACATACATTTTGGATTACGCAGAAAGAGTAAAACCTTTCTACTATTTAACAAAACCTGATTTTTCAGTAAAACAATGGACAGAGGAACATACAGATACACTTCGTTCCTTACAAGCATAGCTTCCAAACACTTACAGACACGCGTAAACGTACGCAACCTGGTGATCCGTATAGTTGCGGGTCAATCTGGGTACACCTATCTAACATATAATGAAGGTGAGACAGTACCAATTGCATACAAATCACATTTGCACACAAATGCTGAGATGCGCTTCGCATCTACAGAAAAGATTCTGACAGCAGTACAGACTGCTGTGGTGAGAGAAAGAGCACTGGCTCAGGGGAAACGAATAATAATAGTGACTCCAGTTCCAGCTTTAGAGGCTGCGACAAAGGCAAGCGTTCCTAACGCCAAAGCCTTACATCCGAGATGGATACAATGGGCTAATTCTCTCACTGCAACAGATGTGGAATACAAGTACGACCCAAATTTAAAGAGACAAGCATTTCTGCAATACAAGCAAGAATATCCTCTACCAAACGAAATAATGCCTCTAGATCAGTATGAATATATAATTTACACTGATGGATCAGCTCCACCGGCCATAGGAAGTAAGCAACACTATAGCGCGGCATGCGCAATCGTTAAAGGTCGCATGCGGAATGGAAAGTTCTACCCAAGTTGCACAAAAACGCAATCTCTAGGAGACTGCATGGCACAGCTGGCAGAGTTAAAAGCACTGATACTGGCCCTGGTAAATACGAATCGAGTTGTGTGCGATTCCTCTTACTGTGTGCAGTCTTACAATGAATATTTGCAGCACTGGGTTCAAAACGAGTTCAAAGATGCAAAAGGTGGCACAATTAAGCATAAAATGATATGCGAACAGGTAGTGTAGTTGAAAACCGAACTACTGAGAGCTCACGTGATACATACACTGAGTCATCAGCGTGATGGCGTTAACGTTGATGGGAATTCATTGGCTGATGAAGCGGCAAAGGGGGCTGTACGCACGGCTTCCGTAGCTGCAATCACTCGTTCTAAAACGAGAATAGATGGTTAGATTATGGTAGCTATCAACGCTTGTCACAAAAACAGCGGAGCAGTACCAAAAAGGTTTCCACTCAAGTACTCCTACAAGTTAGGTGCCAATAATATTCCATTTGCTCAGATTCCTGGAGTGGGGGATAGAGTAATTCCAAACACGGGTCGTAGGTTAGGTTTGATTCTAGCAGCACACGAAGGGATAGGTTCTGCACATGCAGGAGTGACGGCGAAGGTTTCTTTGTTGAAACAACGCTATTGGTGGCCTGACTTAACAAAGCAGACTAAAGATTATGTCTTGAAATGCGACATCTGCCAGCAGATGAAAGGTTCCACCATAACACGTCCAGCGCAGACACCACTGTTAATATCTGACAAACCACTAGCGTGTGTTTATTTGGACTACTGCGGCCCCTTACTAAGAGATGTGGCTTACAGGTATATCATGGTTGCAGTGGATTCGTGCTCAAGATTCCCATGGGTGTGGCCCCAATGCTCGGCTGGCGCTCGAACTGTTATAAAAGATTTGCGATTCTTTATAGGGACATACGCAATTGGCACATTACATTCTGACCAGGGCCCTGCGTTTAGCTCTCGGGCTTACAAGGAGGCCATGCGAGGATTGGGTGTAGCATTGTGGTACTCCTCTCCGTACCATCCCGAGGGAAATTTGGTTGTGGAGAGGAAAAACCGAGGCTTAAAGCAATCTTTAACAGCTAGAGTTTTAGGCACGGGTGAAAGTTGGGTAAAACATCTGTATGGAGTCCAGCGAGCTTTAAACAACATGCCAAGAAGTTCTCTAGGGGGGTCACTCCATATGAGGTCCTATTTGGGACAAGAATGTGGGTACCTGATCTTGATTGTGAAGGCGCAGTAGTGGTTGAAAAGCCTTTTGACATCCATGATCGTTTGGCTGTTTTACAGGATCTAAATGAATCCAGGACACAACAAAGTAATGTCCACCTGAAGAAGACCTCCACTGGGGAAGCCAAATCAGTCACAGCAAGGCCTGTCTGGATCCCAAAAGTCAGGGATCTGGTCAGAGAGAAGATAGCAGACAAGAAAGAATTTGGGCCATCATACAGAAAGCCTGTACCGGTCCTAGCAATTGAAGGAACAAGAACTGTACTTCTACCGCCTCTTGCCGGGAAAAAGGAGAAAAGATTTGTCTCAATCGATCTAATCAAACCACACTATGTGGCCGATACTGAGTAGTAGGCCACGTGGGCTCCAAAGTAGCAGACGCCCTCCTCTTGCTACAATCCAAGAAGTTCAAATGGAAAGACTCATCACGTTCGAAGAGTCCCCTGCACGGAATGAAGGACTATGCAACAATGCTATGGAACTCGTTCCTCTTAAACCTGAAGTTCAATTTCAAAATCAAACTCAAAATGAAAGATAACTCGCTATTCGAACAAATACAGATGTCTACGTCAACATGCCTCGACAAGAACAAACTACGATTTCTACAAATCCTGATGCAATACCAACAATTGATCGAACTGCTTCTGGCTATTTCATAAACTTTGATACGTTTTCTTTGGATCCAAGCAAACCGGAAACGACGCCAGCCAAGAAATCTTGCAAGCAGCAAGTAAAAGACTTTCTGAACTTTCTCAAAAAGACTTACCTGGTGTCACCTTGGGTAGAACTATGGGTAATCACCGGGATACTTTTCTTTCTTTTCTGGGTAGGCTTGGTAATAGTTTTTAGTATGCTTGTTAATGGAAGATACCTTCGACAAAGCTCTGCAGCCCAAAAGGTGAACTTAATTTTAAAACCACACCAATCATCTCATCGAGAACAAAGAGACTTGTCATCAGTGAACATTACAGCAGTTCCTATGCCCGATGGTATAGTTTGGGACAAGGTTGATTTCGATATATATTTGGTTCGACCGAACTTTTAAGAATTCCTCATTTATTTAAAATATCGTTCAGTGATATCATTACCTCCAGTACATTTTCCGATGATTGGGATTTCGAAACTGTTAATAATATGTTGTCTGATTTGGAAAAATCTGCTGCATTTTCTAATAGTGAAACATTGGAAAGCACATCAGATTTCGAAACTATGTATTGTTATCAACACTATGGTCATCACTTTCTGCATAAATCTGCAAATCCTAGAAATGTGTTCACATACCAACAGTGGGAACATTGTCCAACGCCGCCAAAAGGCAGTTCAATAACATTTACACAAAAGTTTCCATATTTTTCGGGGTTTAATATGTCTGACCCAGCCTCATATTACTATAGGGCTGCACCAGCATCAGCACAGAAAAATATGTTGACAAACACCAAACAGATTTACTCTGCTTCCTTTATTGCCCAATTGTCTGAACAAGGTTTCGACTTATGGAAATACACCATAGACTTAAAATCAGTCTGGGGTACTAGAGAATGGCAAGTTCAGGGAACAGAAGCTTTATTTAGAGCATGCCTCATCCCTCAACAAATCATGTTTTTGAACGAGACAGTGCAACAGACGTCTTGCCTTGGACTAGCCAAGAACAAAGACTTGAACACACCTCGGTTGCCAACTCCATCACACACCGAAGGTAACAGAACATCACAGAAAGAGATTACAGTAGATGACATCATACAATACAACAGATCAGACCCCGATTGGAAAAAATGGTTGATTTGGCCCCCAGACACTAATAGTTGTCAGGCAACATTCATGGGTAAAACTGAAGGGCTTAGTATCCATAGTCCAGATCCACGTTATGTACAGAGACAACATCCAGGGGTAGTGGCATCCTACAGTGTTGGTAAGTTGTGCCTTGATTGGCTAAAATCCTCAACACTCACGCATGTGAAACAACACTTATCCTTACTATCACAGGATGTGGATCTCAGGGATTTTTTATTGGGTCCCAGGCAACCACGTCAGAAACGTTTCTATTATGCTGTCTACAATGAAATATGGAAAATATCACAACAAGAGGCCGCAGAGAGGTTACGTGAAATAGATCGTATAAATCTAGAAAAATCTCTAGCAGTGGTAGACAATGGGTTAACTACATTGACCTCTAGGATATATTCCTTAGGCAACATTGTATCTTCTACGATAGACATACTAGAACAAGATTTGGCCATATTACAACACAGGCAATCTCAATTATGTTCTATTATGTTATTAAGCTGGACGCTGCAATCTTTGTCTGCAGGCTACTTGCCTTGGCGTTATATCAACAGTACGTCTCTGTTTTCTGAATACAATTGAACAGATAAACAGATAGAAATGGCACAAAGGGGAGCAAAATATACAATGCTGCATATCGAAAAACTTGATAGATTAGCATTTACAGTGGCAGAATCACCGTCCACAGAATGGCTAATCCATGGCCACATAACTCTACCGGTCACTACTTTTCAGTTTCAGTATTGCCTTAAACAAAAGCAAGTAGGCAGATATGACAAAATGGGTAAGGAATACATTAAGGAATCATGGGTATTACCATACAGATTTCGATGCCGGAGTGGGGATCGAGAAGTGTTTCTAAGCTGTACAAACTGTGAGAACGCGTTAAGTGGATCACTCATATGCCAGGATATAATGCTGCATGGGGCTTGTAATGGTTCTGTGGCGAACCTGTCCTGCCCTTTGAGGGGTGCCCAGCTGCTATGATTACTCCAGCATTCAGGCTACTTTTGAATGGGAGTTACTTGATGCTGAACAGTCAAGGCTGCTGCGGCATGCTCCCGGGCATCGCATATCTGGTAACCGTGAGCTCCAGGGTTACTTGTTGTATGCAAGTATTGTTTCCACCGACATATACAGTCAGGGAGGCGCCGTTATGGCATTCACTGAATGTTTCTTTAATACGGTTTGATACTCTAAGCAGAATGAAAGCCATGCTTCTACAGAAGTCTGTGCCCTTAACCTCCGCTCGAGAGACTTTTGATCTCCAGATCGCAAGGTCTTCGGCAGAGATACAGGCGCTAATTCAGACAAACTGCCCTTTCCATTTCGCAGAAATGGTCAATCGTATCTTTAACATGTCTGATACGACAGGCATAGTCCACCTATTTAAGACCATAGGTTCTAGACTTCTGAGCACCTTTCAGACGGTACTTGGAGTTATCCCAAACTTCATACACTCCGTATTTGGAAGCATCTTTGGAGGACTTCCGCTTATCCTGTTCCTAGCAGCAGGTACCCTGATTGTTTTATATTTTCTACGCAATGGACGTCCCAGTCACCAAGGAGATGGAAAAAGCACTCCTGGAGCGTAAATACCGTGACTGCATGGTACAACATCTGGGCACACCTCGCCTAAGAGAACTAAGTGCATCTTGGTTCTTGTCATTTCGAGCAGTCTGGATGGACTGCATCTTACCTGTCCTCCGATGCCTGTTTTGCGGAGAAGAATGCGTGTTATAACTGTGTTTGACACTCCCATCATGTGCGCAACCGGACGTGAATGCGTTACTGGACCCGATAACGGCCCATGTTCTGCAGTGTCCTCAGCGTATTCCAATGTTGATGGCGGCATTCCTTGAGCCACCACAGGTAGTAACTGCACCTGTTGGTATGAACACCGGCTCTTCCACTGACACCCAGGCTTTGGACGGCGCACAGGTTGCCCCAGCACCGGCTGCGGACAGCGTGGAACATCATCTGTGCTCAATTGACATACTCTGCGAGGTGTTACAGGGGCCGTCTACGGCGGAAGCAAGCAACGGAAATGTTGCATCTACCAGCCAGGACACATAAACATTTGACTCATTTGGCTCGTCGTGTGCTGGGAAGAAATTTGCCCTTTTTTAAATAAGCTCAAATTTGGAACTCAAAAACAAAAATTGACATTCCTTTCATTTTTGGGGCATACATGGCTTTTTAATGCTTATAGTGCTTTGGACTCTAATTATGGACACTTTAGAGCTATGGCTTGCATTATTTTTTTAACATTTTAAAAACAAAAGTTTTTAGAAATTTTAGAGGATATTAAACATTTTTTAGCATAATCAATGTTTTTAGAAATCTATACTAATATGCGTTAGCCTAGTAGTACGGTAATAAGTTACATATGTCGTCCAGTCGGAAGAGGAGTGGGTGTTATATTCCATATTGGTACCCTATATAGGCGCAGGTAACCTTGCAACCTTTCACCTATATTCGTCCCTACAATACACACATAACGGTTCTTGGCTACTGACCTTTTACCTAGATATGACCCTGCATTCAGAACACAGGTTTTTCCCTGGATCGATTCTCAAACATTATGCATGAGGCTTCTTGGAAGCACAGCAGGACTAACAGTAGGATTACCATCTCCTGTATAATATCTCTGTCTAAAGTTCAGGCCCAACGTCATCCTTTAGGCCGACACAGTAACACAGCAAGGTAGGACCCCTGGGGAGACCTATGGGTATATATACAGCACATCTTGCTTAGGAAGATAGAGGAGACCGAGACTTCCCGGCTGACACACTGACCAGAGACGCTAAGATTCCTGCATGCAGACACTCCAGCTCGCAGTGGTCAAACATCCCTCGCTGGGTGTCCAACTCGAGACCAGGACGGGTCCCATATTCTCTCATTCTAAGGTAATGGGGTTGACTAGATTCTAGAGGGATTCTTGGCATAACACCTACACAGATGCTAAGTTCATTTAGGTACATCTAGTTAGGGAGGCATCGTAGGAGTATGCACTTTTTATCATGTATTTTATGTGCTTGTATATATTCATGATTTATGCAAGATGGTAGAACTATACCATCCCTTTACTTTCGTAGTATTGCTAATCATATAACTCTGCTACTGTCTAATGGTTGTTGCAGCTCATCTATTCTACACTAGAATAACAACTGTTCAATAAATACCTATTGAAAACACCCAGCCTGTTTATTCTGTGTATCTGTCTGAGACGAACTAAGTAAGCACGAGTGACTGAGCGAAAGGTAGTATAATGTGTCCACAATTCTGAGGGATCAGGGTTGTCATGTTCTGAGGTTGCCAGAATCTATTCTCTCCTTGGTAAGAGGAGATTATAGTGGCACTGTGAGCTAGCTAATACAGATAGGCTAACGTATCCGGTGGGGGTGCACGGAATCAGTCTGCCACCAATCCCACAGTTTATGTTATCCAAACGCGCAGATCCTGTATAGGTTATATAGGAACTACACGACAACACTTTTTCCTCCATCATTCTCCATGGAAAACATAATTACTCTTCTTGTAATCTCAAATCCTTCATGAACATTCCTGCCAACCTACCTACTATCCATTCCAAGGCCTATTGATGCAATCCTGAGTCACTTTCCTTTAAGTTTCACATAATTCCTACTCATACAAACTCTGAACAGGGGCGGTGCGTCCATTGGGGCATTGGGGCGTAGCCCTCCCGCCCGCAGCTCCCTCGGCGTCTTTGAACCTAAGTAAACTGAATCAGTTTACTTAAGTTCAAAGACGCCGAGGGAGAACTGACAATCATGTCAGTCAGCATGACGTCGGACCGCCCACCCCCTTCAGAGTCTGAAGGGGGTGGGCGGTCCTGCGTCATGTTGACTGACATGATTGTCAGAGGGACCAGGGGCAGCAGGCACCACTGCAGCACAAGTGCGCATGAGTAGGGAAGGGCAGCGAATTTTCGCGACGTTCCCAGTCATGCGCACTTGTGTTTGCACTGGCTTGCGCATGCCCATTAGGAGAGCGAGGGTTGAGCAAAGGCTCAAACCTCGGTCTCCTAATGGGCAGGCGGGCGAGAGGAAACCGTGCCCTAAGCCAATACTGGCGCTGCCAGCAGCGCCAGGATTGGCTGAGAGGGGCTATAGGCGCAAACAGAGTCGAACCCGAGGCGGCGCGGACGGCGGACCTGCTCAGGTAGGATTTTCTTTTTTTATTTCCCCCGCGAGCCGCGACTGTTGACAGGAAAAGGTACAAGGGGGCCGAGAAGCGGGGGGCGGGTAGGTTGCTGCACCCGAGACGGCAGTGTCGGAGAGGGGAAAGGGCACGATCTGGGGATGCTGCCGCCTTCTTTGTCGTTTGCAATGTGGACATCGTGTGGGGGTTGGGGACCGGGGGAGGAGTCGTCGCTGGCACTGGGCACTCGAGGCTTGGTGTGCAGGGACCCCATGAAGCAGGTGCCAGAGAAGCTTGGCCGGTTAAGCTGCCTTCCATGAGATGTGCAGGAAGGATGAGGTGTTAAAAATGCTGTTGCTGTGTTAGTGTTCTAGTTCCGTGTTGTGCGATGCTACCGCGCCGGCTTACATGGCTACGAATACCCAGAAGGTGCCACCTTCCCTAGGTGAATTGAGCCGGGGTGGCCCTCCCACCTCCTTCCTAGACAGCAGCCACTCTCGGGCAGGCAGAGCAGTCCGCCTCACTGTAATCCCTTAAGACTGCCTGCTGCGGCCCCGAGTATGTCGGGGCGGCATCCACTGCTCCTTCCTGCTGCTGTCAGTGCACCTCACCGTATTCACAGTGAGGACTGAGCGGGCAAGGACGGGGCTGAGGGAGTCAATGTTGTTCTGAGACCGATCAATAATGCGGAGGAAGAGAAGGATCGTCTTTGACAGAGTGTCCTGGGATGGGTTTTCAGTGCACGCTTCGCACGAGGAAGCAGAGGCGAACGTGTCCTACCATGAGCTGTCCTTCTGCTGGAGGTCAGGGAGGCAGCTGGGCCGAAGAGCCCCAAACACATGCAGACTACTACCAAGGGACGCAGAGAAATCGAGAAAAGACTCTGTGCCTCTGGGGATACCCCGGACTGTCAGGCCCGTCAGAGCATAGACAAAGGATGAATATTTATAGCGTGGGCACGTGAGCCGAGCTGCCTGCGTCCATCAAAAAAGGCAACTCGCTGCTTTATATTTTTAAGTCCTGATAAATGGACGTCATGTTAGTGCGCATTAATGGCATACTGAGGAATTTACAGTAAATGGTTAGCCGCATTTGGCTTTGTGATTTCAAATGGGAACATGCATTTTTATTGTCACGAGTTCAGGAATGTATCCCCTTGTGCTCACGTTCATTGACCCGCCTGTTTCCGTGTAGTGTGCTCACCCTCACGGTGTGTGTGTGGATTGAGAAGGGGAAAGGCACGGCCGAGACCTGAGCCCCGGCATGTGAGCGTGAGTGAGGGTGAACGACACAGCAGACACTGCTATCTTTCTTGGTTGACCATCTCGAGGTGAATGCTCATATCCGTAGAACTCAGAGCCTAAATTTTAATAACATGGAGTGGCTGATCTGTGGGATATTCACGCCAAGGTAAGGTTCTGGGCATCTCGAGTCTTTATTGTAGGGACCCTATTAACAGGGGGAAACATCTCTGGAACTGATAATGGTCAGAACTGTCAAAAAATCACCTTCGTGACTGAGGTGCTCGTTGCGTTTATTTATTTTGCTTAGGTTCTGCAAAACATCTCTACAGACAATTATTCATACGTTTTTTTTCCACATGCCTTAAAGGCTGTTCAAATTCCAAGCCCAGGCCCATCGCATTCTGCAGAGACGTTAAATATGTCTCTGGATATAAGCTTACATGTGGCCCAGTCCACCACAGGACTGGGCACAGTTGAACCTCATTTTCTATGGGAAGTTAGTTTAAGTGCCTTTAGGGGAGCTGTGATCAGTCACGCTGTACTCCTGTCTCAGTGTGGCTCATGTAACGGCTGCACTCCTGTCTCCACCAGTCACTCTACGTTGTAGAGGAAGTAGGTACTGGTTTTACATTAAAAGTGTTTTGCCTTGTATTGCGATTGCGAAAGATTTTTACAGCCACAGACGCTTACTCTGGAGTTCTGGCAATCCTCTCGGTCCTCCTCTCTCCCTTCTTCCTCTTCTTATGCCTGCTCTCTCCCTTCCTCTCTCTATGCTCTCTTCCCCCTCTATCCCTCATCTCTTCTTTCTCTCTCCCTCCTCCAGCCCCACATACACTGACTCCTGTCACTCATTCATCAGGTGCAGGCGGGTGGGTTGTCCATAGCGCCAGCCTCGCTCTAACACTCTAAACTCTCTAGGAGCTAATACCTCTCACTTTACTGAGATAGGGGAGGTGAGTCGTCCATAGTTCCAACCCAACCCAGCCCTCCTCTTGCCCTGTGTCACGCTGCTCCCTGTAAACGTGAGAGCAGCAGCACTGCAAAGTATAATTAAAGCGCCAAATGCACTGTGCTAGCAACAGTACTAAATTAGAAAGAATGACGGTATCATCATGTGAATGGAAATTAAATCTCTGACCTTCGTTTGTTGTTGTCTATGCTTTGATGCAAGGAAAACAAGGATTTGATTTCTGCTGAACTGTGAAGCGCCCAATGGGGGTTTCTTCTAGTCCAAGGTAGGCCTGTTTAAAATGTTGGCAATTGGTTTGTCTGCAGGGAGCGCCAATGACATTCGTGAGCTACTTATCTTTAACTTGCATTTTCAAGAGCAGCCTATGTGCTGTTAAATGAAGTGTAACATGTGCATCTGGCGATTATTTTCAACCCTAGTGTTTTAAAATAATGCAGTCAGGCTAAATGGATGGCATGGGTGGAAGCAGGAATGAAGTACGATATGGGACAGTTTTAAATGTGTTTAATTATTTCAAGACTACATATCCTAATTACTTTTAGAAATATTCTTGCTTTCTGAAATGTGGTGTAACTTGCACCATTTGGTCCTTTTTTTTGTTGTTCTTCAAAATTTCCTTGGCGTGAGGGTCCCGCAGTTCTCCTTTAGTCAATCAGGCTCGCTTACGACACAACACACATTCAGACCCTTCCTTTACGCCCACCACTTTCAAATGTCACCAGCCACCACTGACTCTGAAATGGTTTCTTCCTGTCAGAACCCCTTTCAGAGGGTCACAAGTGCGCAGGGGATACTGGGCCGCACCATGGTGGTTGAGCGCTTTTACTTCTGATGTCCCAGGATCTGACCTATTATGGATCCTGAGCAGCTAGGCCAAGTACTTCTTCTAAACTTGACTCTCAGTGGAAGCTGTGGCTGAGCAGTCAAAGGCTCCCTTGTGGGGGAGGTGTACTTACAGTTTAGTGAACACAACTCATAACTCAAAGTGCACAAAGTATTCTCAATAAATCAATGTCCAGTCAAATACTTGCTTTTATATAGAAAAATAAGTATTTTATTTCTAACTCTGCACATGAAAAGGAACAATGACATTCATTAGCAACAACACAACCCCCTTGAAGTTGGCACTGTAGCGTTTGTCAGGCAAATCCCTGTCCCACCCTCTTCTTGTAACTTTGATGGGGCTATTCCCCATTCACTGGTTGCCACATCCAGGGAATGCTTACTACTGGGCCGTATGCAAGAGTTCTTTCCCCTTTAAATCGTTAGGAATTTAGTCAAAAGTGTCTATGGTGCTGTAGCACCATCAGCAGCTATCCACCCTGGGCCCAACAGGCCCACTTCAAGTCTTACCTGCTTTTGAAGCATGGAAGCATTCAGCGTTGCAGCTAGTGCCCTGACCACAGGCACCCGAGAGTTCTGATCCTGTTTGAAGGAAGGGCTGCTCGCAGCACTCAGCAGGGGTGGCTCTGTTCCCGAGCTCTGCTGTCAGCTTCCCAGTGATTGGAGATGCTCCCAGCCTGCGAAGATGTGGTACCTAAATCTTCCCTACATGGGGAGGGAAATCCGGTCCTTCTGCTTCAAACTGGAGCCCATATAGGGTATGACATCATCCGCAGTGTCTCCCACAGTCGTCAGGTGTCAGAAAAGGGCAGTTTTCGCTGTGAGGGGTCAACCTGCCAAAAACAGCCTTAGTCTTTCCTCAGGCGATGGCCCAATCTTCTTGTCAGCATCTGCACTGATACTTTACAAAATCGAGCGCAGACTCCTCTGGAGTAATCAGCTCCATCTTGACAGTTAAGAGTATCGGCGCCTTTGCAGCAGTAACTTTAACGGGGCCCCCCTCTGGCATACGTGGTCAATGCAGAACAGCAATACTGGTTTGGCAAGTCCAGCACGGCAATCAGTACTCAGCTCAGCCCATGGCGGCCCTCTCCTGACATACGGAGGTAGCCGAGTCAAAACTGCAAATGGGCAATGACCCAATAAGTGCACAGCCATACCCTTACACCTTGTTCAGGGATCCCTCCTGGTAGGGCTTCCTACTGGACCTTGCTCCCTCGAACCATCCCCTCTTCCTCACAGGACACACTAGTCTTCGCAAGCAGGCAGTTGCTGGTGCTCCAGACTTCAGATCTGGTGGTCTTGGTTTTCCTGGGTGACGTTCCCTCCAGCAGCGGAGAGACCAGCAGGTTGTAGCCCCCAGTCTTGGTCACAGACAGAAGTCTTGCAGAACTTCCATTTTTAGGGTCTAAATCACCCCTTCTTTTAGTTCTTTTCCAGACACCAAATATGATTCAGGGTCTGAGTCTTTGATGTTTTATGTTGAGGTTCTGCTCCTTTTGAAGTGTGCATTTTTGTTTTTTCTTCTTCCATCTTGAAAGTCTCTGTCACAACAGGCAGCAAAACTCTGAAGCTGATTGTCCCATGACAAAGTTCAAGGGAGTGACCAGAGTTCACACTTGGTCATCAGCCACAGTGATATGTGCATCAACAGGTTAATCCTGGGCTCCCAGCCCTATTCTTTATGATTCCCTTATCAGCCACATCTCCTTCCTGAGATGTATCTAGGCCCTTTCCTTGTGATCTATCACTGAATCAAAGAGCAACCTTTTGAAGTGCAAAGGGAGCGTCTCTTCCTCCCTTTCTCCTACTCCTCATTTCTTCACCAGGCAAGCATGGGCCTCCCAAAATTGAACCCCGGGTCACCATTGAAAGGCACTCTTTACTTTCAGTGTACTTTCACAGCACACATATTCTCCAGTACTGTTACCTCAATGCAATGTGCCACTACAGGTACCGATACATTCAGCACACACATTGAATCTATGCCCACTGTTCAGTAATGTAGCCTTGCTTGTATTGTACGAGGGTGTTGTATTTGCAAACACACACAAAGTGTCAGCACACACACACTTCCCATGTTCCTGCTGCACAACACTTCACCCTTCATGTATTGTACTTCTAGCAAGTACACATACACCTAGCACGTGCTTTTACCAAGCACGCATGCACAACACTAGATATCTCATGTGAAGTTATTCTTCGCAGGCATACATGCAATCCGTACATGCACTAACCATCCATGTACTACACAGTACTTTTCTATAGCTATACTGTACCCTTCCCAGGTACACATACATCCAGCGCAGAGTAACTACTTCTGCACTGTGCATATTTCCACAGTACTTGATGTAGGGCAAGGGTGAGTTAAGCATACAGCAATGGAACTTTAAAAAGGTGAGTGAGCCTGTAGGCCTCACTCCTAGTGGCACAGATTAAAAAGGACCTGTTCACTTCTACTGATCACTACACAGTATGCTGCGACCACCGCACTCATGCTGCTTAGGCAGTAGCGCTTTCTGTGCCCCTCCGAGTCCATCAAGACCGCAATCCGTGAGACAAGCCAATGTCACGGTGCACACGTAAGATCTGTGTTTGCCTATGACAACAGAAATCAGCATTTGGGATCCAGAGTACTGTACAGTTGGGCACCCAGGGCAGAGGTATATGTCTTTTACCATGCATGGAACTTTTCTATCTGAATATTTCCTGTTGCTGATATGTTTGCCAAACATTTGCTTATGATTAATAACCTCTTGTCTGACACTTGCAGAAACCACTATTGCCAACACCTATAACCAAGTGATCACGTAGAAGGTGCTTAAAGATTTCAATATAAAACAGGCCTGCTTGCAGAGTTGGTGGCATTGCTTCCTCCTGCAGCCCAATGTGTCTTTAAACCAATTTTAAATTCTATTCACTTAACTGATCACACAATCAATCTTGCTGTACCTTGATCAGACTTGCATGCATCTTGCATTTGTTAAACTATAAAAGACAATCCAAAATGTTCAAGATTTCCTACTACATCACTAGTATCTAGAAGACTGCTTGCATCTACAAATAACATTGCTGGTTCCCTCTGAACTATCCATCTCAGCTGCAGCAAAGTTCTTAATCCATATGTTCGCATCCGTTTGTGAAAACATTTGTTAATCTTATAAAAGATTGTATGTGACTGAGTTTTTACACTACTTTCTCACTCCATTATTTTCACAACATGTCATGATCTTAAGAGCACTTTCTCACACATCCTTGTGTGAATCGCTATGAATAGGCCAATATGACCCATCTTCAGGTGGCAGAGAGGGCTTATCTTCAAGGGAGCAACATCTCCCAGACAATTTGATATTTTCCCAAACCATCTCCTGCTAACAAGCCTGGTCTGCGCTCAGCCTTGGTTTCAGGTATGCAATTAATGTATACCATCTCTCTTATGCAGCTTTCTAGCTGCTAGCAATTAGCACCAATTAGTAAGTAAAATAGCCAAAATAAGGATAATGTTTTCATTCTCCTTACTGTCAAAATGTTCACATTTTTTATATATATACATAAATTTTGCTACCATTTTGCTGTCTGTGTGTTATTCTAGGATGGAATAAAATAGGAATCTAAAATAGTTTAGATAAGAAGTCTTGTGTGTGCTACCTGGGGGGTAAGTCAACTAGAGCTCAGGACTAAACTGCAGAGTTTACAGCAGGACATATTGTCTATTTCAATGCAGGCCTTTCTTTTGGTATGATATGTCTGTTGCCGCTCTGCACAGAAGATAGGTAAACCTACACTGCCTGCATGCACTAAAATATTGGGTATTCACAACACGCACCAACATCGTTGGTATACATCACAGTAGTTTCCCTACCACCGATATTGCATTGTCATAAGCTCTTATCGATGAGTAAGAACAAGGCCTTCTTTTTCAAACCCATTTCAGGGTCAAGGTACTGATGTCTCTTTTATTCAGTCAGTAGCAGCACCTTCTTAATTTCTTCTGCATCTCAGGATCCAATCCTCATATTTGAAACCTGCTATTGTTACACAGCGTCTAAACAAGACCACCCTCAATCCCACTGCAAAAAGAACTTCCAGCATATCTCAGATCCTAATTTCCCTGCAAACTCCTATAGGGTATTACAGCTTTCAAGTTTCAACCCATTTTGAAAATCACCGGTAGCCTTCATGATTGAAGTAATCACTGTGTCAAAGAACAAAACAATTCCTATATCACAGATAAGCTTACAGATGATAGGCATGCTACAGCAATGGAGTAGCCAGAAAACTAAAATACCCCCACTTTGATCCATACCATAAATACCATCTGTAAGCGAAGAGAGTAGGCCCTACTCACCGTAGATGAGGTCCCTTCATCCCATTTTCCATCCATCTTTCACTGCATCCTTTAAGGCTTTCATGCATTCATCCATCTACACATTTTTTCATGCTTCCACCCATCCTTTTACCATTCCACCCATCCTTCATTTACCAGTCTGTCTAGCCACCCTTTTATCATTACACTCTTCCATCGATCCTTCTATCCTTCCACTCAACCTTCCAGTCATTCATTTATCCTTTTCCCATCTATATATACATTCAAATTCAGCCATTCTTCATTTCACCCTCCTTTTATCAATTCACCCATTGATATAGACTTTCATCCATCCATCCCCCATTCATCCAGCCTTTTCATCATTCACCCGTTCAGATGTTGTTTTACACTTCATCCACAATTACTTCCACCCATGCATTCATCTTATAATGCTTTTGGCCCTTCCTTCTTGTTAACGTTTATTTCTTCTTTTCATATGTCCTTCTTTTCACTCTTCCTTCCAGACTTCTCTCTCTCTCACATACACTCAGTAGCGTAGTCAGTGTAATGTGAGCCCTAATGCAAGGAAGGAAATGTGCCCCTGACTGCTATTTGAATTATAAAATACAGAAATAAACAGGGTTCAGTGGGCCCCTCAGGCCTCTGGTGCCACTGCACCTGTTGCATCAATGGAAGCTACGCCCCGGCAAACTCTTTCCCTCTCTTTCTCTCATCATTGCAACCTTTTTGGCCCCCTTTACTATGAATGGCTTCGTATCCCTGGCCTCTGTTAAGGTTTTTCCTTACTTTGAATATTTTAAGAGCTGTTGTCTGCAAAGCTAGACAGAACAGGCTCATAATTAGTTATGTGCAACACCACCCCCACTAAAGCTGTGGAAGCGAGGGGTTCACAACAGCACTGTGCTAGTGTATTGTTCCCCTGGAGCTTGAACCGATATATGACACAGTTGCCCACAGTGTTGTAGTGAGACTCAATGCATTCTGAGTTGAACTCAAGTACTTATTAATCCAAGTACAGTGCGAGGGCAATACAATGCATCCAGTCCAGTTCCAGTAACCAACTGCCCACAGCCGCCCCCCACGAGCATTCTAAGAATACAGAAATCCACACAAATGGCAGCCAACCACGAGCCCATGCACGAGGCCTCATTATTAACATACAAGCCCACCACACATCCCCCTCCTTTAAAATATAAACTTTTTCTAACACAAGATAAAACAATGTTTAGCATAGCACACCCCCTTAAATAACTTAACCTAAATACCTAAAACCTTGCAACCCTAAATACCTAATGTGCAATGTTGCGCTATCTTGGGGGGAAAAAAAACTTCTCTTGCAACCTTCACGGTTATAACCCTCTAACCTCTTAGGAGGTTTCCTTGATCTTCTCCCCTCATGATCCTCCTCTACAGTGGAGGGTGACACATCCCTATTTGAAATATCAACATCATTAATAGACGTGGTATTGACATCATTACTAGAGGCGGGTGATACTTGGCACTCAAAAAGGTTTGATCCTTCAACAGAATCCCTAGAACTGGAACACAAGTTATCCTGAGAGCAACCTACCAATAGGTTTTCATGGGTTTGGTAGTATTTTTGACATCATAATAAGCTTTACTTTTCTCATGGTTCCTTGCCATGGTGTCTCACCATTTCCACTGATCACGATTCAACACATTTGCTAAACAATCATCTAGTATTGTATTTATTCCTGATATTCCTCCCCCTCATAATCAAAAGAAGGCGACAATCCTGTAGCCTCATTCCCAGTGACTCTATAAACCCATACAGCTTTCATCAATTGGACCTCCCAAACCTAGTTATTGACACACACAGCTTGAATCACACCGTTAATGACACGTTAAAACCTCTCAATCATGCCATTGCCACTAGAATTGTAAAAAGAAGTAGTCTTCATTCTCAATCCAATCCTGTCACAATACTGCCTAAAAGCCTTAGATCGGAATTGTACTCCATTATCACTTAATACTGTAGCAGGAATCCATTCCAAACTAAACACTTGATCCAAAAATATCAAAACTGCATCAGTATCAGCTTTTTGCACAACTTTGACCACAGGCCACCTAACAAAAAGATCCATGATTACGATAACATGTCTGTGTCTCCTCCTCCCCCCCAGTTTATTTTAAAGTCTGCCTACACCTCCTAGCTTTTGTAATGCACAGTGGCGTAGCCTGTGTGTCAAGGGCCCTAGTGCCAGAAAGGATCTGGGTCCTCTGTCTGCTGTTTAAGTTCTAAAATACAACAATAATCAGGATTCAATGGACCCCTCAAGCCTCTGGGCTTCAGAGCCACTGCACCAGCTGCACCAATGGAAGCTATCCATCTGCTGATACAGTGTTTGGCCTCACTTTCAACTATTATCCCAACTATCCCCGGCCTTACTTAGATGCACATAAACCCCCACTTCACCTCAAATACGTTTCTGTGCATATTAGCAGTTCACTGCAGGATGCATGATAAACTGGCTTAAAAATAAACAAGGACACAACTGTGATGTTCATTGCCAGTCCCAACCCAATGTAATGGCCCCCTGTCATTTGGCCAACAACTCCCATTCAATGCCCCAAACACCCCGACAGTTGAATGCCCTGGCATTCTCCTGGATGCTGACCTTCCATTGCCTCATCATCTTAGTTTAGTGGTCGGCTTTTGCTTCCTCCATCTACTGACATTTGGAAATATCATCATATAATAAATGTTACCTGACAAGTAACGATTTAACACTCATTCAACTATGGGGCAGATTTACAAGCCCCATGCGCCACATTTACGCCGCCGTTGCGACACTTCTGTGACGCAGCGGCGGCGCAAACCATGCGCCACGTTGCGCCTTATTTACAACGTGACACATCTAGGGAGATGCGTCACGTTGTAAAGCCCTGCGCCACATGAAACCGGCGTTAGGTTTCTTGTGGACGTTCCGGCGCAGGGTGGGAGTTCCGTCGCAGGAACGCTTTGTAAAAGTGACGCAGTGAAATCTACAATATTTCACTGAGTCACTTTTACGTCCATGCTGCGTCAATACCCTGCACCTGCTTGAAGCAGGCGTAAGGAGCGATGCAGCATGTTAGGCATAGGGCGCCCCTGAGCATTGCTGGAGCCGCGTCGCGCTTGCGACACAACTCCAGCAATGCGCCGCCCTTACGCCACAGGGTGCGACACGCATCGCCCTATCCTTGCGCCACGGTGCGCCGCATTGTAAATGCGACGCATTTGTGGTGGCTCAGGGAGGGAATTGCGTGTCGCATGTGTTCTGGCGCATCCCTGCTGATTTGCAGTGATGCGCCAGAACTCGTAAATCTGCCCCTTAGACTTTTCTATGGCAACAACTTTTAGCATTGCTGATCTGCAGGCATCAATATGAGCAGAAGGCCTTCATACTGCTCAACAGAAGCAAACCCACCACACTAGCCTTTACCTACTTTGTCCCGTTATAGTACTCGATGAACCATGCTGTCTCATTATTATCCTGATTATTTGTGCTAAGTGCCAATAGATTCTCTTTATGGTGAACAATTGTTTCTACATGTATCTTTAACACAAATATTATTACATTACTATGTCTACTACTACTACTACTACTAATATTATTAATAATAAAGCTATACTAATATTTATAGTTAAACCCCTTTGGTGGTTCCCATTTTGGTAAAGTTAAAGTTCAAGACCTTCTTCTCTGTGTAAAATGGCTCCTATGTCACAATTGTTCCCAGAACTAAGCAAAATGTCAGAGCTTACCTGAGTTCATAGAATTTTGGAAGAGGAAGATCTATTCTACACACTATTGTTCAGGGTGTTTTTTTCATGTCATGTCATGTAGCGAGTGGAGCCTTCTAATCTTCATTGCAGCTCTAGTGCCTCTGCACCCAGGGTGCATGGAGCGATCTCATAAGCATAGTGGATAGCATGGATCTCCAGAAAATTGCATGGTGTGATGTCAAACTTGGGCTTCTTCTTCATGTGATCGCGAATGCCATGAGTTACCAGTTAAAAGCATAGTTAACCATATAAATTAATAGATCCAAGATGGTGGTCTCACCATTGGGAGTTATAGAAACTTTCCTCTTCATTGAAGGAGAATCTTTTTCTGTGAGGTTGGTTCCTGTGTAGGCAATAAATGGTAGCATTTGTAAAGGCAAAATGTGATGAAACACATTAATTCCCAGATTTTTGGTTGCACTCTTATTCCCTCTGCTATACATTTTTGTCCCTGATTTTTCTTAGCAGATTGGAGTCGTCCTTTGGAATTATCCTCTTTGACCTGTTATCTTTTTTAGCATTTTTGCTATTGTTGTCATTTTGTTTCCTCAATCAGTTTGGATCAGCTTCCTTGTGGATCTTCTGACTCCTGACTTGTATCTGTCTCAGCACTCTTGTCTCTCCTAATGTCAGGAGGAGCTTTGTTGATTTCATCAAAGAAGTCTACATCTTCAATTAAGAACTACACAGATTTGCAAAGGAACTTTATACCCTTTGCGACCTTCTAAAAGAGACACCTGTCAACTTTTCCTGTATAATGTGTAGAGTGGCACCATGGCTACCTGAAGGAGTCGCTCTTTCCTGAGGCAATCTCAAAGGGCACTCATTAGACCTACCCCATGTCCAGTCTTTGACATCTTAGTATAGTCCAAGACTAGGAGCTTGGTCAGTGCAGTATTCAATTTTTTTTATTTAGCAGCAGAACATCTCCCTACCCTGTCACTAACATTGCACCCTCTGCCATTGTCCTAGATACCTTTTCTTCTTACTTTAAGACATGTTTAGGCTGTAGAGACATCGCAATTGCTGTTGGCATAGTAGTGCCATACTGATATGGGGACGCTTGAACCATTTGCGGGGCAGTTTTGGCGCTTTGCTGGTCTTCTGTGGGCGCTGTAATCCACCTCGAGCCTCCTGACTCCTGCCAAACTTGGGGTGCTTCCTTTCCCCCCTTGTGCACTACTGCTTGGACATACACTCTGGTGGGACTCCAAGTCCCAGAGTGCAACGCGTGTTTCCCGCTTCTTGTCAGCTGAGAGGGAGGAGTCAGCTGTGCCCTCTTAAGCGCTGCTCACACCCCGCGGCGCGGGACGCACGCGTGCTGCGCCCGGGCGAAGCCCGGACCAAGGGCGGGCCCGTCCTTGCCCATCATTGACAGGAAGAGGCAGGGCCACCCCCCTATCGCTTGTGGCCTGATTGCTGTACTGATGCTGGGACAGACCTGAGACCATTGGAATAAAACTAAAGGTACAGTTCATACTCACTGACTCTCATTAAGATTGTGAAAACCTTGACGGACTGGCCGTTCTGGACTCTTCGATCCTGAGTGTTTTTCTGGGTACTGTTATATCCGGGTTAGCACTTGTATGCTAAACCACACTGTGAGGCTAAGTGAGGTATTGGCATAGTGTTGGAAGGACTAGTAGTCAATAGTGGTCTGGTTGCACCGCCCAGGATCATGGGGAAAAGAAAGACACCAGAAGGGAGCGGGGAAGGGGGTGAGGGTGGAGGGATTGGAACAAGTCGGGGTAATAGGGGAAAAAAGGCCAGGAAGCTTCAAAAACACGCAGGTAGTAACTGTGTAATAGATAGTATTAATACCCTAATTAGTGAATGCGAGGGTATACTAGAGACTGCGCCTACTGTACAACCTATCTGCATTAAAACCCCCCCTAGGCTAATTCAACCCTCTAATCTCGCTAACCCTGCTATGTTTCGTAAAACAAAAAACAACAGACCGGCCAGCAATAATGATGAGGGAGAATGTGATGCAACGGGAGTATCCCAATCAATTACTAGTCCGAATAAGTCTAATACAGAACATATAGATCCTACAATCATTTGCACGAACAGATTCCTACCTTTGTTAGATCAAGTTAATGATGATAAAGAAGGGGGAGAAAGGCCTCAGACTACTCAGACACCGCAGACTTCAGCTACACAATGTAAAGATGTAGCGTTAGGAACTAACATTGAATACCAGGACATGATCCAACTAGTCATCAAGTTAAGACAGGAAGTAGGGTCGATGAGAAGTTTGATAGAGGATTTAACCTCTATGGTAAAGCTCCTATCATCCGACTTATCTCGAAGTGGGAGTGTAAGTGCAAAGGAAAGTAGCCACCTAGCGCGCCCACAGGGTGCCAATCTTGTAACATCTACCAAAGGCACTACCGCCATCTCAAGCAGCACACCACCCCCCCCTGGAAAGGGTAGGATACACAAAGTTAAGACTCCACCAGCGAAGTCTATGCATCTTCCACACCCCTTAGTAAGCAATTCCAACAATCCTTTTAGGGAGGCAGTAGTGAGGGACCAGATATCGTACTGTAGAAATACACTTTCTCCCATCAAACACCCTCAGTGTGGTCTCCAGTTCGGGCACACAGAGCAGCATATATCTAACTTGCATAGTACCCATAGAATTTTCATGGTGAATGTACCCAAGCTTGACGCAAATAAAGGTATAGAGAATGTGGATTCCCTGACAAATAAAGCTATTCACTGGATACGGCATGTCAGGGGATGCCGTTCAGTGATAAGGGAAGACATAGTAAAGGCTCGGAGGCTTACCTCACTAGTACACCAGCAAGACTGTATTGAGCTTACTCTGACCAGGGCAGACTTAGTAGAAAACCTCTTTGCTCTGGAGTTTCGAACCACCCCACCAGGACTGTCCTCTATTCAGTTTAGACGATCCCCTCTGAGTAGTAAGTTTGCCCACGAGTCAAGGCATGGGCTAGCCAGCCTGCAGGAAAGCTCCACGTTGGAAATCAATGATTGACTGAAGATAGCATCGCTCCAAAAGCAACAAGCACATACAATAGCCAGTCCTATCACTAGGGGTAGCCCCCCGAGTTCCAAGCAGTCTATTGTAGGGTTGGCCCAATCCCCAAAGAATACTTCCGTCTCACCTATCAAGATAGATGGTGTGTTGGAGGAGGGTAGTCCATCTCCCGTTATATATAGTGTGCTACTGCCACCATGTACTATGTTGTCCTGGAACATCGCAGGATTGAGCATGAAGATGGGTTCTCCCGAGTGGCATGCTTTCATAGAGGGATATGACATCTGTCTCTTTCAAGAAACCTGGGCAGAGGTTCCCCTCTTCTGTTCAGGTTACTTGAATTATTATATTCCAGCCATTAGAGGTGCAAAGGGGAGGCCATCAGGGGGCTTGACAATTTGGGTGCGCCAGGATTTAGATTTTAATATACAGGAGCTTTCAACTCAGAGTCATGATATTCAGGCGGTTAGATTGGCCAGGGGCTCACAAAGGAACGTAGACATTTATAGTGTCTACGTGAGAGGTACAAGAGGGAAGAAGTCGGGAGTTTTGGCGGCTCTCGACGATCTTCTTGACTTATATCTAGAAGTTCCTAATGTCTTAGTTGCGGGTGATTTTAACTCGACGTTTGAGCCCCTTACAAATGAGGAGGGTCAATTGACAGAAGAGGAAGATACTAAGTGGGGCATCCCAAAGCTGGAGCTTGATCCTATAAAAAGGTGGACGGATGTGGCCATCCAAATTAACTCTATTTGTATGGAAAAGGGATTACGGGCCGTAAATGGACGTGCACCATCCGATAGATCGGGGGCTAACACCTTTAACAATGGGTATAGTGCTAGCAGAATAGATTATGTACTAATTAGTTTGACACTATGGCATGCCCTAAGAGATATGATTGTTAGAGATAGGATAGAAAGTGATCATAATCCCTTGTGTGTGACATTGGAATTAATAAGGCATAAGGTACCTGCCCAAATCGGAAATGAATTCTCCTCATGTGATGTTGTCCCAACTAATGATATGAGACGCCTTAAATGAGTGAAGATAATGGAGATGCCCAAACGGCTAGCTAGCATTAAAAAGGATGTGGATTGTGTTATAAGTGAGCTTGAGGACAGCGTAGTAAACTCAATGGTCCTCGAACAATCAACTTGTATCCATAACAATTTCTTTGTGCACCTACGTACTTATTTTATTAAGCAGGGTAGACCTAATAAAGCCACAAACCGGAAAGCCGGGCACTGGTTTAACAAAGATTGCAGAGAAACACGTGTAGCGCAAGGGGTAGCGCTAGGGGTAGCTGTTAAAACAGGCGATCCAGCAGAAGTTAGAGCAGCCAGGTATAACTACAGGACCACCCAGATAAAGGCAAAGAAAATATGGGATGACAAAAGATGGCAGGAACTAAAAGAGGCCTGCACCACGAGAAATCCCAAGCACTTTTGGAACGTATTTAAATGGGACCGAGGAGGTCAAGTCCAACAGCCCCAAAATCATGTATCACAGGAGTATTGGGTTAATTATTTTAAACTCCAATATGCCTTAAGTGTAGATGTTGAAGAGTATGATATCACCCGTTCATCCTATCAGGACGAGGCCTTTAGTAGGGCTGATGTAGAAGCGGCACTTAGAACCATAATGGCAGGGAAAGCACCTGGCCCAGACGGCATTCCTGGGGATGTATTTCTCTATGATAAGGAAAGATGGTGCTGGTATATTTTATTACTGACTAATGCCACTGCACAGGGTGCGCCAGTCCCCGACTCCTGGAAAGGAGTGGAAATGATACCGGTTTTTAAGAAAGGGGACAAATCACACCCAGGGAACTATAGGCCCATCAGCCTAATAGACTCCATGCAGGAGGTAATGGGGAGACTAGCGCTCAATAAGGTGCAAGAATGGATTGAAGAACGTAGTATTTTATCCCCACTGCAAGCAGGGTTCTGGGCTTTTACAAGCACCATCGATCAGGTGTTTCGGTTCGTTTTGCTTTATTGGAAAACGGTGACTCTGGGTAAGGGCAGTTTATATGCTGCTTTCGTTGACCTAAAGTCAGCGTTTGATCTTGTCCCTCGTGCCAAACTATGGGTGATATTGCAAGAAATGGGGATGCCATCTGAACTACTGACCCTTATCACCAGATTGCACGAGAACAATAACGCTAAAATTCGATGGGGCTTGCAGGGCGATGTTACCAACCCTTTCCCAGTTGAAAGAGGTGTGCGCCAAGGTTGCGTGATGGCTCCAACGCTATTTTCTTTATATATTAATAGAATAGTGAATTGCATGGGGTCCATTCCCATGGATGCCCCATCACTAGCAGGCGAAAAAATACCCATATTAATGTTCGCAGACGACACATTGATCATTTCCAAGACCCCAAGTGGTCTCCAGAGAGCCCTGACAATCTTTGAGGAGTTCTGCTTGAATCGAGGCTTGGAGGTCAATGTGTCGAAAACCAAATTTATGGTTTTTAACCCGCATAGGGCTTTTAAGGGGGGTATTCAAATGAATGATCGTCCGCTAGAGCAGGTTAAAGAGTTTACCTATTTAGGGGTTAACATCCAGGATGACCTGAAATGAAACCATCAAATTGATTTGGCATCCTTAAAACAGCGGCAACTGTTGGGGGTGTTGCACACGGAATTCAATACCTCATTCTCAAAACCAATCAGCCCGGTACTTGAAATTTATAATATGAAAGTTATCAGCTCAGCCCTCTATGGATCAGAGCTTTGGGGCTGTGAGAACTTATCCAAGCTCACTGTTTCAGAAAATAGGTTTTTGAGGAAAATTACCAGCTTACCACAGAGTACTCCAACGTGTCCCTTATTGTATGATTTGGGGAGAAAATCAATTACAGACATAGCAAAATTGCGTCCTCTTTTATATTGGCAGAGACTGTGGACTACTCCAGAACTGGCAGCATATGCGGCTGGTTTCCAAGATATAATAAGGGCAGATACTTTTCATCATATTAAATGGCTAAAGGAGGTTAGGGAGACTCTGTCAAGTATTGGCATGAAATCACTGTGGGAGGATCCAATAAGCACTACCTTTCCCACTAAAAAGATTTTGAAAGATAAATACTGGGAAATGGTACAGTATAATATGCTTAGAAATAGTGAGAGGTCCACTCTAACTGGAGCTTTCCTGGAAAGTAAACTAATCCCCAGACTGGAATTATATTGGGATTTAATCACAAAACCGCACCACCGGAAGCTATATTTTCAGTTTAGGGTGGGCTCGCTGCCAATAAGAGTATTTACTACTAGATGGGCTAAACCCAGTAATAATTTGTGCCCAGTATGTCAGTCTAGTAAAGAATCGCTGACCCACTTATTGTTTGTTTGTATTGGTTATGATGTTCCACGTCGTGTTTGGTTGGCACCAATCTGCAAACTCTTAGGAACAAGAAGGTCTAGCAAAGCAGAAAGAATTTTACCAACTGACACATCAACCCCGATTGTCATAGCGATGGCAAAATATCTGGGGTGGTCATGGGCAATAAGATCACGTTCCCTCCGTCCAGTACAAGGTTAGAAAAGACTGTGTTTAACTGCACCCAATTTAGCTAATCTGGCTAATGTAGCAAATATTAGGTTGATCTAAGTGTTTGCCCTAATCTATTGCCCTCTGTCAACTGTAAACTGTATTTCTTTAAAAGAAGAGATTTTATTATACGAGTTTCATATGGGTTTTAAAATGTTTTATTTAACAATTTTTAGGAAGATCTTATTTAATCTCCAATTCAGGCTTTGTATCACATTCAAGTTGGTGTTTTATGAAAAATTTTATTTGTTGTTTTGTATGTGCTTTTATGACTAAATATGTCGAATAAAGCTTGTTTGGATTGGATTGGATATGTTGATGCCCTGTTCTGCCAGGCCTGACTGCAAGGCCTGCTTTTGAAACTTGGTTGTGATACTTGACACTTTGGGACCATACACACCAGGCTGTTAAGGCTACCCAGCTGTTCCTGGGTCTTTCCAAGGTTTTTGCTAGTCGAGGACATGCACAAAGTGGATCAAGAGGAATCCCTATAGATCTTCAATGGTAGGGGTAGGAGTAATCACTTTTTCAGGGGACTAAGGGGTAACCAGGACATTCTCCCTCTTCTCTGGGCTCCAAGGGACGTCCAACCAGCTATGAACTACCTGCACTCATAAGTGTATGTCACAAAAGCACATGGCAGTTACTCACACTGACCCTGAGACTCATACGTCAACACTTAATTTTCATAAAATCAAAATCACTTGTTTATATTGTGTTTTTTACTGACTTTGATCACTCATTGACAAAGGGTGGCAGATCATGGCCAAGGTATGCTTGTCAGTACAACTCACTGATGTACAACGGTGGGTGATCACAAGCAAGATACACGCATACTGTCACAAATGTGACAATAGCAAAGCAAAGAACAAAGACTAACTTAACCATTTGACCTAAACACAACACAGTTTACAACCGGATGTTGAGAGTCAACCCAACAACAGATTTCACGTCAATCAAAGAAGAATTGACTCCAGGCCAGGAGTCTAACTGCCTAACAACTGAGAGCTAAAGTCATATTGCAGCGCTGTATATGTAAAATGAATATATCAAGGAAAAATAAAAGTGTAAACAGGTTATAATAAATGATTGAGGGCCTGATGTACGACAACTTTGCGAGTACAAATTGTGATTTTTTGAGACTCGCAATTTGCAACTTGCGAAATGGAATGTACAACAGTGTCTGAGACACTGTATTTCATTCCCAAATAAGTTGCAAGGGACCTGCCTCAGTAATATTCATGATGCAGGTCGCAATTTGCGACCCATTGGGAATGGCTAGCACTCACAGGGATGGTGGCCTGCTGGGGTCAGCAGCCCACCATGTCTGTAACTGCTTTTTCAATAAAGCAGGTTTTTCTACATGCAGCCCCTTTACTCAAAGGAAAACGGGATGCGTTTCAAAAATAAAAATAAAACGTTTCCGTTTCATTTTTTAAGAGCAGGCAGAGGTCCCTAGCAAAAATATTTGTGCCCACATTCGCAAAGGGCTTCCCATTTGCGACTGGTTTACCACTAACTTTCCATTGGTGATAAAATGCTAATGTTTTGCGACCGCATTTTGGTTGCAAAACATTCGTACTTAGCACTGTGAGTCTCTATTAGGAAGGGCTGTCCTTGGCACGCCCCTACTTAGTAGCGGGTCGCAAACCCTATTTTGTGAGTCGGTAATAGGTTACTGACTCGCAAAATAAGGTTTGCACATTCCGCAGACCTATTAAGGGGCATATTAGCAAGACCCACGTTAAAATTATCGCCGTTTTAGCGGCAGGAAACTGCCGCTAAAGCGGCGATAATGGGCTTGCTAATATGCGTTATAGAATTCCAATAGAAGCCCATGTTAGATGTGCAGGACATCTAACATGGGCTTCTATTGAATTCCATAATGCATATTAGCAAGCCCATTATCGCCGTTTTAGCGGCAGTTTCCTGCCGCTAAAACGGCGATAATTTTAACGTGGGTCTTGCTAATATGCCCCTTAGTGGTCGCAAACAGCCAGATTTCCCGTTTGCGACTGCTAAAAACGCTCGTACATGTGGCCTCTAATCTCTGCTAATTCATTATCACCCACTCTTACTCTCAGTGATACCTAATTCTGGAGTATTCGAATTTGACGTAATCCAGGGGAAGTGCTGCATTAAGATCACTGTTGGCAGCTGCCTTAAATCACAGCTGTAAGAGGCTACAAAAGAGCATCGCACTGCAACAAATAGCCTCAAAGATGTGCTTATTGCTGATGGAGAGTCAGCACTCAAAAGTTGCTCTGTTTGGGGCTCCTAAACCTGAATGCACATTATTTCACTTATATATCCATAGATTATTAACCACCCTCACATAGGTGCTTGCCAGCAAGTGGCCTGCAGTAATGGCAAGGTGACATGGCAGCTCAACATGCAGCGACATAAGTATAGCGTTATGTTCAAGTCCTTGAAAACAAAGTGCATCCTGTTATGTTTTTCAAAATCTATAAAGACATTTTTGTGAGTTTGAATATCATGAGAGAACATTTGAACCTCAACACAGCACTGCAGGTGAATGCTCCTTTATGGACCGCTCCCGTATCCTACACATATTTTTCAAGGTCACCTAAGCTGTAGCCCTGCTAAATTATTGAAAACCTTCCCATTTGCATTGCATATTTTTCCTACAATACATTGGAAAGTGCAGAGAATATCTATCCTTTTGTCAGTTTTATTTCTTTTAGTCATCACAGCTTAAGTGGTTTTCATACTCTTACTGCACACTTAGCCAACTTGGTGCGCTAAGATATACAGTGTAGTTCACGCATAGCTTCGATCCTTTAAATTATTTTTGAAGTGTAGATTTGTTTTTCTGCTGCACTACATAGGTTTTCTTTTATGGAGTATTTCGCAGTCTTGCATTGCCTTTCAGACCCTTTATTTATTTGCTGTACTGTTTTTCTTTCCCCTGATGGTTTCGGCAGCCTCCTCTTTGGCAATTGCACGACAGCTTGCAATTGGTCCAATGCAAATTGGTTTGGAAATGTTGTGACTGATCTCAAGTGTGCATCTTTAAGACTTTTATTTATTTAGGCAAAAAATGCACTCACACCTTTGTGAAAAGATGTCCATGAACGGTACTTAAACAGAGATTTCTAGATTACTTACCAGTTATCTTCATTACTCAAAGTACTAGCATTTCCTCATTGCTGTCCTAACATCGAGGGTTTTTTCTTGTTACCAGACAGGAGTTACTTATCTTTGTATTAAAAACAAAATTAAAAACAAATACTTATACCCTGCCTCTAACTTAAGCCCAACCTCCTTCTTGGGAGTCAAAAAAAGTGGGGCTCAGTCTACCATACTTCACGAAATACAAAGCACCTCGGATGCCCTGTGGTCAAAACCATCCTGGCAGGCAAGGGGGAAATCTAGGACTCAAACAAGCAAGGTTAGGACTCAGAGTAATGAAGATTTCCAGTAAGCAATCAGAATATGAACTCCTCGTGGATTTTCCACATCGAAGGGCCAGATGTACGACCGCGACAAATAGCGACTCGCAATTTGCGAGTAATAGCGGCTCACAAATTACATGTCGCTAAATCTGATGTACGTACCAATCTGGCCCCCAATTTGCGACTCGCAATCAAGTCACATCACTGTTACCGAAATCACATTTTGCGAGTTGCTACGTTATCGCACATTGCGACCGCGGTCACAAATTGTGATTGCGGTCTCAATTAGCGACTGCGGCTTAAAAAATGCATAATCACTTCCTGGAACTACAGAAGGAACCCAAATATATAGCAGTAGGAGCACCCTGTGAAGGCAGCAGCACACTCCAAGGCTGCAGCCAGGAACCAAGCAAGCCCTGCAATGACCAGCCAGCAAAGCGAGAAGGAAGCAAGGGAGAAGAGGTGCAAGTTAAAGTCCTCGAAATGGGAATTGGAAATTCTTACCGATGGTTGCTGCAACACCCACGAACAACTGTTTGGGCGTGCCTTCCAGATATATTCTGAGTCTGAAAAGTGCAAGATCTGGAGGGAAATGCAGCAACAAAAACTGCCCCGGGATTCGCAGATAGGTCCATCGAGAACATAAAAATAAGCTAGTACGACCTGCGTTCCAGTGCCAAGGAGAGGATTGTTGCACGGTTTGGAGACTCCCAAGGACATCAACTAAAATCATACGACCACTGAGTTAGTGTCTCACTCATGCATTTAATTATTTTTTCTCATGTACCACATAGATACACCTGCGGGAGGACAGGACACACAAGAGGAAGCAGGGGTAGAGCAGGACAGTGACCTGATGGAGGAAGGGCTGGATGTCCAGGCAGAGTCTCAGCCAGGTCCATCTGACGTCCAGGCAACCACATTCCAGAAGCCAGCCACAGCAACACCAATTCATGTCACCGGGTTTCAGCAGCTGCATCCAAAACAGCGCATGCAGAGACGGCAACGAGCAAGGCCTTACACCCACTTCCAGGAAGCACGGGCGACCGGGCGGAGTTCAGCGCTATAGAACAGGCAATGCTGCTAATTCAGTGTCTGCGACAGAGAAAATTGACTGACTGTGTGCCACGGAGTAGCCTCCTTGTTACCATTGTTGGTGGTGAAGTAACCACCCTTTGTATCACACATTTTGGTGATGTTGCACATGATGGAAATATTGTCTTGCAGGTTATTTTTGAGTACCCTGACATTAAAGGGTTTCCTGGTTTGTGGATTCTACTACTAGTCTTGTAATTTGTGGAAGGTGTTGTGTAAATGGATGCATCTCATGGTGCAAAAATTGTCTGGCTATGTGGTCCTTGTGCCTTCTCCCCTCTGCTACTCTGTTTTGCTCGGGTGGGTGTCGGGCAGGTGGGCCTGGATGATCATCCTCCGAGTTAGAATCAGACACCTCCATGGGTAAGCCCCTTCTGCAGGCAATGTTGTGTAGTATTGCACATGTACCCTTTGCATGCAGTCACAGGCCCACACTGCAAGGCTCCACTGCTTTTATGAAGGTACCGGAAGCGTAATTTTGGGATGCCAAAGGTGCATTCTATCACAGTCCTTTTGAGTCTATGTGCTGTGTTGTATGGTCTCTCGTGCAGGTTGTTGGGAGACAGGTAGGAGGTGAGGATCCATGGCCGCAGGGCATACGCACTGTCACCTAGTGAGACACATATGAGGGTGAGACAACATACAGAGAGTAATGTTTGCACGGAGACATTTCACTTAACACATCACATTGCAGTACCTGGATGCCACTGTGCCGAAATATGTAGGAGTCATGGGTGCTCCCTGGAAATTTAGCAACAATGTCCGTGATGATGTGTTGTGCATTGCAGACAGCCTGAATGTTTATGGAATGTGTATTTTTCCAGTTCCGGAATATGTATTCCAGGTGGGATGGGTTTCACTCTCACATCATCACACGTTTAAGGGCATCCTAGTATATAGACCTCCAGGTCCTAGGAACCCTTTCGTTACTTCTATGGGTAATCTTATGGAAGAGGGATTGATCACTGACTCCTACACTATATTGGGTGATTTTAATTTTCACTTGGAGGCAGACACAGAACCAGATACAGCAAACCTTTTAGATCTGATGAATGGTGTGGAGCTAAGACAGCAAGTAATCGGGCCCACACATGTGGCAGGGCACACGTTGGATGGGATCTTTTCAAGCCACCCACATCTTTCGTTTACAGGCCTGCTGCCCCTAGTGTGGTCAGATCATATGGCTGTTTTATTTGAGGTGGCCATCCCAGACTACCAGGATACGGCCAACCCCCGAGGAAACTTAAGGAAATTCGATCCTGGAACAAAATTGGAGGGAAAGAGTTAACAGAGTTGCTAGGGTTAACCTTAGGTCAAATGCCACTAGATGTGGAGGAGGCCTCGTCTGCATACACCTCTTGGCTGGAAGATGCTTGTAATAAGTTAGCCCCTAAGAAATTACTCTTTCCCAAAAGGTCACAACCATCGGCCCCTTGGTACTCTCAGGAACTTAAAGAGCAAAAATTGAAATGCAAACAGTTGGAACGCGCCTGGAGGAAGGAGTACAAAATAACAGAGAGAATCAGGTACAAACAAAGTCTGTTGATCTATAAACAGCTACTTTTTAAGACAAAACGAGATTTCTTTGTTGGGCATATTAACCAGGCCATAAACTCGCCTAAAGAGCTCTTTAAAATAGTAACGAGATTGGCACACCGCAACCAGCAAGTGTTCAAAAGAGCCAGGAATTATGCGATGAAATTGCAAATTTTTTCCTGGCAAAGGTGGAAGTGATCTTCGCCACTTTTAAATATTCTATCAATGACGGGACAGCGGGCTTAACAGAGGGTCATAGGCTGGGCCCAGGACCACAGCCCATTATGGATAAGTTTGCACCAATATGTTTATGTTTATGAGATTTGTAAAGCGCATGACTACCCATGGGCATCTCAGCACTGGAATGATACAGGACGGAGACTGTTTAGCACTTGGGTTTAGGGAAAGAGCCATGTTTTTAGTCTTTTTTTGAATGCCACTTCATTGTCAATTAGTCGGAGTTCTGGGTCCAAACTGTTCCAGAGTTTTGGCACCAGATGGCACCAATATGCATTAACGAGACATGTAAGCTCCTCATGTTAGTAAAATCAGGCTCCCCATATGACCCCTGTCCAGTAGCAGTGGCAAAACTGGCTCTACATCCGATCGCCACGTCACTTACCTTCCTATTTAATTCCATGTTTGAGGAAGGACATTTTCCCACATTGTGGAAAATCGCATCAGTCATGCCGCTTCTATAAAAACCGAGTCTGGACCCAAAGGACCCAAATAGTTTCCGACCTATCTCACGTCTTCCATTTCCATCTAAAATGATTGAGAGACGTATGAACACACAATTAAGTACCTACCTTCGTGATGCCAAAGTTCTGGACCCCACGCTGTACGGGTTCAGAGAAGGGCATAGCACAGAAACTGCACTCCTTAAATCTACTGTAGAGATTAGGGTGGCCTTGGACCAGGGAGGAAAGGCTGTCATGATCATGCTCGACGTCTCTGCGGCCTTTGATACGGTCCATCATGGATTATTGTTGGACCATTTACTGGCCTGCGGAGTTCAGGATAAAGCATGGACTCTTTTGAAATCCTTCCTCTCAGATAGACGACAGATAGTTGCATTAGGCGATTTCTACTCTAGACCATTCTCGCTGCCCTGTGAAGTGCTGCAAGGGTCATCTTTGAGTCCCACACTTTTTAATGTGTACGTGTCGTCTCTAGCCCCCTTGATCGAGTCCTTTGGCTTTCGCCTTACCTCTTACGCGGAAGACACTCAAATTGTGGTGTCTTTTCGACCGGGGCAAGAAAAGGTAACCGGTAAGAGGATCCAGGATTGTATGGAAGCAGTTGGAAGCTGGATGTCCAGAAATTGCCTAAAGCTCAACTCAAGCAAAACTGAGGTCATCCTGTTTGGGAATGACGCTAATTTTTGGACCCCAAGCTGGTGGCCAGACACTATGGGGGTCTCTCCTGACTCCCTCTAGGAAAGTGAAAAACTTGGGAGTACTATTAGATGACCGGCTTGACCTGGGCAAGCAAGTTAATGCAGTAGTCTCTGCTACAACATACATTCTCAGAACAACAAAGAAAATGTTGCCTTTTCTGCCGAAAGACAGCCAGTGCACAGTAGTGACAGCATTAATTATGTCAAGATTAGACTACTGTAACAGTCTGTACCTGAATATGCAGGAGCACTATATGCACAAACTACAAATGTTGCAGAATGCGGCCGCTAGATTGCTCACTGGGATTCCAAAATTCGCACCAATATCAAGTGAAATAAAAAGACTTCACTGGTTGCCCGTTAAGAAATGGGTGCAGTTCAAGTCCCTGTGCTTAGTTTTTAGAGCCTTACAAGGTACCGGTCCCGACCATCTGCAACAACAATTTCAGTGGTATGTGCCCAAAAGACCACTTCGCTCCTCAGGATCAAAACTAGTGATAGTACTACCCGTAAAAAAAGCTAGGTGGGGAGGCAGAAGCTTTGCCGCTGGTGCGGCAAAGGCTTGGAATCAACTCCCTTTTTATCTGAGGAACGCTAATCGTTTACTTGTCTTCAGGAAGGCCCTCAAAACATGGCTGTTTTGAACTACACTGGGCATAAAAGGTTTGGCTCTCGAAGGACTGCAGCTAGCGCCAGGATACCTTAGGGTAACCGTTGCGCTTTATAAGCATCCCTAACATAACATAACATAACATAACATACAGGCCCATGAGTCCCATCTCTGCAGCAAATTACCTGTGTAAATCTGGCTATATGGAAAAATTGGGTTATTGTATTCAGCATCATCCCTGGGCATGCAGATGTGTTGGTGTATGTGGTGGATCATTGCGTCAAGGAACTTGAAAACAAATCGCGATAGCGCACTCTGAGATCCCGCTACGGCCACTGCCGTGACATTTTGGTAGCTACCACTGGCCAATGGAGGGAGCACAACACCTGTATATGGGTCGGAATTGCATGCTGCGCAGCGTACTGCTCTCAAGGTATGGCTTTAAGGTGGCTATCAGTTCCGGGATCACTTTGCTACTCAGACTATATTGCTCATACATTTCTCCCTCTGTCTTTTCAAACATGGTCAGCCTGATTCTGAAAATCCTCTCCTGTATCTGCCTCCTCTTCTGAGCAGCCAAAATATACCTCCGCCTTCCTAGCATGTACAGGGCAGCCATTGTTGAGAGATCTCTGATGCATTCATGCATTCTGGGCCTGTTTTTATAGGTTGGGCTCTGTTACCCCCTGTTTTCGAATAGTGGTAAATTGCATGTACAAATGGGCCATTTTGCGACTGATCACAGTTTGCGACTCGTTTGTACATGCCAATTTTGCGAGTCGCAAATAGCTATTCCCTATTTGCGAGTTGCAAATAGTGAATAGGTATTTGCGACTCGCTATATCCGGCCGCAAATGTTTGCATGTCGGTAATGGGTCGCAGTCGCTAGTTCTGATTTGTGGATGCCTATCGTACATCACATACGGTCCATTTTGCATTTGCAAATTGGATTGCGACCGACTCGCAAAATGGTTGTATATCGGGCCCCTAGTCCTTACATCAGTAGGATGTACCAAAGCAGAGAATCCCAGCTACGTGGATGCCAGAGAAAAATAAAAAACTCAGAAAAAAACATTGTTTTTTGAACCATTGGTGTTATTGTTTTTCTCCCAGGCCAATGGACATTGGCATCCTGAAGACGAGATTCAAAGACTCTCCTTCACTCTGCCCCTGGAAAAAAAAGACCAGGAAATGAGAATGTTCGGGAGACCATAATGCCCAAGTCTGCCAGGAAAAAACACACAAGGAATGCCTCCTCGAACAACATTCTAAAAAGAGAAAATAAGAAACTAACTCACAGAGTCTCACATAATAGAGTGCATGGAGCATGAAGCCAACTCAAACCTAAAAGAGGGAAGAAATAGAGCTCTGAAGGATGGAAAACCTAACCAGGCAGGAGTAAAAAATAGCAGCTCTATGACCACCTAAGAATGCAGGAGCCCCCCTTGTGCAACAGTAACCTAAAGAGTCAAAAGTTATCCAAACCTGCAACACAGAACAGCATTACAGAATGACAATAAGAGGTATTGTAGGGCAGTACTGATGAAACCTCACCAGAAAAAGGTCACAAATAGCTCATGAGCATAGACTTTCGGGACAGTATGCACTGGAAGTAGGAAAACTCAAAAGTTAAGTGATCTTACCTGGTATAAGCACAAAATAACCACTCTCAAAGAGGAAAGACAAGAGGAAGGACTCCAGAAGGTTAGGCACCCTCAGGAGAATAGCCTCGGGAAACCCACTGAGAAGCATGACCATATGCAAAAATAGACCATTAGAAGGCTTCCAGCATACCAAACCTGATCTTCCTAGGGACTCAATAAGTGCTCATAGGATAACCTGGAATAGAGGTTTGCTCTTCTTCTCTTTTGCTATAACAATAAAAAGGTTGGGACTTGTTGTCCTGTTCCAGCTAGTTTGCATCAACTACTCACAATTACTGTCCTACTACTGATGCTTGAGGATGTTTCTGCCTGCTCCAAAAACTGACCAGGGCTGCAGCCCCTCTCATTACCCAACTAGAGGCTCAAGAGTTCTCTTGAGAATGCGATGACTGACATATCTAAGCACATATCTCTGTGCTCAAACAAGTCACTAGCCTCCATCTCCCAAAAAACGATGATGGCAAGCATGTGCCACAGTGTCAATCAAGAAAAGGATGAACCTGGAGTTATCCACACCCACACTTGGTTGACACAAACACTCACATAGCATTCGCACAACACATAGCCTCATCTTCAGTTAGTATACAGTCCACTAACTGCCACAGATCCTCAAATTACAGAAAACACAATTCAGCTCATACTTGTTAACACTGGCTCTACAGTATTCCATGCACAAGACAATGCTGACCTCATCTCCTATCACAAGCTTGATGCCCTCTTCATCTACAAACATGCTTCACCCACAATGCCTTGCACATCCTAGATATCCTACTTCCTTGCAAGCTACAGCAGATGTGGACGTGCACATAAAGGGAGGATAGAGAAGGCCTTGCTGTCATCCAACAGTCCTCATGAACCACAGGCAAGCAAATACATAACACTCAACTCCATTTAGCTGCTGATACACCATTTCCCAGTCTCTGTAACTCAGGCCACCACTTTTCATCTCATCTACAGACCTCGTGGGCAGAACAAGGACTTCACTGATGAATTCTTAGATCTCCTTGCCACTTTGTTCATCAACATGTCCATACCACTCTCTTGGGTGACTTCAAACTCCCAAACAATGCAAACTCAAAAAAACAAGAGACACCCTCCTCAGCCTCATTGACACACTCAATGAGGTACAGAAGGTCACACAATCAACACATTCAAAAGGCCACAAACTCAACCTTGTCTTCTCACCAACACCAACCATCCAATGCAAACCACCCATACACCTGGACTGGACTAACCATTTCACAATCTCTATCTTCCTCTACAGCTTCCTCCCAACACACCAAAGTCAACCCAAAAGAGAGAACCAAACCTTCTCCATAGACAACGTATTGCTTGACTCATCTATCATCATATCAACTCCATGTCTGACACCAACACCCTTATAAATAGCTTTAGCACTATCAACTGTTTATGCATCCCCACCCCAATCAAAACATGCACCATAACATGCATACAGCTCATCACTTCAGCCAGAACAAAGTACTATACCAACACCACCAATGAAGCAGTCAACAGATTCAGAACATTTTTCAAGACAATTAAGTGCTGCATCAACCACCTGCAGGACTCACATATTCCTTACTCCGCACAAAAGTGCAATGCCTTCAAACCACTTCTCCAGCAAATAAATAAACAGGCTCCATCAGTACATCAACAATACCAAGCCTGCTTCATCAGTTATACCCGCCACATCCATAGAATCCCACAATGATCATCCTTCAAAGCCCTATCTCTTGAAGATCTCACAGATATACTCAACTCCCTCTTATAAAGGTACAGGTTTACCCTCATCCTTTGTCAAATATCTCACTATGACACGTTCTCACCCCCTACTCATCTATGCCTCCTTCCTCAAGGCATCTTCCCAGAAGCTCTCAGGATAAGCCAGATCCTCCTCCTAAGGAAACCTACACTAGACCCTGATGACTTGGCCAACCACTGGTTAATCATCACATACCATTCATCAGCATGATCATTGAAAAAGCAAGTTATGTTCAACTCCAAGATCACATTAAAGATAACCATCCCCTGCAAGATTACCAGTCTGGCTTCAGATTATGCTGCATCACAGGGACCACTACCTTGTCTGATGAAATTTCAACTGCTTCCAGTTACTACAGTGCTGCACGTCAAAGGTGTCAAGTGTTGCTTTAAGAGGGTCCAATTCTAGAAGAAAACACTAGGGCAAAAAAAACCTACTTAGCAATCTTGGGGTTTCTTTATTACAGCTGATGGAAGATGCAATGGTAGATAAGCAAGGCACTGAATGGATAAGGCATTAGAACAACAGAATCCAAACAAGGAATCCAACTGCAGAAAAATATATGAATAAAAAGGGACAAAAAAGCATCAAAGTGAAAGATGAATGTGATGAAAAATAAAGGCACAGCTCAAAGTAAGACCTCCTTGCAAATGGCACAGCAGAGTATGACATAAAAGGAAAAAAGATTGGCACCATCTTGGATTTGAAATTTCAGACAAAAAATCCTGAGAAGACAACCATCTTGGAAAGGTATAGATGAAAGCTGATACCGCCTTCTTTAGGAGAAGGCCTCCTTCAGGTAACTGAAGAACACTTTGTATGACATCCTCGCTCATTTCCATGCTCCTTCACTGCACTCACTACCCTCCTAGCCCATGGGACAGCCCCTTGACAAATGCAGACAAAACACATGGCCTGCTTGAAAAAGGTAAACTTACACTTTTGTGTAAGTTCACTTTTTTTTAGTGTTCACAAACTTCTAGTTAATAGTAAGTTTACGTCTGTGGAGACTCCAAAGTCGGGGTGGAAAATTCCTCCATATATAAAAAGGTAGACCTGTCTTACTCATCCCACTTGGACTTCATGTAGGCAGACATGAATTTGGTGCCTTGGTCAGACACAACCTCCTTTGGGAAATACACTCAGGTAAATACCCCCATAAGTACCCTGCAGGCGCAGTCAGCGTCCTCAGAGGAAATTTCTCTAGGTATTGTGTGGCATGGTCTACCAAGACCAGGATGAACCTGTTGCCTAGTGAAGTCTTGGGGTCCAGGGTCCAACAATGTCTATACCCACCCTATCAAAGGGTGTTCCCACTACAGGGAGTGGAAGCAGGGGGCCTATTACTCTTCCCCTGACTTGCCACTGGCGTGGCAGGCTACACAGGATCTGTTGAATGCATCTGATTGCATCCTCATCTGGGGCCAATAGAAGTGAGTGACCACCCTTTAAAAGGTTTTGGACTGCCCCAGATGTCCTGCCGGGGAAATGTCATGATCCAACTCCTGTAGGAAGGCCCTGTAGCACTGGGGGACCATTAGAACATGGGTTGCTCCAGGCTCTGGGACATTAGGCTCAATATACAGGAGACCATTCTCCCAATACATCAGGTCATTACCAGAGATGTCTCGAGCTGCCTGGGCCTCGGCCTGCTGCCGTAAGCCCTCAAGAGTGGGGAACTCCTTCTGCTCCATGCAGAACTCTGCCTCAACTTCAATTTGACATCCGGCAAACTCATGTAGGTCCTCCAGAGCAGTAATGTCTCCCCCTCCTCCTGGACTGTGGGAACCTCAGGGGCATGTTTCCCACACCCCTTACTCATTATCTTTTTGGGAGGTTCCTGGACCATTTTTTCAGGCTCCAGGTCCTTCTGACTCATCTCACGTGTTGCAATGGAATGTGTCGTCAGGCAGACCCACTCAGGCACTCCCAAAACCTCCAGGTGAAACCAGAGTTCCACATCTTTCCAGGCGATGTGCTCCATGTCATTTCCTAACAGAGAGTCAACAGGCATGGCTGCCTTCACAGGTAATTTAAGGAAACTGAGGACCCCTACCACATTCAAAGAGAACACAAGCCACTGGATAGTGGTTCACCTGGTTGGCTGCTGTTACAACCTGGTGAACTACATCAGGGACTACCTGCCCTGGAGACAGCAGAAAACACCTTACAGTAGTTATACTGGCTCCTATGTCTGTCAGCCTCTTACCTCTACTTAAACAGCTTTCACATGTTGCAGGGATTCTGTTCAGGAACAGAACTATGCTTGGGACCATAGAACATCAGTAAGTAGGGACTGAGTCACAACACCACCTCAGTACCAATAGGCCCGAATCTGACTAGCTTATAGTGCCTCACTTGCCCTCCTAACCTTCCCAGAAAGGCAATTAATTTGGCACCCCAGAACAAAACACTCTCAACCCTCTCAGGAATCACAGTAGCAGGTCATCCCCTTTAGTTCTCCCACTCCTACATATCCACAATGAATAGAAAAGGGATACAAAGTAAGCTTACAATATTTATTGAAATGATCGTGCTCTAATGTGCAATAACTGCGCCAGAATTAGAAAATATATGCAGGTATTCAGTAATGTCATTAGCTTGAATAAAAGAACATATACAATAAAAGCCCTGTCATATTAGCTGACAGATTTGTCTAAACCCACCACCACTATAGAAGCGAAGTGATTATAGCTCTCAGGGATTAGTGGCAAACCCCATACCTTGGCATACAAAGATGGCTGCTATTCATCTCAGCTGGTGCAGCCTTTTCATCTCAGGATCTTTGCTCTGTCTGCAAGTCTCCACTCTGTGTTTATTCAAAAGAACAAGTCCCAGGTTATATGATAAAACATGTGTTCAAAAACAGCAGCTGGGTTTCTCTATTATGTCTAGATGCTAGTGTCCGACCACAGAGAATAACAAGGAGCAATATTGTTTGACCTTGCATGGGCTGTTCAGACTAAATCACAGGAAGAAAACAAAATGGTAAAACATATGCTGCATATGTGTGAAAATACAATGTGGCACAAAAACAAGCATGATATTTGGTAACGTGCGCAAAGCAAAAGTGGCGCACTACGTGCACAATTAGGCTAACATAAGGACAATGACAATGGGCTGCATAGGGAAAATATGACACACATAGATCGCATTGGCAGCTGTCTAAAAACCTTAATATTTCATGGAGTGAACCTCCCCCCACCTACTTTGCACTTTTAAAGGCAACCTGGGCGCATGTGGGGGTATATTCACAAGAACGTGCGATAAACATTGCCAAAATAGCTTACTGCAACTTCCCACATCGCAGCCCATCGCGTGAAAATAACGCCGTGTCAACGTGGCATTCCCAACATGGCAATATTGTGCGATAAACGCACGCGAACGCCGAAAATGTCCGCGAAACAACTAGCGCGACTGCGATAAAAATTCAAACCTTAATGCGAAAGAAGGTGCGATGGGCCCAATCGCGATGAGACAATCCGCGATAAGGCACACAAGGCCTGCAACACACACACGTCAGGCAGGAAAAGTCACCACAAAAACAGATAACAAAAAAACACCAATAGTGAAGCATGATGGAGTCAGGCGGAGCTGGCACAGGGGACGATCGGAACCCCACAAGCCCCCTGGAGCCCCAGCCAGGGCCCTCGGGGACAGGGAAGGACAAGAAGAAGAGGAAGCCGCGGTTCAGTCCGTAGGAGAATCAGATCCTGGTCACGGAGGTGATAGGACACCATCAACAACTGTTCATCACCTCCACCGTGTCACTGGGCACAAGAAATGGAATATGGCAGTCCATCTTGGATAAGGTGAATGCTGTCGGAGTGCAGAGGAGGTCAATGGACGAGGTCAAGAGGCGATGGACTGATATCAAGTGCAAAACCAAGAGCAAACTCGCCAACAACCTCAAAGCAGCAATGCAGACTGGAGGTGGGAGTCCTGCGCCGCAGGAGGAGCTGGACGAGATGGAGGAGATGGTGTCGACAGTCATCAGTGTGGATACGGTGGCAGGAGTTGGGGGCTCGGACACTGCTCTACAGGACCGGACACAACAGCAACAGGGTGAGTAGCGACCAGGGACTGGGAGGACGGGGGGAGATGGGCACAATGGCACACATGCACAAATAATCAGACCACACTGCACACCCACAATGACTACGGATCATGTCCCTGATCCCCTTGCCATACTGCAGCACACATAGGAACACCAAGTACATCACCTTTAACCATCTGCCCAGAGTGGGCCCACCCCACACATCACACAGCTCACATACAACCCATGCACATGTGCTGAACTCAGCCAAGCTGCTGCTCCGTGAGCCACACTGACAACGTAAGTGACACTGCATGACGAATACCATGCCTGCAGTCTGATTACCAAGACATGGTACACTCAACGACACTGAGGTGGCTGAGTGTGGACCACATCCGTATAGGAGCAGGTCACACTCTGACACATCCACCTGCACAATCAACCCCTGACGTCAACAACACAGCTGCTGACAAACCATGCCCCACAGTCCCCACTCCCACCAAGACACACATCCATCCAAGACTGGTAACGTCTCAACACTGCATGGACACAGAAGTCAAAGGCACACCGCCTGCAAGGGACAAGAGGCAGCAGACTCAGAGCTGCAGGTGCGACCCTCACTAAACTGCAGCACACACATATGACAGTCAGAGCACAGCAGCATAGACAACAGTGTGGGACAAACTGCAACACGTGAACAACAGGACAGAGGGCGGAACTGCTGCTGCTTGTGTGAAGTTACTGGCCAATTACATTTGGCATAGCAGGGGTATGTGAGATGAAACTGCACAAGTACAACCTCACATCCCTGATGGTGTTGAAATGTCAACTGTCCCGCATCCAACAGGCATCTCCACCTACACAGCCACAATGTACCTCGTCATGCAGTCTGTATGTGAACTTGTACAATGCCTGTACAAACATGTCAACACGATGTAATGCAGCATCTCCTCTTAACATTGCAGAGGGACCATCAACACCACTTGCAGAGCAGACCCAACACTGATGACGAGGATGACAACCCCATCATCGACACCGAAGCGCTCAGAGAGCTCATCGGCCGCATCAGCTCCCCACCTCCAGGATCAGGGCAGCCCAGCTGCATCGAGGAGACCCCACCCCCTGCACAGACCACACAGAAGGCAGCACCTGCCACACCGGCTGTCTCCCAAGACCCCCACGGAACCCACCTGGCCTTCCAAACCCGTGTGTTAGAGGCCCAGGAGAAGCTGGCTGATCAGGTACGGGTGGGGTTTTACCTCCTGGCAGCCAAACTTGATGCCATCCATGGGTGTCTACGTCCCTTCGGGGACCACTTACAGTCCCTGACGGACACCCACAGTCTGCTCCATGGCCTCCAACGAGCCCTGGCCGACATCGCTGGAGTCCTGACTCGGAGACAAGAACACCTGTCAAGTCAGAGTGGCTCCAGCGATCTCAGCAGTGACTTGGCACATATGCGGAGGCTCATGGAGGACATGGTGCGGATGGAGGCAGAAAGGTTGGCTGTCGCTGCTGCACATCAGCAAAATGTAGCTGGGATATACCATGCCCTGCAGATCCTTGTCATGGCATTGCTGCCACAAGGCCTGGCGCAGAAGGATGCTGCTACCCCTACACCATCCCCATCTGCGCCCCCTGGTGTGTCACTGCCTCACAGTGCGGCAGACATTTCTACTCCTGCACCTGATGTGTCACTGCCACACGTGCGGCCGACAATCCACCTCCGGCCCCTGATGTGTCAGTGGCACACAGTGCTGCAGCCGGAGCTGCAGCACCCACAGGTGAGGCAGAGCACACATCAGAGGACGAGGATGTGGATGATCCAGACTTCTTGATCATGAGGCGGCAGTAGCATTCCTCCCACCCATTTGGCCTGTTTCATCTTGGTTCTGCCCTTGGCATCATGACCTTCCACTGCCCCCCGATGCACTCATTGACTCTCACCTTGGACCTCGACATGGACTGCCATATTTTGTTAGATGACCGATGACACAGCGATCACACTGCGGTCTGGACTCTTCCTCTTCTGATGTACTTGTCATGCCCTGAAGGACTCTGGCTGGCCCGCCACGTGCCAATGATGTGAAGTGGGGTCTGCATGGCCCTGTACTGCTCCAGCTGCAACACTCCACTGGATGACAATAAATCATTCACTAATGCACAGTTGTGTCATGTCTTCGATCATTCAAGTATGTGAGTGTGGATGTGTGTTGGGTCAGCAATACCCCCTGACGTCCATGTTGCACACGTCGTGGGACATGAGTCACAGGGTGCTACATTGCCCATTGCGTTCCATGCGGCGTAGTCACGACATGAGGGACACACGCATTCGTCACTTCCTTGTCCGGACAAGGACTGAACCAGCGCACACAGCCCCGGGATCATTCTTGCACGCCCGACGGAGGTCTGGCGTACGCCAGGCCAGACCACCGCGCTTACGCTCCGAGGGGGGACGACATAGCTACATGTCCCAGGATTCCACGCTTGGGATCTGCTGGTCACTGTTCTAGTTGCCAGCATGCCACGGCCACTCCCTGAGGGCAAGTTTGCACACACACCACACCCATCCAGCAGATGCGTCACGGGCCATGTGACACCGCCAATAAAAGGGGCCTGCAACGTCACATTCCCCACTGCCTGAGGTGACCTGACGACATACGCGCAACGGCGCTCAATCATGGAGGGTCCATGACTTGTGGTGCACAGGGTTAGTCGCCCCCGACGTCCGGCGGCCGCCACGGGCCTACCACCACGTGGCGCTGGCTTGAGTTGCACAGGGTTAGTCGCAACTATGAAGCTGAGCAGGTGTGCAGCCTGCGATGATGACGTGGGCACTGATATGGTCTCTGCCATTTCGAACTCAAGGCCCAGTATCAAGTGTGTGACCTGCTGGACCATGGGGGGGGTGCCGCATGATGTGGGGACTGCCAAGGCTGCGGGCCCCGGCCTTGGACTTGGCACCGGCACGTGGTGTGTCCTGTTGGGGACACACCGGTGGCAGCAGGTGAGCAGTGGGGCCTGGGTGCGCAGGGGCGGACATTCACCGCTGGGCGGTGGGAGGGGCTGTGGTGTAGCAGCATGTGTGCGCTGGGGCGGACAGGCGATGATGCCGTGTGCAATGATTTGGACTCTGCAATTATCTGTTGTGTATTCGTTTCAGATAGGGGACCTGGCGGATAGCAGTGTTGGCCGGAGCCTGCATGCGACGCGGGCCTACCACCACGTGGCGTTGCCTCAAGGTTCACAGAGTTAGTGGCACCTATGGAGCTGAGCGGGTGTGCAGCCTGCGATGATGACGTGTGCACTGTAATGGACTCTCCCATTCCGAACTCAAGGCCCAGATTCAGGTGTGTGACCTAGTGGACCGCGTCCGCGGGATGTGGAGGCTGCCAAGGTCGTGTGTCCCGGGCTCGGAGCGTGCACCGGCACGTGGTTGGAGACACACCAGTGGCGGAAGGTGAGCAGTGGGGCCGGGGTGCGCATGGGCAGCGGTCTCTCTCCCTCTCTCCCTTTCTTTCTCTCGCTCCCTTTCTTTCTCTCTCTCCCTTTCTTTCTCTCTCTCCCTTTCTTTCTCTCTCTCCCTTTCTTTCTCTCGCTCCCTTTCTTTCTCTCTCTCTCTTTCTGTCTTTCCCTTTCTTTCTCTCGCTCCCTTTCTTTCTCTCACTCCCTTTCTTTCTGTCTCTCCCTTTCTTTCTCTCGCTCCCTTTCTTTCTCTTGCTCCCTTTCTTTCTTTCTCTCTCTCTCTTTCCTTTGATGAGCGCATGACACACCTTCTTATCTCGGTTTTTTCTTGCAGGCTGTGACTATCCAGATTGTCCGGAGTGGATCCGCATGGACTCTTCAGAATTGTTGTTTTGTGTTGTGTATTAATAAAGTTCAGTTGTGTGATTTCTAAGTTGTATGTTTGTTTCTCCCTATTCTGACCACACATGTAGGTTTGTTGTTGTATTTGTGCGACATCAGGCTCTTATTTTTCTCGTGATTTCGTAATTTGCTGTGGCACATCTTCGTCCGGGGTGGGGCCAGGAGTGTGGGGGGGTCCTGGGGATGGTGGCGCTTGGTGTTGTGGGCGTCAGGGGTCTCCGAGCTCAATGGGCAGTGGCTCCATGGCATCTGTTGTTCTTCAGGTGTGGCTGTGGGCTGGGCTCCCTTTTGAGGTGCAGGTAGTCGTCCTGCTTAGCACCAGCAATAGGCAGGTGTTAAATCCCTGCTGCTACCGCGGCTTATCGTCTGTTTTTGCCTCGCATCGCAGATCTGGCTGTCCGTAGAGAATCGCGCGGTGTTGTCTTTTCGTGTGTTTTTGCACGGACACGCCTATTCTGCATCTCATTAGCGTTAGTTGGCGGTGTCAACGGTGGCGATGTTTTTTGCGGCAGCTATCGCGGGTTATGTGGTGATGTAGGCAGTTAGCACCAGCTTGCGAAAGGGGCGGTAATTTTATCCCCACTTTTGCTGCGCTAAAGTGCCGATAACTCGGCGATAAGTCCTTGTGAATATGCCCCGTGGCGTTCTCTAGAGCAGTGTCATCTTCAGGATTTTGAGGGCCCCTGTGTGGAACAGCCTTGCATTTTATTACCCATTTTGTATTAATTCAACCTCTATGTTTGCTAACACTATTGAATTATATGACAGAAGAGAGCTAGACAGACATCTCGCCTTACCAGGGGGGGCCCTTGGAAGGTGGGGCACTTGGCAATTGCCCACTTTGCTCATGCCTCAAAATGGCTCTGCTCTGGATCAGACTGGCATCCTTCCTGCCCTCCCCAACCAGAGTGAGTGTTTACTGTGCTGTGGATTGACTGCTACATCTGCAATGGGTCAGTGATTATACTCACTTTGGCAGGGGACGAAGTCAGACATCCTCCCTTATCCAAAGACCACCACATGTTCTTTTCATAATTGACACTCAGTATAAGTGCTTCTGCCTGTCTTATCCAGAAATTCAGACCATGTCAGCTCATGGGCAGTGATAGAGAAGCTTCCCTGTAAGCATCAGCAGCAGGTAGTTTGGTCGGTGCCCGAGTCTTGATCTTTTGGGAGTGCACACAATGGCACAATGGGGCACAGGACAACAGTGTTTAGGGGCAGTTGATGCCCTAACATGTATGTATTCATTCCATCTAGGGCAAGTCTGATATCTGTTGACATTTATTGAGATTGCAAAATGAGCCCATCCAATGAGCAGTTTGACAGGCCTTTGACTGGGTTGTCTTCTTGAAGTCTGGGTGCCATGGTATTCTTGTTAACCCACTCATCCTCAAAGCAGAGTAGCATCACATCCCACATATTCTTCATCAGCCCAAACTGAAAGCCATGTTTTTTCAAAAACATATTCGGGAAGGGAACACCATAGATTCCCTTGCATTTGCTGGGCTCACTTGCTACATTCAGTAGCTGGTTGGTCAGATTACTTTTTCCAGGGATGCTTTTGGTTGACAGCCCGGCTCTCCACTCAAAGTACAACCTGTGATTTTGTCTGGGGCTCTGAAAATCTGTACAGGGGAGCTGCTATGACATGTATAGATTTCTGCCTCATGGCCTAATTCACAGAAGTCCCCTGTGGCTCACCATAGAAATTCAAGATTGTTGTAGTTTTCTGGTACTCCCCTGCATTCCCTAAATCTACTTGTGCGGAATGCCCTCCAAATGGAAAATGTCTCGTTATATAATTACGTCTTTAAAGAACAAGGGGCAACCCAGTAACCCTGGGACCTGGGTAATAAAATAATATAAGGAAAACAATAGTCCCTTAAGGGGAAAGTGTAAACCTCAACTTCCTCGGTACTGAAACATAACCATTCAATGATTAGTCTTATGAAAGAAGGAACACTTTAGTTCGAATGATTATTATTAAAATCAAAAGAAAAAATGATCAAGCTTTTTCACTTAAAGGCTTTTAAAGATAAAGTGGTGCTCCCAACGACGCAATGGTGCAGTGAAGGTGAAATAGGTGAGTATAAAGGGGCAGATTTACAAGGCCCTTGCGCCACTTTTGCGTCATTTTTAACATGGGAAAAGTGACGCAAAAGTGGCGCAAGGGCCTTGTAAATAAGCCCCAAAGTGTGCAAGTGCTACACAGTATATGTACATGAATAGTGATTGATTCACCTTCTGGAACAGAGAGATAAGCTCCAAATTACATTAAAAACAGTACACTATTATTGTGTCAATGTTTCGACCATGTACAGTTATTCACAGAGGGACTTCATCAGGGCAAAAAAATAAAGATGGGAAGCACCTAAAGGAAGGTACGCCCAGGTGGAAATCTATTGGTACAATGCGAAAAAGGATCTGCCACAGCAGTCAGATTCACAAGTCTAGTCATTGCAAGAACCTTCCCGAATAAGTGGACTCTCCAAGGGTTTTATGCAAGGGGCCAGTCATGCATAAATGAAGGTCAAATATAGACACAGTGTCTCTGGAAATACAACCCAAGGAATGGATAATTAACCCCTAATTCCTGTAAACACCGTTGAAGATCGGTATGTGTGAGCGCCGTAACATGCGTCTCTAAAGCTCCCAGCTTGCATAAAACCCTTGTAGAGTCCACTTATTCACAAAGAGACCTGCCTGAGAAAACTTCTATATACAACTTCTACACTTATGTGTGACACATTTATCATGGAGGAAAAAAGCATTATAAACAGATATTAAAAGACCTATGGATAATTCACCAAGAAGCTGCATGGTCCCAATCGAAGGACAGAAATTCATTTTGGAGGATAGATGGGCAGAGAACAGGATCTCTCAGCATGGCCTCTGACTTATATACTCCATTTCAAACATTGTCCTCCCATATCAACAACACGTAACAATATGTAAGCAATGCAGTTGGCAGGTTCATAATTTTAAATTAGGAACAAGGTGATTTGGTGGTGACAAGGTAGGGCCTTTGTTCACTAATAAAAACACCAGATCCTCAGGAGCATCCGGCACTTATGGAATTTAAATTAACATTTTACAATTGGACCCGCAGCTCTGGAGTCAATTACTTTTGCCTTTATTTATCAACAGACAGGTAAAATTCAGTAATAATGGCACGGATCAATTATTCATCCACTTTATAAACAAGCATTGGCAAAGTCAACAGGTTTTGCCTATGCAAATTCTATTGGCTTTGTCAGTGTTTTATTTCATGTTGCACAGCAGGTGAATTCTGTGCGACATGGCTTAAAGTTAAAAAAAAAAGTGCTATATGCGGACAATGCTGCCCGCTGTAAGCGGAAGTAAAGGAGAGAGACTGCTGAGACACGCACTCAAAGCGTACAAGTCAAAAATTTAAAAAATAGAGTGCCAGTTCTGCAGGAGCCTGCAGTGGAAGGACACTGGCCACTGGAAGCAGTACTTTGGCCAGGCTCCGCGGAAGGACGAAGACTCGACTCGAAGCTCAGAAGGAAGACAGAGGCAAGGAGGAGGTGCAGACCAATAGTAAGGAAGGAAACGAGAGTGACATGGGAGCCAGCCAATGATAAGTAAAGTGACATGGGAGCCACTTAGGAGCCAGTCAAAGGAAAGTAAAGGTAAGTAATGGGCAGGCTTTAAGCCCCTTTTAAGATTTGTTTTCAAATGCATGAAGTTTCACAAGCACAGCGCAAGTGCTGTGCACGCGAAACCTAAAACGGGTTTTAAAGCTTCCTCTCTGTTGTTTGAAAGCCGTAATTCACTGATATTATGCAATTCCTGTGCATTATGAAAAGCAACTATTGATAATAGCATTCCTTTAAATAGTGGGTTTTAAACCACTGCAGTTCATGCAATACAAATAGCTATAGATGTTATATTGTAGAATATTAATCATATATATACACTGTACTACACATTCCAAAAATGTATCTTGCTCCTTAAATAATTGGATGCTCTTGTTATCAGTCATATTGGTGCTTCGTTTATAAACCTCAAAATCATGCAAGGCTGAAGGGCATTAAAACCAGTCTTTCAAATGTTGCACACAAATCTCTAAATCAGGCGCTCAACCCACTGAGCTAGTTTGTGTCTTTGGGTAAGTTTTAAATGGAGCCATTACAAAAAGCATCTGAAAACAAAACGAACCGTGTCTGTATTATAACCAAGGCCACAAGGATTATGTGATTCTGCAACTGTGGCATTTTGTACACAATTATTGATTTGCTGCACTGGCCACATAATTCATCATCGTCTACATAACTTGCAGATTTTAACAAGACAAAAAAATGTTTCTAGATCAAATGGATCAAAAGTTACTAAAAACACAACCACACGTGTTATCATGCAAGGTCAGGCCTTTTGCTGAGCAGACGCAGGTCACCTCTCGGATCCTGACTGCTGCATTTAGGTCTTAAACATATTAAGGTGAAACCTCTGCCAACACAGTGCTTGCGTATAAAGTAATACTGCTTCAAAATGAACTACATTACACGGCATAATAGCCTCTTGTTGTAGCATAATTTAGTAAAAAATGCCACATCATTTGGTTTTCCCCTGCAGCATAATTCCAGTGGCCTGATTATAACAAACCGCAATACAATCATAAATAGGGGAAAGCAGTGTATCATAGTACCAGACAACAACCCCTCATCTTCCAATAGAATACTAGCATTCACCTACACAATACATCTAACACAACCTTGGCAAAAAGAGCAGAGCATGTCGACGACAGCAAGTGCAAGATGATGACACGTACACACATACGGTACCTCTGCACGACTGCGTTTCTTAAATGTCGTAAAGATGCCCAAATCACAAAATATAAAAGCAACCAATTCTGGTTGGCGATTTTCATTTATTTGGACGAGTGAAGGAGAATGTAACCAAGCCACCACCCATGTACCTATCCTAATGGGAAAGAAACGCGGTCCTCCCCGAAAGCAGCTACCATGTCCCAAAAAACATCCACACACAACATTGTGATAGGTCTCGACGGCGGTGCGTGCCATCTGTCTGATGTGCCCGAGTGACATCACTCTGATGCCATTGTTGCCTATCTTTCAATGAGGTAACCAGTGACAAGTGACAGATAAAAGGGGGAGCGGACAAACCACTAAAAAGTAACTACAGGAGTGCGTGTAAATATCCTGAACAATCTATTTTTTAGGTCGAGCCCAGACAGCGCAGCTGTCAGGTGATCTGTTGTATGTACTTTGTGGGGTCTGACCATCCCACCGGTTTGGATTGGCTTGTGTCTGTGTCCTCCCAATATCACAGCATGCAATTGGCTAGTGGTTGGTGCATGCCCCACCTTTTCTTGCAAGTAAACTTCCATGGAGTATTGGCTCGGGAACGAGCAGCGTCGCGCACGCAGCTTGAGTGCCTGTATCTTCCTGATTGTTTCTGCCTGAATGGACTTTTGGTGCGCTTTTGGTGCGCTGACACACAGCGGCTACCCCGCCACCGCCCCATGGAGTTTTAACAGGGCAGCAAGCAGTGACACGCATGCTGTTTGTGCCTTTATCTTGTTTATGTTTTCTGACAATCTAGGGGCATATTCACAAGGAGCTATTGCCGAATTAACAGCACTTTATCGCAGCCAAAGTCGTGATAAATTTACCCCCCCATTCACAAGCCGGTGTTAACAGCCCACAGCACCAGTTTACCCGCGATAGCAGCCGCAAAAAACATCGCCACAGAGGACCCTCGCAAATATCGCTAATGAGATGCAGAGTAGGCGTTCCCGTGACAAAAGCAGAGACAACAGCACACCTCAACATTCACAACAACCAGCCACATCCGCGATAAAAACACAAAACAGGCGATAAGGAGCGTTAGCACCAGGAAATCTACACCAGCTCTGACCTGGTGTAAAGTCGGACGGTAGCCAGCACCACAAAAGGGAGCACAGCCCAGGGCCACATCCGAAGGGCAACAGATGCCATGGAGCCACTCATCATGCGGCCCGGACACCCAAGAGGGCCACAACACCCACCGCCACAACCCCCAGGACCCCATCCCACACCCGGAACACCCCCCCCCGGACCACCACAGACGCAGCGCAGACAAAAACAGCGGAACCCCAGGAAACGTACCAGCCACACAGACCCAACATCTGACAATGTCACCTTCCACTACAGGCTGAAAGGGACAACCAACCTATGCATCCTGACCATCATCGCCTAACAGGCCTACGGCAACAACACAGCAGACAACCAACATCCCACCCCACACAAAGCTGATGGCGTGGCTGCACCTGTTGGCCCCCTGGGACCCCATCCAACACCCGCCAGAGTTGGAGGAGTCTCACAGCCAGCCACATACAAGTCCCCCACACCTGTCCTGGACATCACCATCACCCTGGTACCCCAGTCCCCATACGTACAACACAAGGAGCAGGATCCGCTGGAGACCAAGCAAGGATCATACGCCATAGCAGGATGCACGCACGTGTTGGGGCAACACACAGCACACATGTACTACCTGTGCCCCCTGGTGACACAGCACACAATCACAGCAACAGGAAGCACACGTCTCACACCAATGTGCAGGCAACAACAGAACACCGTGGAACACCCAACAATGTCGCCTCCAAATACACAGCCAGTGTGCATGATACCTTCATCCTCCGACAGTCCATCATCAACCAGCATTCCCAGGATGGCAACAAGGCAAATGTACAGCCCCTTGGCAATATACAAATGAACATCCCACACACCTCAACACCACAACCATGCAACTCACAACTCTGGCAATGCACACGTCACAAAATCACATACAACAGGCACAACAATATGCCCACCCACCAGACACGACAGAACAACTTACAATGTCCATATGGGCAAGCCCTGAACATGAGCCAGCAACGGCATGGCGCCTCAGCCACATAATAGCCGAATGTGGGGAGAGGTGGCAACCAGGCATGTGTGAAGGATGCAGTAGAACCTTGATTGGGAAAGTACACAATGCCAACAGTGCCGGAGATGTGCTGGACACCTCGCAGTATGCAGAACACACCCATATCCGTGGCAACATACACCGCTTGCATATGGAGTGTAGTGGACAGTGGACACCACCATGTCACCACAGCCAGTGGGGGACCTCGCGGAAATGTTGCCTGTTACGTCCCCCCCTAAACGTCAGCGGAGTGGGATGGCCCGGCGTATGCCACGCCAGCGTAGGGGTGTGAATAAAAAGCACTTAGGCCTGGGCGTGGTCCCCTTTCGGAAAGACCAACGTCTCTGCCAGGGCGGCGCCTCCCACCCCGCCACGAGGCCGACACCGTCCTCGTGAGCTGAGTTGCCTGTGATGCAGTGCGCCTGCCGGACCCCGGCACGTGGACCACAAACATGTCAGGCCCGCCCCTGCGCAGCCAGGCCACACTGATCACCTTCCGACCCCAGCGTGTGTCAAGGAGGGTCCACCACGTGCCGGCGCAAGCTCCAAGCCCAAGTCCCGGGAACTTGGCAGTCAGCTCAAACCACCAGGCCTCCACGACACAGGCCCGCTTCAGTCCTTTCTAGTTGACGTACTGCACTGCCGCCTATGGCCCACTCCTCGGACCAGCAGGTCCCACATGTGAAACTGTGTCCTGAGTCATGAATGGCAGTGACCCCAAATCCGGGCCAGCGGCCACAGCACCAGACGCCCCCCCGATCAGTGAGGCATAGTTCCATATGGGCTTCTTGCGACACGTGGTGCCACTAACCCTGTTCAACGCCAGCCGTCTACACGTGGTGCCACTAACCCTGTTCAACGCCAGCCGGCTACACGTGGTGCCACTAACCCTGTTCAACGCCAGACGGCTACACGTGGTGCCACTGAACCAGAACAACGCAGGCCGATGGGGCCATCCATACCATGCCGGCGACACAAGGTGAATGGGCCGTGCTGACCGCTGCCTCAGGCCTACACCACGGTCAGGTAGGTCACACATCTGGAACTGAGTCTTGATTACACCATGGCAGTGAACATTATTTAAGGCAGAGAACAATTCCCAATACACACTTCGATGTGGTGGCAACAAGTCTGTGCATGGCATCACAACCACACGTGTCGGTGGGCCTACGCGGACTACTGCCCTCGGCCTACGCTGCGCACGAGTGGGGTCACAGATTTGGAACTGAACATCGGTAATTCAAAGGACAGAATACATTTCATCGCACGCACGGAGAGGCGTAAGAGGATGACGCGTTGCAGTCCGGAAGGAACAGGATCATCGTTACGGAGGTGATTGAACACTACCGACAACTGCCACTGTGTCACTAACTCTGTGCCCCGCGAGCCAACAACAGGTGGCTGTGGGCCCATGCTGACCGCTGCCTCCGGCCTACACTGCGGTCCAGTAGGTCACAGAGACTTGATTTGGCAATGTTGGAGTTCACATCTGTGTACCGGCATCATCGCAGACTGCATCCCCTCTGAGCACCTGTGCCACTAAGTGTGTTCCCCGACATTCATGGACACTCACTGGTCGTGCATTGGTGGCGTTTGTGTCAATGGAATAGGGGCTAGTTTTCATCCTCATGTAGCTGATCCCGAATTGTTGGTGACAATGAGGGTTGCGCTTTCCACTCCTCAATTTGCTGCTTTCGGATAACATCAGACCTTCCGCATCATGCCCTGGAGGACACCTTCCACTGTCCCCCGCAACACTCCGCAACATACACCTCAGACACTGATGGGGACCCGCTCAGGTCGCATGGCCCATCTGACTGCACCGTAAGTCACCGTCCCGTGGCTGGGTGCCTGTGCCGGCCGCAGTGCATCCGGGGACACTAACTCTGTGCTGGTCACGCCTGGGACCCCTTCTTCTGAGACATTGAATGGCCTCTGTAGAGATGGTCTTGGGGTCATCAACGCCATGTGTCTGTGGCCCTGCGCTGTCCGCCTCCTCCGGCCCCAACTGCGGGCCACAAGGACCCAAACATGGCATTGAGTCTTGACCGGCCCGGACGTCGCATCACCGCAGGAGGCACACGCCACCACGGCAAGGACCACCTCCAACCGCCATCTGCCAGGGTCGAAAGGGTGGTCCTGACAGACCTACGGAGTTGCCCAGACCTGTCGTGGATGCCATCATCGGCCTGCTGCCCTGCTCAGCACTCCAGGTGCCAGTGACTCAGTGCACCGCAAGCCATTGTCTGTTACTGATTGAGATTTGTGCTGTTGTGAGGTTGCGCAGCAATGTCACCTCATGCAGTGGGGAAGACCTGGGACCATGAGGAGGAGGGTGTGTCAAGTGTGCAGACGGGAGAAGGCACAGACAATGGGAGGGCAGGTGGCAGCAGCCCCAAGGCAGGAATGCAGACTGGTGGCGGTAGTCAAGCTACACACCCGGATCTGATACTGGGTATTGCGCTGTGGACTGCGGACGCAACTGTCACCTCAGGCAGTGTGGGAGACCTGTGACGTTGATGAGGAAGTTGATGCAGGTGTACCACACCCCACTGCATCTGCATCAGGACTAACCCGAAGGGACACAATCCTAGCAATTCCTTCACATGAGCGCGCTCTTCTCTAGTGCCCCTACCTCAGTGCACTGCAACTCACGGAACGTCCAGACTGAATATTGGGTGACCTCTGTCCTTACTCCGGATCCCTCCATGTTGCTCTGCAATTGACTCTGTTATGCTGGTGTTTTCTGTTTCCATTACACTGGTGTCCTCTGTTCAGGTTGTTGCCAGCACCAAGCCCTGGGTGCGGGCTGGCTTATACTCACCCCACACACATCCAGCACAGACGTCACTGTACATGTGGCCCTGCCAATAAAGGGGCCGGGCGCACGTGCCCGTAGCCAGTTCAACATGATATGTGCATGTGTCTCTGTGGAGGTGTGGGTCTCCTTTGTGGGGTGTAGGTGGTCCGTGAAGGGTATTGGACACCCACGTATGTGTTCTACTTCGCATTCCATGGGTTAGGCAACACCCTCACCTGTTGGGCCACCTCCTTTTGGTGTTCGGCCACCTGGCATTGGGGTGCCATGTGTGGGTGGGTGAGGTGTTGTGAGGCAGCCGTGATTGCGGGTGCTTCATGCTGTGTGGTCTGTTGCAGAGTCTGGGTTCTCCTCTGAGTAGCTTGTCTGCCCTGGTCCTGGTGGTGGGTTGTGTGGGATGTCCATGGGCTGTTGTAGGGCGTCGGGGTCGGGGGTGTGGTGTTCGTCTCGGGCATCACTGATGGGTTGTCTGTTCAGACCTGCTGGAGGTGTTGTTTGTCCCTCTGCATTGTGAAGGGGAGGTGCATGTTGGCATTGTGTTGGCGCCTTGTTCTTGTCGACATGCAGACTGTGTGACAATGTACATTGTGACTGTTTGGGCGGTGGTGGCTATTTGAGTTGGGGCAGTGTACATTTGGCCTACATGGCTGATGTGGGGTTGTAGGGGTAGATGTGCATCTCACAGTTCCCTGCTCTGTCCAATGTCATTGTTCTGTTTCTGCGCCTGGGTGGACCCAGTTGTGTCCCCTGTTCTGCAGTGTGGGTGTTGCACTTTGTGCCACATTGTCATGGTATGTGCTGTGATTGCTATGTGTGTGTGCTGCAGTGTGCTACGGGGATGGGGGACATGTCCCTGGGTAATTGTGGATGTGCAGTGTGCTATACCTCATTGTGCATGTGTGGCATTGTGCCCATCACCCCCGTCTCCCCAGTCCCTGTGGATCCTCACCCTGTTGTTGTTGTGTCAGGTCCTGTCGAGCTGTGTCCGTACTCCCTACTCCTTGCACCCTCTCCACACTGATGACTGTGGCCTGGCTTTCCTCCTGCTCCTCCTGTGTCGCTGGACTGCCACCCCCTGTCGCCGTTGCTGCCTTCCTGTTGGCAGCGGGTTTGTGCCTGGTTTACAGAGTTCCAGTAGGCTATGTTTTCAGCCTCTCCTATATTCCTTTCATAGTTCTTAAGGCTCATTTTGTCATCGTTTGGGACATACCATATTTTGCTAGTCCCAAGTATATATATAGACTTTTTTGTATTTATAACACACGTTGTTATAATGCAAACATCTTGACACAATGCGCTTAACTTGTAGAGCATATACGACTGTGTGTCCAATAAAGTTTTTTCATTACGTGCAGGGGTCAGCTTTCTAGTGTTCGTTCTCGTAGAATGCTTAAATTCACTTCCGGGTCCGACTTCTTCCGAGACCCGGTTTATCACCTTAAACTACCGGCATTGGAACTCTACAGCGCATCCGCTTGGAGGTAAGACTGTGTATTTTCGGTTAGGTGAGGTTATTGATTAGCCTTTAGGACTCCGGATTGGAGCCTTTTCCGTCTCTTTCGTTTTCGGCTGAAAACGATCTATTTGTCCTATTATTTTCTTAGGGATACGGAATACTCTCCGTGGCATCAGAATGCTTGCAGTACGTTTTTAGGAATACGAGCTTTCCACATGATAAGACTTGTCACGACCTTAGCATTTGCTGAAGGTGAGATTTTTTCATTTATTTTGTGCACGTGGTAGACTAGGATTTTGTATATAGAATTAGTGCTCGCCTTATTTCGTATGCTACTTAACTAGAGTATTTTGTTTTTTAGTGTGAGGCTTAACATGCCCTGATTGTTTCTACAAGTGCCGTAGATAGTCACGATTCTACACCACAGCTCTTAACCTGTGGGTATGGCTTAGAACTCTATTTTCTGGCTGATTGAGATTGTATTGCTTCATTATATGGGTTTTTTTATCTTTATTTTTGTTCTATTAATACAAAACCTGTACGATAGATAGATTCTGTTTACGTGAGTTGGTTAGTCAGCCTTTAAAACCCACCCCCCCTTTTTGTTTTGTTTTTTATAGCAACACCGCACCTTTTATTTTTCTTGGACTGTTACACCTTTTATTATTACGTCAGACGCCAGGCCTTACTTTGGCACCCTATACTTGGATTTTCATACCGTGGAACTTTTCGTCAGAAGCCGGGTTGGAATTATCACCGGCAACTGGGTGAGCGCGTCAGTGTTTGAATTTTACCCCACTTTATTATTTTTGTCCTCATATGTCTACCCCTTTCTTTCTTGATAATAGTAATTTTTTGTATTGGTTTTCTTCGATTTTTTAGCTAAATACGAAGATTGCATTACTCCTTGCAGCCGGGTTGGATTATTCACCGGCAGAGCAGTAAGCGCTCTTTTCAATTCTTTTAAATCTCGTATCTCTGTGTTCTAGTGTATTAGTTACTTAATTATATTTCATTTAAACCCCTGCAGTTCGTACCAGACTTTTACCACCTGTTTTTCTAAGGTATTTTTGCACTTCAATAAATTGGTCAGTCTTTCTGTCACTCGTTGGACTTTTAGTGTTCCTTCTTCTTACCTACTCGGTAGATTTAGATTTTCTTTTCCACGATTTATCCTTTAACTATTCTACGCGTACCTATTCTGTTAGTATGTTTTCTGTTGTGACAATCATCTATTGTCTCTTCGGTCATAGTTCACATGGTCACATTTTTTCACATTTTTGTCACATTTTAGTATGTGTTGTTTTTCTTTATATTCTTCCCTCTTTTCAACACTAGTCACCATTGACGCTTTGTGGTTACTTTTTGTTTGTAATTTTTTTAGGGTTTCCACGCTAAGGTGTAGGTCACTGTTTCGAGACACTTAAACACGAGTATACAAGCTGTTACTGTTTGCATACACTGATATTATTATTTGTATCTTTCCCAGCCCTGAGGAAGTCGCGGGATAACTCCCATTGGCGACGAAACACGTGTTGGCTGGTTTTCGTGTGTTCCATTGAATAATAAAACAAGGATGTTTACACTGGAGATTGTACATTGAGACTTTTTTCTAAACTTTCGAACCATCAGTGGTTCAACACCTGGTTCATGTGTGCCCGGGACTTGTATTGCATTGTGCCTGGTTTAGGTTGTCACGTCCTGGTGGAGCCTCTTGGCCTCCTGGATTGGCCTCCTGCGCTCTGCGACTGCATTCCAGGCGGTCTGCTTGTGGGTCATTTGCTGGTAGTGTTCTGTTGCCTCCGTGGCCTTGGTCTTGTTTTCCTGCGGTCTGCACCCCGTCTTCCTCTCCATTTTCTCCTTGGCCTTCCCCGACCCACTTGTTCCTTGCTGGTGGTCTGTTGGGGTTGTGGGGTTCGCGTTGCACTCTGCGCTTGGTCAGGGTGCATGGATGTTGCTACGTGCTTTGGCTTGTTTCTGGTGTGTTGTGCCTGTGGTTTTTATGGTGCAATTGCCCGCCAGACGCGTGGGAGTTGCAGGCCTGAGGCTGCTTTTCGCAGCTTTTTGTACCGCGATTGGCCTCATCGCATGATTTCTCGCATTCGCATTTTGCATTTTTTGGGCGTGGTGTTGATTTACACGCTGGCATTTGACACGTTATCTGGTGACTATCTCATGCTACCCCCTTGTTGTGAATCCCACATTGACACAGGGTTATTTTCCCGTGATAGGCTGCGTTATTGGAAGTGGCATTACGCTACTCTTGCGGTAGTTATCACACGTTCTTGTGAATATACCCCCAAGTGTCTTCTCGCCAGACTTGGTTGTCAGGAAAACACCCCCTGCGTCACTCAAGGAGCATCGCGCTGTTGGTGGGGGCCCGGGAATGCTCGTTGGTGCACTCTCTGGTAATCTCCCTGCCTCAGCACATCAATCGCAGTGACGGCTGCTCGCAGAGGGAGTGCTAAGGGGCGGTGGGCGGGGCGGGGGAGGGGCAGGATGGGGGGGTAGGGGAGTCAGACATACGACGGTAAGGAGTAAAGTAAGTAAATAAATAAAACTATTTTCCTTGCGCTCGGTGCATCGCCAACTCGGCGATGCAGCGAGCGCAAGGTAAATAGTTTTATTTATTTATTTACTTACTTTGCTCCTGGCCGTCGTATGTCCGACTCCACTACACCTCCCCCACCCTGCCCCTCCCCAGCATCGCATCACCGCCCCGCAGCACTCCCTCTGCGAGCCGCCACTGACATATAGGTGGGGGAGTTGCACGTCACAGAAGCATGTGAGCCTCGCAAATGCCGTGCCATAATTAAACAAACCTGCTCGGGCTGCGTTATGTTAAAGACAAACAATTATGTAATTATGTAGACGTTTCACGTAAAGATCCAATTTTCTTTTGTTGCGGAATGGTGTGAAACCTGCCCGAAAATAGATACAATGAATCACCTCCCACCCAATCAGACCTCACTCAGCCTTGTGTCGACAACTAGGACTGCATTAACTCCCAAACACAGTAAACAGGATTGAGCAACCTACACCGTCTCAGTCAGACTCAAAACCTTAATGTTTCACTTGCCCTACTTCTACCTTTGAATTCTCCACTCCCCTCTTCACAAATCACACACCCTAAATCATCCTTTCTTCTCTGTCCACACCACCCACAGCCCCGCCTCCACAACATCCTCAAGCACAACCGCACACCACTTCAGCAGCATGGCATCTCCCGTTCAGCTCAGAGCAACCTCACAAAACGTGCTCTTCTCTGAAATCACCAACCCACCCAAGACCCAAGACGCTGGCCTTGCCCCAACACACTAGCCACTTAACCCCGGGGTGGCCCTGGATGGACATCCACTCATTCTAGAGCCCTACACACAACCCCAGGTCCCCTCCTCACATCACACACATGGCTTGGACCCACACTAAACTGACCCTCAAGTCCACAACTTACCTAGGCACCGGTGATAGTGCCCTGCTACACCCTGTACCCATGTCCTGCCCACTCATGCCAGTTTCACTGTAATCGTATCAAGCTGGCAGCCTGGTGCAAAGGAGCCTCATCTCTGCAACCGGCCCCTCTTCCCGATACAGCCACTCTCCCTTATCGATCGCCAGGTGTGGCATTGGTCTGTGGGCAGATAATTACATCCCCTGATGGGTGAGAGGGTTTAGGATGAAAAGTTTCACACGCAGAATAGAGACGTCATCGCAAAAGCCCCGGCGCTTACCTCGGCATGCGGGAGCGCATCCTCTGCCGGGTTTCCACTTGCAGAAAATGTGGTTAGTGCTAAGGGGAGGAAACACCAGAGGCTTCAATCTGACGTCAGCCGAGTGTGGGCACGAGACGATGATATCAGACAGGGCTACTGGACGGATCCGGCGGTCACCGGGAAATTAAACAGTATAAATGCAGTGCAATTGAAGCAGAAGCAGGAACACTACTGGAAAGGATACAGAGTTGACCCAGTCGCAGAAGCTGTTTTAAGAAGAAAGGTGGGGGCATATTATCAACAAGGCGATAAACAATTATCGCCGCTTTTGCGTCTGTTTTCGGACGAAAAGCGGCGATAATTTTATCGCCTAATCAGCAAGGTCACGCTATCGCGTGAATCCTTGCATTATCGCCCTTTCCCCCAAAGCCCATCTTTGCATCTCTAATGAGATGCAAAGTGGGCGTTACTGGGCGTACCCCGGATGGACTACGTTGCAAATATCGCTGATGTTCACATCGCGATATTTACAAGGCAGCCCACATGATTTTAGCAGAGGTTAGATTTTGGCGAAAACGGCCGTTTTCGCCAAAATCTAACGTCTGCTAAAATCCTGACTTAGCCATCCCTAACATAGGGGGTGGATTCTGCTGATACGACCACAGGGTCGTATCAGCAAGGTTATCGCCGTTTTGCAGGGAACATCGCTGGAAAACCAGCGATGTTCCCTGCAAAACGGCGATAACCTCGCTATCTCTGGAATTTATATCGCCCTGGAGAAACGCGTTGTTAATAACGCGCTACCAGGGCGATAAATTCCAGAGATAGCCTGCGATAGGGAATTCATCGCTACGCACGGCCAGCGATAATTATCGCTGGCCGTTGATAATATGCCCCGTGGATTTTAAATGTCATTATTCTGCAACAACTCATTTACATTTCATTGTGATTATAATGAAAGTATTTATTTTTTTACAAAGCGGAATTTGGCATTTAAAAAATACAGGCTCCACATAATTTTCAAAAGCATCGTGAGAGTGCAGATTTTCAATAATTTGCAAAATTCCAAGAGCACTTCTATGTAGAATCGTGTCGACTCCAGCAAAATATAGAATTTTTGTAAATTTCTAGCATAAAATTAAACAAAACATATTGTGACTTAAGGTTTGCCAATGGCTGAACGTCATGATGGGCAACTTATTTGGGGAATGCGTTTCCTTTTTCTATCAACCACCATTAATCTATAATTTTTGCCCAGCTATTTTAACTGAGGTGGACCAAGACTACAACTCCCAGAATGCAGAGTGTTTTTTTTAAACCACACCCAGGGCTGGACAACTGTGTTTATGAAGCTATGGTTTCATGTGGTAACCCTGTAAATGACTTTTTCGCAAGAAGACAAGAGCACTGTGTATTTTTCGTACAAGATCTGATATATAGCGCAGATTAAGGAGTGCGCTAAATTGCTCACCTTGATGGGACTCTCTTATCTACGTCTCCTGACTGTGAAGCGGAACCGTGTAGGGAAGGCATTAAAAATACGTCATCAAGTCTGCATTGCTGATTTGTCTCCTCAGATTTACATTATTCCCAGGGCTTTAAGTGGGCCCGGTCTTTCTTACCCGTGCAGCACCGGCAGTTCTAAAAAGCAGGTGCTGAAACGGGTCCCTATCGGGCTCTCCATTTTTGCCCTCACCCTCAGGATGAAAAAAAAAAATCTTAACTCTGCAACAGCACTACCCTTTACTGCTTTTAAGGTAACTTCAAAGAGACTCGTTATAGTTCTTTTACAGTCTCATCATTTCAGAACGGAAGTATTTTCAATGTTATATGTAACAAAGCCATAGTTGTTGCTTATGTATCTTATGCAACTAACAGCCATTGACAAAGCCAATAGCCCTAGCTCCTTGAAGGTGTAATGTTACTTGTAGTATTGTATATCTGGACACAGGGCCGGCTTTAGCGCTGGTGGCGCCCTGTGCGACAATGTTTGTTGGCGCCCCCCCACGGGCGCCCCCCACAGACTCCCTCACTACTACCCTTTAACAGTGCCCCCTAAAAGTCTCCATGACCACTCTCTCTCAGATGTATTTAATTAGTTATATAGCGCCATCTATACCAGTGTAGAGTGTCAAAGCCCTTTACATCACACACACATTACACAGAGACAATCAATCATATGTGTGTAAATCAGTGTATAGGAAATGTTACCTAAGCCAGAAGACTACAAGGTGAGTCACATGTCATCCATACTTGTAGACAGTATAGTTTGAGTGCTTGGTCTGGAGAAGCACAGACTCAGAATTCAAAACAAAACCCCATGGTTGGAGGTTACATTTAATAATAAGGATTTGTTTTTACCGAAATTAACCCTTTTTGAAACATTAGAATAATGAAAGACGGAGGAAAACATCATAATGCTCTAATCTATACCTTACAGTTTGCATGCAGCTGTATGATGATAGTTATTAGCTTGCTGTTCCATGTTAGGATTTTAACATCTACACTGCTAGTAACAAAAGGATCTCTCTGACAAAAGCACTGACCTATTAAAACTATATGCACTTTGTGATCTGCATGGTACACATACTTTGCAGCAGGCACATTAACTCTCTGTGCTACCATAAAAGAGTTAAAACCTCCACCTGACAAAACTCCTTCTCTCTCCAAGAAGAAAATTAATCACTGTGTTATCTTGACATTTTTATTTTTGTATGAAAATTGCAGAGGCCAGCAATGCAGCAGCAGGTGCTTTTAAAACCTTAAAATACTTCCAAACACAGCGCCCCCTCGAAGAGTCAGCACCCGGTGCGGTGGCACCGGTCGCACCGCCCTAGAGCCGGCCCTGTCTGGACACAGTGACAGAAGCAGCAAAATGCCAGTCAGGCGGCACACTATGCTAAGCACAGATTTTTATCTGACGTGTTTAAGCCACGCCCCTAACTGCATCGGCCACGCCCCTTTGAGAGACCCTCCCAGTTTTTTCACCCCACTTAAAGCCCTGATTATTCCAGAGAATGGTTGCAGTCGTCCAGACCTGCTTGTTTCTGACTGAAAATAACGCAGAGAGACAGCATTGGTCTAGAAGCATTACTGCGCCTGGGGGACACGCAGTAAATAAGAAGGAAGGTTGGGGTCACGCTTGTGCTGCATTCTAAAGACGTCTGCCTGAAGCATCTCACGGGCACTTTGTTTTTCACGGCACTGGAGGTGGTGAATGATAATGAGGAAGTGAATGGGGGCACAGTTATCCATCCATGCGTGCTATGAAGTGGCCTCTAGGCAGCGACATGAAGAGAGAGAACAGTAGACTACCAGAGAAAATGCAATGGGCAGTTATATGGAAATACTAGCAGTCTTTACTTTCTTAACAGGCAGACCAAAGTCAGTAGTTTTGGCCTTTGTAGATTGCATGTATACGGATATGTACAATATGTAGGTGCAAACATGGCTTCAAAGGTTCCTAGGTTCATGCCTGACTAGTTTGTACAGACCCTTTTTTCTTAGAATTCCGGGACTTGTAGGACTATCTTATACTGGGTTGAATAAGACTACAAGTCCCAGAATCATAAGAAAAAAACAGGCCTGCATACCTGCCAACTCACACAATGCCACATTTTACAAATTGTATCGGCCCCTTCACACAGGTCTCCTGGTAAGGAGCCGATATCACACGGTACCAGGGAAAACGAGCTGAAAACCACTGTAAATAGTGGTTTTCCAAGGCTTTGATCTGTCAATATCCATTAAGGGGTGTAAAAACACCCAAGGACATCAGCACCAGCCTCAGCAAGCTTTTTTACGTTGAGCCTGGGCAGCGCATGCGCTGCTCTGCGAGGCATGCTGTATTCAGGTAGGGACTTGAAGCTCCACCCACTCACCACCCATATTTTTCATTGGCTTGTGCCATTGTCCACTGTGAACTGTGGCTGTTCATTGGTCAATAGGCTTAGTAATCCCTCCTTAGTACTGCCTTGCCTCATTTTGTAACCTCCCTTGGCGACACCCCCTGTTACGTGTGTTGTTACTTGGTAGGCTTTAATTACAGCCTCCAAACCCTATTTTCTTAAATAGCTTTGTCCTGCCTGCTGTTTCAGGCAGGAAATGCTCTCTCCTAACGCTTTTTTACATTTTTTATAGCACGGGTGCCGAATGCATTTGCAATGCAATAGGTCTCGCATTTGCAAGCGTTTAAGCTATTGGCATTGTAAATGACAATGCCTTTTATTTATCCGTTTGAAAAACAACGCATAAATAAAAGGCATTGCCATTTACAATGCCAATAGCTCAAACTCACGTAAATGCGAGACCTATTGCATTGCAAATGCTTGTTATAAATTGGAGTTTATAAAAAAGTATTTGCTACAAACGCAACGATGGCGCCGGCGAGAAATAATTTGAATTAAAAAAGTATTACTTCAGCACAAGCGCTGTGCAGGCAAAGCGTAAAAGACTGAGGGCAAATGGATACAAAGACAACAAGCATTGGTAATGCATCGGTTCCTGCTATGTGATGAATGAAAAGCTGCTTTGAAGGAAATAGCTCCCTGACAAGCAATACAGGATTGCACAGGATGTGGCGCAGTGGCCAGAGCTGCAGACTCTAGAGGTGGGGAACCCGGTTGGTATCTCTGATGCGCAACATCCTCTGATTCTGCGCAAATCACTTAATCTCTCCATAAGTTGCTATATAAATCTCCTGCAAGACGGAAAAGCAAAAAGAGGCAAAACTTTATTAAAAAATAGTTCCACCAAAGCAGATGCTAACAGTATTTCAGCTACGGGAAACTGATAAGAGAAGCAGAGGAGGGACAAGCATTGGTAAATGCAGGAAAATATTCTACAGCCAATAGAAATGGAGGGAAAGTAAGTGACACGCACAGGAACCAATGAAAAGCCAGGAAAGAGAGGAGGCAGGATTGAAACCCCATTTAAGTTTATATTGAAACCAATATATTTCACAGGCGAAACCTAAAAAGGTGATACTGATGATCTGAAAAACTATCATCTCCTTGTTTTAATGGATGCGGTGGGGAAATTATTTGGTACATTTTTATTAAAATATCTGTTTGACTGGGTAATTAATAGCAATTTGTTACTGTTTAATCAAACGGAATTTAGACCTGGTTGTTCCACATTAGATAACATTATGGCATTGACTCTTTTAGTTAGTCACACCCTAGCAAAAAAGTTGCCTTTATTTGCTTGTTATACTGATTATTCATTTGCTTTTGATAAATTAATTTGGTCTAAACTCTGGGAAAACTTAAGAACTGAGGTATTAACCAGTCATTGCTCCATTTCTTTGTAACATTACACACAAATTCTGGTTACAAGTCAGACATTCAGAGAGAACACTTTCTCCACAGATAAAAATTTCCAATAGACTTAAAGAAGGTTGCATCCTGACACCTTTCCTTTTGTTACTGTACATCTCTGATTTGTCCCTATATCTCAATGATCGGAAGGGGTTACTCGCCCAGCTTGACATTATAATATTTTCCTTAACTAAAGCTGGCTTGCAGTTTCAGTTATAAAAGCTACAAGAATGAAAATGAGATGAACAAATTAGAGATCAACCAGGCAACAACCAATGTCATGCTGTTTGGGAACTCAACAAGGTTTTACAGATGGAAATCAAGTAATCAAATGTGATTATTTTGGAGTGACCGTGGACCATAAACTAGCGTGGAATGACAACATCGCAAATAAACTAAGAAAGGCAAAGGCCGACTTTAATTCTATAAAGAGATTCTCGAAAATATATTGAGGCTGAGCAATTGACCAGGCTCTACAAATTTTGAAAATTAAACTATTACAGCCTTTTTAAATGCACCTATGATATTGAATAGGAAAGCAATGATGACCCTGTGCAAAATCCTCATGAGGGGATCAGATCTTACTTTATCTTTGGCTCTCCACACCGCATATCAAATTACGCCTTGACTTTCACTCCTATCCCTCCTGGCTCTTCATGCAGGTGCCCTGATAAATTTTGTCTGTGACTGTGCTTCTGCAAAAGAGTACCTGATAAAAAAAAATATATAATGAGTTAATAAGCCTTAGAAATGTTCCAAAGAGCTTTAACTTTAAACAGGTTGCTGACCTTCTGTAAATTAATAATTTACTTGCTTTTACTGACATGTTATCCATTCCTCATCCCAAATTAAGAAGTGCTTAATGACTAACAGTAAATTAGAGGAGATTTTGCTGCTACAGTCCTATAAGAATATGGAATAGGCCATGGACTCTTATCATAGTGTAAAGCAGGGCTACTTGACAGCCTTCCTCAAAGCTGGATGCAAAAAAAAAAGTACTTGTGCTTTTGCCTTTCCTACATTACAATATTTCAATATGAGGGAGCATGAATGACCAGTGCGCATGCAACTGTAAAAAAAATGTGTGGGTATAAGGATGACTTAATCGATCCTTTGATTTGTTTATGCCCTGCTCTTTTAGACTTGAAATGAAAATATCCTAAGGATGCTTTATAAAAGCCAACATAAGTACAATCAATCAGGCAGTCACATTTACATTGTAGATTTAGTGGCAAATTGATGAAATTTGCAGATCTTGCATATTCTCAACGACTCTGAAGTATAATTTTGACAACTGATAATATGCATTGAATGCTCTGTGGTATTTTAGTGATTGTTATTATTGTAATGAAATATTTATTTATTGATACAATAAACTGTATTATTATTGCAAACACACACAAACAGGAGAAACACCTCAATGTTTGTCTTAAATGATTACTCTGAAAAAACTGAATAAAGAACAAGCAAACCAGGAGAAAATTCACAAAAATGATAGGAATTCCATGAAGCATAAGAATAGGAATATAGAATGTTATTACATTATTAAGAGCAACCTGGAAAGATTGATTGATTGATCTGACTCGTTGTAATGCGCAACCATCACTCCAAAACGAGCATCCTGGCTCTATGCGGAAGAAAGAAAGGAAAGACAGGTAGGCATGTGATGTATCTCAGTTATATAAGTGAGGAACAAAATGCATCGGTGGACCCAAAGATCCAGGACTTCAAGGCTTTCCTGAAATACGTTTCTGATTCCATCAGTCTCAGTTGTATTGGCATAAGGTTCCATGCTCTGGTTCCTAGAAATGCCAAAGATTTACCTCCTTTGGTTTTGCTCCTGTCGACAGGCGGTTTAAGAAAGTTAGCTGAGGAGGATCTATGTGTCCTAGTAGTGGTGCAAGGAGTAAATTTGGCCGCTAGATATTTGGGTCCTGAGTTTCTAAAAGCTCTAAAAGTACTTAATAGGACCTTAAATAGGATTATTTTATGAGTAGGAAACCAATGGAGGGTTTTAAGGGCTACCGAGGCAGATGATTTGCCGAGCAGTTTTAACACCAGATGGGCCGCTGCATGTTGCACAACCTGTAGCTTTTTTAATACTTGTTTGTTAACTCCTGCAAGTAGGCTGTTGTAGTAGTCTAGTCTAGACAAGATAAGTGCTACTGCAACTGTCTTCCTTGCAGAGAAGGGAATGTAATCAAACAGCTTTTTGAGAGTTTTATTGAGGTTAAAGCACATCCCAGCTACTGCAAGGGCATGAGGCCAAAATGAAAAAGAGGCATCAAGTTTTCCCCTCAGATTCTTAGCCACTTCTACTGTGTTAGGTGGGGCGGGCGCATCTTCTGGCCACCATTGGATAGGCTTAAAGGGATTGCCCTTCCCTATTAGCGAGATCTCGGTTTTATCCATGTTGCATTTAAGATGACTGAGTTTCATCCAATGGATGACACCTGTTAGGCATAGCTTAAAATTAAGCTCTGCTTTATTACAGTTTTTATCTAAAACCAGGATCAATTGCACGTCATCTGCATAGGATGTTGTTTCGATGCTGAAAGAGGATATTAACGAAATAAAATAAGCGGAGCCATGTAGATGTTAAACAAAAGAGGGCTAAGAGATGAGCCCTGTGGGATGCATAGGAGTGATGGGCTGTTCAGTTGAAAGGAATGGTTCTAAGGCTACTGCTTGTCTGCGATTAGTAAGGAAGGATTTTATCCAGGCCAACGCGGTATGGGATATACCACAATTTTTTATGCGGGTTAAGAGAATGTCGTGTGAAATGGTGTCAAATGTGGCTGACAAATCTAACAAGATCAGCACCACATTTTTCCCTTTATCCAGGGTCAGTTTCAATGTGTCCACTATTTCCAGTAATGCCGATTCGGTTAAGTGCTTAGGGCAGAAGCTGGACTTGCGGGGTGTAATATTTTGCCATTCTTGAGGAAATTGGTTAGCTGTCTATTGACCAGTCTTTCTGTGATTTTACCGAGAATGGGTAGTAACGATATCTAGCGAAGGTTGGAAAGCGTGGACGGGTCCATGGTCTGTTGTTTTTTAAGTGGTCTGACGATTGCCAGTTTCCATTCCGCAGGGACTGTTGCTGACGCCAGGGATGAATTAACTATATTGTTAATTACGGGGTTTATGATATCTATGATCTTATGAAATACCACAGGAGGGCATGCATCGAAGGGGGAACCAGATTTACAAGCAATAATAGCTTGAGACGACTGATCAAGTGAAATTTTCTCAAAGACCTGGAGGAGTGGTCCTGTATGAGTGGGATCAGGCTCTAAATCTGGATACTGTGTGGGTGAGATGTTAAATTCTTTTTGGATGCTGAGAACTTTTTGCTCAAAGAAGACAGAGATATGATCACATCGCGTCTGTGATGGAGGAATTTCCTTGACTTACATTTTTGGGTTAGTGAAGCACTTTACGATTGTGAAAATAATTTTCTGATCATGTTGAGCATCTAAAATCTTTTTGGAGAAATACTCTTTTTTTGCTAGCTTAATTTGAAGATGGTATTTTTTCTACTTATTTTGAAGAGATTTAATTCTTCTAAGGTGTAGGCTCTTCTCCACCTTCATTCCAGTTGTTTGCATTGGAGGTGGAGCTCTGCTAATATGGGCGAATATCATGGTGCTGAAATTTTGGGTTTTTGTTTATTTGTAGATTGTCTTAAGGGAGCTAGCTCATTGCTAATCTATGTGATCTATGTGATCCATGTGTGGAAGAGTCGGGTGTCATGTCATCTAGGGTGTTTCCTGATAGAATAGGAATGGATGCACTTGCAGGGTGCGGCAACTCTAGTACTCGGTACCATCTTAGCCCAATTACAACTTGGTGATGGAGGAAGTATTTGTTTAAGAGGGTGGTTTGTGGCTGAAATATTGATGTGAAATGGAATTAGCATATGGTCTGACCACACTTGAGTGACTGGAGTGTTGACCGTTAATGAGGTAAAGTTAGAGCAGACTCCATCAAGTGTGTGACTAGCCTGATGTGTGGGTGCTGAGACCAACTGGTGAATTAGGAGAGTTTCTAGGATTTCAAGAATGTTATCTACTCCTGGTTCTTTCTGGCATTTTAATTGGAGATTAAAGTCTCCTAGAAGTGTAAAATTAGAGTACCGGAGCGTAAGGTGACCTAATGTATCTCCTAGAGTTTTTAAAGATTCAAGGTTAGGGTCAGGGGGGCGGTAAATCAAAGCTCTTGCAAAGGAGGTAAAGCCATTGAGTTTAAAACAAAAACCCAGACTTTCCATCCCTTTCAAGTTGGAGAGGTCAAAGTTTATACATTGAAAGCAGTCACGGAAAATAATAGCCAATCCCCCTCCTCTTGTTTCATTTGTATCTTGTCTACAGATGGTATATCTAGGGGGGGAGTGCTAGTACAATGTTGGGGTTACACCATTCCTTAAGCCACGTTTCAGTAATAAAAAGGAAATTAAGTTGTAAATAAACAATAATTTCTTTAATGTCTACAGCATGTTTACAAAGAGAACGTGCATTGATGAGCCCCCCTTTAGCTGTTTGTTAAATAATGTGTTACTCAGCGTTTTGGATCTAATATCTGTGAACTTAAATTAAATTCTGCATTTGAGACAGATTAAGGGGCCTTTGATTTTGCAGGGTACCAGACAGCAATTACTTTTCACACCTGTGTTAAATGTTTTTAAGAAGTCTGATGACATCGAAATGCCTGGGGGAGGTCAAGCAGTGTGGCTGGTGCTGGCCGCATTCCGGATGTGGATGGGCGCAGACGGGCTTGCCTTTGGCGCGCCTTTGCACGCCCGCTGCACGTGTCCGCTGCACGTCCGCATTGGCCGGCCCATTAAGTACTGGAGCCTGCCAACCACTAGAAAGCTGCTGCCCCAAAATGGCCGATCAAAACGGGCCTTTCTCCTACCGGAAGGGATGGGGAAGTAAAGTGCAAGGTGCAGACAGATTGTGAAGAAGGAACACGCAAACGGAACGTCCACAACACGAGGACTCCGTGTGCTATCTAAGCAGCTCAGATTCAACCTCAGATTCAAGGTAAACAGATTCAAGGTTAACAATATTTCATCAAAAGTAAACTTCAATTCAATTGACTTTCCCCCAACACTGTTAAAAACAAACATTATTAAAAAGAAGGATCAATATTAAAAGTTTAAAATAGTGCAGCCGTGTTTAGAAGTGGTGTGATGTAGCATGTAGCCTAACCTTTGCTGTTTTCGCTGGCCAATAATTGCTGTTTCTGCTGGCCAATTATTGCAATTAACATATTGCTCCTAGCTGGCGGGAGCTTTAAAAATGCTTCCGCCAACTGGGAGCAGTGTTCTGTTTCCCTACTTTGACTGATGTGGGCAGGGAAACAAAACAGATATTGGTCCTGCCTGGAGAAAGCAAGCATAAGTAGCTGCTCCCTCCGGGCTGGAGCAATGCCGGCTCCTTCACCATGCAGGGAAACAGCTGGGGTCGCGGGGACCCTGGGTCTTTCCCCACGTTCCCCAATATTGTGCTCTGTGAGTGCCCTGTGTTGGCACCAGGGCACCCACCTATAAATAATGGAGACCCTGAGGGGTTGGGGCCCTAGGGCCAAAATAGGTTCAGGTAGGGGGTTGCACGCCTCCCTCCCCTTTTAAGAAAAGCCTACAGCCCTGGGAATGGGGTCTTCAGGAACTAAGAAGGCTCATTGAGGGGGCCTACACAGCTCACCTCCCCTATTTAGAAAAGCAGGCGACCCTGGGGGATGAGATCCCCGGGGACTGAGAAGGCTTGGGGACAGGGCTGGGTGCCCCCCTCCTTTTTATTGTATTTGGCCCTGGGGAGATGGGGTCCCCACGACCTATTAAGGCTCAGGGAGGGGGCTGCACGTCCCCTTCCCCTTAGATTTTGGCCATTGGGGACTTGCACCCCCGTTATGCACTGCTTATGACCTCACATATTATATCACTCATGGCATGTTCTTTGACATCATTTATGACATAACTGATTGTTAGACCAGGCATCCTTAGGGTGGTCTTCACCCAGACATTTTGCCTGTTACGTCCGTATTCATTTTGTTGGCATTAGGACTCTGAGCCCTGCTAATCAGTGTTAATATTCTCTAAACTCTCAGGTAATGGGGTGGACTAGATCCTAGAGGGATTCTTGGCATAACACCTACATAGATGCTAGGTACATTTAGGTACATCTAGTTAGGGAGGCATTGTAGGAGTACGCACTTTTTATCATGTGTTTTATGTACTTGTATATATTCATGATTTCTGCAAGATGGTAGAACTTTACCATCCTTTTACTTTCGTAGTACTGCTAGTCATATATCTCTGCTACTGTCTAATGGTTGTTGCAGCTCATATATTCTACACTAGAATAACAACTGTTCAATAAATACTTATTGAAACGCCCAGCCTGTTTATTCTATGTAACTCTCTGAGACAAACTAAGTAAGAACGAGGGACTGAGCGAAAGGTAGTATATTGTTTCCATGATCCTGGGGGATCAGGGTTGTCATGTTCTGAGGTTGCCAGAATCTATTCTCTCCATGATAAGAGGAGATTATAGTGGCACTGTGAGCTAGCTAATACAGACAGGCTAACGTATCCGGTGGGGGTGCTCGGAATCAGTCTGCCACCAATCCCACAGTTCATGTTATCCAAACGCGCAGATCCTGTATAGGTAATATAGGAACTACACGACAGTGGGCCCGATTCACAAAAGTAATCTGAGACAAAATCCTAACTTTACGACTTTCAGTATTTACAAAGGGCATTTAGGAGTAGTAAAGTTAGGATTTTGTCTCAGTTAAACTTAAGTTTTGGTCTTAAGTTAAACTTAAGACCAAAACTTAAGTTTAACTGAGACAAAACCCTAACTTTACAACTTTCGGTATTCACAAAGGGCATTTAGGAGTAGTAAAGTTAGGATTTTGTCTCAGTTAAATATAAGATTTACTTAAGTTAAACTTAAGACTAAAACCTAAGTTTAACTGAGACAAAATTTTACTACTCCTAAATGCCCTTTGTGAATACCAAAAGTTGTAAAATTAGGATTTTGTCTCAGATTACTTTTGTGAATCGGGCCCACAGTTAATTATGTACTTAAAAGAGTCAACAGATGAGAAGTACTAATCGGAGGTCTCATTTTGTTCAGAATGTAATTTAGAAAGAAGTTTAGAAAGTAGCTTAGAAAGTGGTGTAGAAAAAATTTCAAAACCTGTGTGGTGTCTTTTTGTGGTGTTCATTGTGTTACTGTATGTGCTCAGCGTTGCACAAATACTTTACACATTACCTCTTTAGATAAGCCTGCCTGCTCTGTGCCATGCTACCAGGGGGTGAGCACAGGTAATCTTAGTTGTGTATCTACCCTACCCTGACTAGAGTGGTGGTTCCTGCCTGGGTGCATACCTCAGCCATCCAGGGATCCCATTTCTAACACTGATGACATCTCAAATGACATAATTGATGACATCACTGACAACATCATCCAATGAGTGTGTTAGTTTGTTTTATAGTTTACATGGTGGCGGGTAAATACCATGTTACTTTTCTACCTTATTTTTGTACAACCTGTGTCCAGCTAATCGGTGAAAGTGTTTGCAAAACGCATATGATACTAATGCATCATAGGTGTGTAGAGGTGTTGAGCATGTTATAAATCATTGTATTGAAAAGTAACTCTATGTGCAGGTGGCAGCATGTTCCACACAAGTTTTGGGTACTGCAGAAAAAGTTTCCAACAAGGCAAAGATTTTGGGTACTACATACTAAGGGCCATATTTACAACTTTAGTGGTGCAGGGCAGCGCAGCAAGCCACCTTGCTGCGCTACCCTGCAAAACAGGGAAAGGGCAAGAATGCACCATATTCATCCAATAAGGCAAATTCCTGTCCTTTTTCTTTGCTCTGACGTCATTTTGGCAATCTAGCGCCAATGCAGGCACCCTTGAACCATGGTGCAAGAGAGCCTATGTTGTAGGCAGGGATGTTTTTGTGTAGGAAGGTGCACCTTCCTGAACAAAATCCTAAGAGGCTTTTTCATCTTTCTATGTGTGCTGCAAAATGCAGCACACATAGAAAGATGAAAAAACGAGGAGAAATAAACATATTTCTCCGTATATCGCCTCCCCTGGGAAGGCGTATTTTTTTGGTGCATTCCCAGGTTTACAAGGCCATGGCAGTTGTGTGGGAACACCCACTCAATGCCCGTGGAAGGCATACTCAAGGCACAGTAACGCAAAACAGCCATTTGAGCTGCATTGCTTTGCTTTGCTCCATTATTTGTAGCCACTCAAAGCCATGCAAAGTGGTTTTGCATGGCGTCAAAAATATGGCTTAAAGCTTGCATCGCTCTTGCACCACTTTACGTGGTGCAAGAGCTACGCAAACTGGGTCATAAATATGACCCTGAGTATTGTAAGCAGCATTGAGTTATTAGACAGAATTGTCTCACATATGACAATTTCTACATAACATAGAAGACTGTGTGCACCAGGTACTAACCTATGTACATGTGCTTGTTTTACTTTAGAAGAAGGGTAAACTTTTCACCAGAGAATGAAGGCTTCAGGTAGTATAATCTTTAGTACCTTGAGACCTTGGTTTTTGTAAGTTAATAGGCTCTTTTTAGGCAGGTTTTGCATAGAGTGTACATTGTTCTTAGTAGATACTTTTTACTACTCTGTTGTGTATTTCTCATGAGAGTTTCACTAAATGCAACTGCATGGTACAGAGTAAACTGTCTCCCTATCGTAATCGCTGTTTAAAGTAGCCACTTGTATGCTGATATCCACTATGTTTCTCACTGTCAGTTCCGTGATTGTGAGGGGTTTGATACAGCTAAAGACTGTCCCTAGTAGAGCATTAGTTATGTAACAGGGCTTGAGTATCTAGAGGAACTTGGTTTTCTCTGAACAGTTGTTCACAGATTGAACACCGTGTGCAGTAAAGGTTACCCTTTTATCTGTGGTTGTTAGTCAACATGAACTCGGCTGCCCATTACGTGTATGGTATAGGGTCAATGTTGCTCATAACAAAAGCTTGTTTTACCTCTAAGGATTGTATGCATGATAGCATTAATGATGCTTTATATTATTCTGCGCTATTTTGCCCTTAATTTCATAGCTCCAAGGCCATAGCCGTTTATAGAGCAATGCGTACAAAAGAAGCTTGGATGATGTCATCAGTGATGCCATTTGAGATGTCATCAGTGATCTCATAAAACATGTAATGGGTGATGTGATATGTAAGGCCATAAGCAGTGCATAGCAGGGGCGCAGAGTATAGTTAGCTCTGCTAACTATATCTGGTGGAGTTCTGTACTGCTTATGGCCTTACATATTACATCACCCATTACATGTTTTTGAGTTCCAAATGTTAATGTTGTCACTGACATATTCACCTAACTATATTGTCACTTTAACCTTTGATTTTATCTGTCAATAATATATATATACAGTAAACATGTCTTCAAGGTTTGATGCTGTGGATTAAAGAATAGTAAACTATACTTACCAATATATACTTATTTCCACAATATTTTGGTTGTCAATATATTTGGCAGGATATTCTTTAGTACAATATTTCTGTAGTAAGTAATCTGACACACAACCATTGCAAGCAAAACTGTAATTGTGTAAGGCAGTTTGCTAAGTTTCTATGTTTTCAGAAATCATTCTGCTGCACTCTAGATAGCATTATCTGGGCATGGCCAGGGACGCGGGCACGGATGCTGATCAAGCTAGATGGCGGTCTCTCCTGCTCCTCGCCTCACCTCACGTCATCTCGCCACCCTCAGAGAAAGGGGTAAGCTCAGAGCCATGGGCCCAGGCCCGAGTCCGAGACCCCTGGAGACTCCATCAAACATTCCATCTCGTGCTACAGGCCACGGGGCCACGACTGCCCCTAGGACCTAGACTTCGGACCTTGGAACCCGGACCGAGCGCCGGGCGGCAGTTTCTCTGCTGTTCCTTGTCTCACCAGGATGGGGGGGAGACCCGCGAAACTTAGAAGCTCAGGCCCTGACCACCTGTTCCTCTCCATGCTCAGAGAGGGGGCTAAGCCCTAAAGCTCGGGCCCAGAGTCCCCGAAGCCCGGGCTCCTGCCCGCTATTCTGCCACAAGCCACGACTGCCCCTCGACCCTGGACCCTGGACCGCGGTACTGGAACCTGAATGCAGTGCATAGTGTGCAGGGGTAAAAGAGAGAAGACCCCCTTGGCGCAGTGCACAGTGTTTTGCAGCCCATGTGCATCAGCCTGTGCGCTGCTAGTAACCAAACTGACCATGACCCGCAGTGCACAGTTCATTGCAGCCCGTGTGCTGCAGCCTGTGCACTGTTAACAAATAGATTGGACCCAGCGAAGGCCAGGAACAAATGGGACAGCTCCAAGCAACAGAAGCATCAGTGTGAGGCAGGAGTAAAAGTAAGGCCGTAGGGCCATGACACATAGCTGGTAGATGAGGGGGCAGCTGGCATCTGGTCAGTTCAGCTTGTGCTATCCAGGTTGGTGTCATGTACCAGCTCCACACCCCCTTTAACACCTGCAGTCATGGGGCAACGGCGTAACTTCCCTATAACTGCCTCCTGAATCTCCCAGGCATTGCTTCTCCCACATTTCCCAAGCCAAGGAGGCCTCATGTGCCATAACAGCAGGCCACAGCCCCGGACCCGGATAAGCCATCTACCCCCTAAAAAGATAGCGTGCACATGCCCTTCTCACCAGGGGAAACGTCCTTGAGGATGAAGCCGGAATCACGATGTGCTTTCACAGCACCGGCAACAGAACAAATGCGTCTTTAGCATGCATTCATTCTGCACATAAGTTGTTACAATGATTTGCTTTAGGGGGGGCGCAATGGTGGAGTGGTGTTGGAATTTAAGTCTAAGACCTTCCCTACTGTTGCGCAGACTGGAGTTGGAATAGTAAATTAAACTATTCCAATATCCAGAGCCCCCCTCAGGCAAGTCCTTAAAATTACTTGCATGCAAAGCAAATGTGTGCTAAAGACACATTCGTCAAATGACGGAGTACCTAAGGCATGCGTAAAAAATGCATGCAGAATTCCATCGTACATTCCTCCCCAGTGCTCAGTGGAAAGATCTTTCCAGGGAGAGGTGAGGCGGCACAACAGCCACAGCACCAGGCCACCCTAGAGTGCTCGTGCCCCTCCCCCAGCACTTATCAGGGAGAGAAGAGGCGGTGCAACTGCTCCAGACCACAACTCTCGAGCCATGGTGTCGGGAAGAATGAGGAAAGGGCCATCGACGATTCAGTGACGAAGAAGAACAAGGAGGGTGGCACAAAGTCTCCTAGTAGGCATGGGGAGTCCTCTCCATTTCTCTGAAGATTTAACCAACAATGCTCTACTTCAACCACCCATTACCGACACCTGTGATGGATTCAACCGCCATAAATTTCAAAAACATGGAACAAGTTATGACAATGCATGGCTGTTAGTCGACTGCCTCCCAGGAAAACAAAACAGCAGAGCAGTATGTACATTGGACCCTCATAAGACAACGCTCTTGGACTTCTTCACAAACCCCTGTCACTGATAGGACAGTCAATAGTACAGATATGGTCACAGGAAAAGAGAGTGCCTCTACCTTACACCCTAACCCGGAGTATCCAACAGGGAAACCCCCGCTATTCACATTTCATACTATGATACACCCATCCCCGCCATCGCTGGGTGATAACACCCCCCATTGGTAGCCCTACGGAGGTGAACTAGGCAACAAAACCTGTAAAGCCTATGAAAAAAGCTGCATTGTTGGTAACACCCATTCTTAATGAAAAGTTTGACCTGCAGTCACCTCCTCAGATGAGCTCCTCCAAACACAATCTTTCACCAATAGTCATATAAAGTGGCAATTCACCCATTCTTTCAGATGTCACATCCTCACTCAAGGAGCCCCCTCAATGGGAAGTGCAAGGCCTCCACCACAGTGGCAATCAGATCCCAGTTACTGATATCATCTTTAGTCCGCCCGCAGTTCAATGGACCCGGGCTCCAAGAGGAAACATAATACTACTTTCACCATGAAATCCCTCCACCTGGATGGCTCAGTAAAATCCTGTAAACAAACCCAGAGGTACGGAACCAAATGACAAATCTCTCTTGCAATTTTCCTTCTTTCACATGGATTCCACCAGTAGCCCAGGCCCAAAAGACAGATTTCCCCCTGAAATAACGACATATCTCTCTAGCACAGTCTGGCCTCAACTTCTTCAAACTTTGCAATCCACAGTCTCTGCTTTAAACTATCACTCTGATAAATTGGATGTGCAAGTTGATCTTTTGAACCCACTGGCTGTTTTTGCGGCAGGAATAGACAAACAATTGAACAACCTAAACAAACTGATCATAAGAGCGCAATCAAACATCAACTTGGTGCAATCAGTATGCTGCTGCTTTCCTATAATCGAAAGCCTGTTCTCGTTCCCAACGTTCATTTGTACAGTTTTGACTGAAATCAGGAGGCGCCCTGGGGGACCCAGTTTAAGTCAACAAAACACAGTTGCAGTTACTCAACAAGCTCGCAAGGTGCACAATGACTCAAATTTAATCTCAAACACAGGAAATGAAGCCCCCCAATTGAGCCCTAGCACTCAGGCAACCATGGATGCAATGACACCAAGAACTGGTAACCGCCCCGCTGGCGCCATGAGTGCAAGGCCCCAGAGCGAACTGTAGCCTTCCTGGAAATGCGACCCCGACCAGTCAGGGGCACTGACAACATCTCCGCCCCCATTGAAGTTTCCCTCTTTTGGGAGTGAGATAGCCTCGGGAGAGATGGCCACCAAAAGCCACCCACCACTACGACCCCTCAGCAAGATGGAAAAGAAAAGGATTCAAAAACAGCAAAATAAGACAGTAGCACCATCACACCAGCAACTCGCAAACTGTTCCCAATATTTGCAAGTAAAAGTACAGAAATCATATATCCAAATAGGGCAGAATGCAGCCCCCTACAGTCACAGCTTCCCCCAACATAGACCCTAGATGCCGTAGCAGTGCCCACAGACTCCAAGATGCTGGAAACGCACCCCAAGGGTGAGCCAAGTCAACTGTCAGGGCACTCAGGTACCCGCAAAGAAGGAACGACATCTAAGCCAGCTATTGGGAGTTGAGCAGAGAGGGGCAGACCCAGCCACCTTCGAATCAAAGCACCAGTGGAGCAGGAGCCACAATCAGGATTGCCAATGTGAATCCGAGTGTACACAATCTGCCAACCTCCCAAGAGGCACCCACCAAACAACCCAATTTTACCAAAGCTGTTAGCGAAGACCCGGTACAATTTTCAATGGACTCTATTAGAGTAACGATAATTAAGGACCAGGGCCCCCTGACCCCTCATATGGAGGCAACGCAGAAAATTGAGCACTTACATCATTGCCCTCTGGTGGAGCACCAACACGGAACATTACTGGAGCCACATAAGATAGAGCAGGACCTGTGTAGGACCTGAGGACCCAATCAAGGACATAACCAAGAAACTTAGCCAAACCCAAATACCAGGCTTCTGTTCAGCCCGAAGTATCACTCGTAAGGTCCTCATTACATTCTAAATAGGGGGAACATTTCCAGGTTGCTAAAGTCTATCTCTGCACTGAGCAGATTGGAGTCCAGAAACATCATAGCAATCGAATTCCTTCCTCCTAAAGGTCATCAAATCTCAGAACCCACACTTGCAACATTCATTTCGACAACTGTCGTACAGCTAATATTTAGATCAGAGTTATTTAGCTCATGGGGTATCAAGATCATCCTGTTCAAAGAGATAGGTTATCCCACAGTAATAGTAACATCACCAACTCCCACAGTGCCTGGAAAGAAGAAACCGTTCTTAATTTAAAAAAATGCCCAGGGTTGTGTCATCACAAAACACAGCAAACAAAGGGTGCAAACCATAGACGACATAGGGAAAGACTAGGCTTGGCTGCCCGCAGCACTATCCAGCAGAAGCCTTGACTGAATTATTCCACGAGCATCTACCTACACCAAGCTGCTTTCATTATCCTTGTGTTCCTGGAATATCAACGGTCTCACCCAGAAACTACAGTCCCCAGACGTTGTTATGTTCTTAAAGAACCACAAAATTCTAACCCTACAGGAAACATGGGCCGAGACAAGCCTCCCAATTGTAGGTTACATCAAGCACTGGACACCAGCCTTCAGGGAGCATTAGCATTGCAGATCAAAAGGCGGGCTATCTATTTATACCTCAGTCAAGTTAAAAGGGACCATCAACTCATTAACATTCTAGGAGAACTGTCTGTCAGGAATGAAGATCGGTAATCTGAGATCACAGCAATTGATACTACTAATAAATGTCTAAATCTGTCCAAGTGCAAGGGAGAAAAGGTCAAAATGTAATCCTTAAATACAAACCCTGTGTGACTTAGCCAACGGTTAACCTAATGCAGCATGCTTGATCACTTGGGATTTTAATACAAATCTTTTCCGAGATCTCCCGGTCGACCACGAGGAACCCAACCTAGGGAGCACCCAGAACATCACTGAACAGACCAAGCCAAGCGGCTGCTAACGTAGCATGCTTGGCCAATATATGGTACTGCAACTTAGCAGTGTGGGCAACAAAATATTGAATGGTCGCTTTCCACAGGACACGCCGCCAAACTGGACGAGTACTGATGGGAAACCCTGCTCCTTCCTTGACTATTCCATCTGCAACGCTGAAATGTTCCCCCTTGTAGAAAATTATTACATCACTTCACGGGCAGAGAGTGACCATCGCCCACAGATCACGCTGTCATTCAATATACTGCACCATGCCTCGGCAAGGTTGACATTCAGCAGAACACGCACAGAGAATCTCATACAGCTCAAATGGACCAACTCCATTAGTGGTACTATTATGGCAGCATGTAAGGAGCACTTAAATGAAAACTGCACTAATAATGTATTCCCAATTAGGAATGGATAAACTTTACCGTGCAATTGCTCACAAAATGTGATCGACCTACCAGTCATCTTGTTTCCTGTAGTGAATCCATCACCTCAACCACGATTAAGGAACTCAAGTAAACATGCAACAAAGCGTTGAGGCCAGTTCAAAAGTCTCCAGGAGACAGTGAGCTACTCAATGCATTCAAGCAGGCACAGAAAGTCTACGGACAGGCAGTTTTTGGCAAGAAGCGCAAACGATTAGAGCATTTCTGGACAACACTTCTTTACACCATTAAGAACCCCAATTCTAGGGGCTTTTGGTCCTTGGTGAACAAACAAATGATTGGCCAAAGCGGCTTCTGCGGAGCCAATATACTGGAGGCAGAATGGGCATCCTTTCTAACCATGCACTTTTTAACCACTGAGGAGGAAGTTATCTCCATGGACAATAGTATGAAAATGGAACCTACAATTGCTATTGGAGCCTCTCATCAAGATCTGGACCCTTCACATCTTAATGCCAGGGACCCGGCCTCTATTACACCCTGTATAGTGTGTGCATTAATAAAAGGAAGAACAGATGGGGCCCCTGGACCCAACGGTTTGCCACATGCACTCTACAAACAAGACATCCCATTCTGGGCGAACAGTAGCCCAGGCTCTTTGACAACTGCCTAAGGTCCTCACAGTTAGCAGAATCATGGTGTGGCGCCATAATACACCCGATATATAAAGATGGCACTAGAGGGGATCCAAATAATTATAGTTTGATAGCCCTCCTTGATAACGACACCAAATACTATGCCAGCTTGCTCCTGGAAGATCGATGGCTATGGGTGGAACAAAATTGGCTAATCCCTTTCAACCAAACTGGGTTCATGGCAAAATCAGGGATTCTAACCAATCTAACGGCAATACCTGCCTTGATGGATAAAACTGCAGCCTCAAAATCTCTGATGCACTGCTGTTTCATCGACTTTAAGGCGGCATTCGATTGAGTGCCAAGTGTAGCTCTTGGGCTAAGCTACAGAGATGGGGAGTACCCCGAAACCTTTTGGAGTCTATACTCTAGCTACACTCACACACATGAATATGCATAAAACTGAGAGACGGCACTCACATATCTAGAAAAATTATGACATGACGAGGAGTGAAGCAGGGGTGCTTGTTATCCCCCCTGCTATTTAATCTATTTATTACAGACTTACCGCAGCTACTTGATGCTACTAATAGTCACTCCCTAAAAATAGGTGATGCCTGGATCAGCAACCTTTTTTACACTGATGACCTTGCCCTATTTAGTCACACAAGGGTAGGTCTCCATTGACTGCTTAATCAGTTGTACATTTATACAACCGCCAGCAAGCTAGAGGTGAACCGGAAAAAATGAAGGTTGTAACATTTGACTTAAAAAAACATCAGGAAAGAGGATGGTCCCATACTGGCAACAGATTTGTGTCGGATGAATCCTACAAGTACCTAGGGGTATACATCGATGCCAGAGACATTTTGTGAAGCAACGGGAAGGAGTTGAGGCAAAAGCCTTGACCCTTCAGGTGATGCTATCGAAATTAGAGAAATTGTTCTTGGGTCCAAACCTTTCTCCATTACTAGGATGGTTATGATGGCCAAAATCTCTCCCTTATTGACCTATGGCTGGGAAATTCTCCTAGGCAAAGACAATAGCCTGCTGAATAAATTCATCGTAAAGATCTAAAAGTGAGTCCTTAGATTACCAAAGTCCTCATCTGCCGATGCCTACCTTAATTGGTCACAAGTTACAGAGGGCCTGGCCCGGTAGCCTAGAGGCATTGCTATGGTCCGAAATCAGCTACAGCAGGCCCAGTAAAGCACACAGTCAGTTCCTTGAAGACTGCCAGCAGCTTCTGGATGTTAAAGACCTCTTGACCAGCAACTCCAATCAACTAAGGGCCCGATTCCGATGTCAGACGGACCGGAGTCTGTCCGACATTGGTCAGGAACTGTAACCGACCAACCTCCTGTCGTCGGTTACAGACCTGCAAGTAGGATGCGACCGAACCCTGTTCGGTCGCAATCCTATACTTATCAATGGGAGCATGCATTCCGAACGGAATGCATGCTTGCATCGTTATGTGCAGAGGTGCAGTTCATCCGTGCACCCCGTGGCAGGCACCCCAAGGTGCCTGCTACCGGGTGCAGGGATCAACAGGGGGGCCGCCATTCAGCAGCCACGCACCCATGGGGGCCCTGCTGGGGGGCCCCAAATACAGTTTCCCACTGCCTTTTTGTGCCGGAAAGACCGGCACGAAAAGGCAGTGGGAAAGTGCCATTGTACTCCCTCTGCCGGAAAGAGCCGGCTGGGGGAGTACTGAAGGCTTTCCGGATGGCGAACGGGCTCTCCGAGCCCGTCGGAAGCCATCCGGAAAACCGAGTTGGATTCCTTTCCGACCGAGCCCATCCGAATGGCTCGGTTGGAAAGGAATCCGAACGGGCAGGTCCGATGCGGTCTCTGACCGAGGGTCAGAGCCATTCTAACCGCATCAGAATCGGGCCCTAAATTTTAAAATGAGAAAGTGTGTTCGCCTCTGGTCATTTCACTCGGACAGGGCACTACTCACTAAACGCAGACATGCTTGGGCAGTTATCCGCAGCTATCAGCCAGCCACCCCAGCATCTTATCTTCCCTGTATGTATGACATCCATCAGAAGGCAAGACTATGGACCTAAGGCTGGGGGAGTGGCCATTTCTAAAAGATTTAGCCAGCTAGTGTCGCCCAAGTGGGTATACAACTTGTAGGGGCTGCGGCAGCTGCAAAGAATCATTCAAACACATCATATGCCTCTGCCCAGCACTGCGTAACGAACGTAGGAGCAGACCACGGAGAGAGTGGATTAATCTGGGAGTCTGTAAATGCCGGTAGGCCATCATTGCCTCTTTAAATCGTGACAACACAGTCCTCAACATTTTGCTGACGAAATTTGTCACCATTGCATCCAACATGTTCAGACGCTAGGGGCTCAACAGATGGGCTCTGCTGACTCTTCCAAGCTAACTGTTGAAATTGCTGAGTAACATTGAACTGTACCCAATAACAACAGACCCTTGAGTGTTGCAAACCCGATGGTGTCTACTTTGAGGATATCTCTACCGTTATCTATGTTATAAAATGGTTGTTTTTATATTGCACCAGCACTTTATCAGACTTTTGCTCTGCTACTAATGAGGATCGATTTGCTGCTATTGCGGTTGAAGTCAACCGGATAGCACATACCTGAAGTCTATTTTTTCTGCAAAAATGGCTGCCTTAAGGCATTAGCACTTTATCTGACGTTTGTGCTACTACCAATGTGGAATAACTAGCTTCTATATTCGCCTAGCTGACTAGTGCGGTATTTCCAGTATGTTTTAAATGACTGATTACACTGTCTTAATATGTATGGACCCGGCCTTTGTTTTATTAATTGAACCTGTTTCTAACATACACAATCCAACTGCTGTTTTTAACGTTGTAATATGTAATATGAGTCCAGTGTTCTTTTCAAATTGTAAAGGGCTTAAATAGCCATAAACAATAAAGTACATTATTGTGTGAGAGCATTAACCACGTGCTCTGGATCTTTATAAGTTACCCGGATGTTCAGTGTGCCTTTTCCATAAAGCATTCTTTAATTCTCACCAAACGGCAAAATTAACTGTTATATCACACTCTTTCAGGGTTCAGTTGTTAGTCTCTGGCGTTGCTGGCAACACAACAAAGTTATTGGTAAAACTGTAGTTGCATGCACTATGTAAGCAATTCTGCAGCCTATGAGGATTGGCTTCTTCAGTAGCATAGCAGCCTTTATGGAAGACAGGGTGATACTCATGAGCGCACATGCTTAGTTAAGCATTCGCTACCTAAAATAGTAAAACTATGGGGCATATTAGCAAGACCCACGTTAAAATTATCGCCGTTTTAGCGGCAGGAAACTGCCGCTAAAACGGCGATAATGGGCTTGCTAATATGCGTTATGGAATTCAATAGAAGCCCAGGTTAGATGTCCTGCACATCTAACCTGGGCTTCTATTGGAATTCCATAACGCATATTAGCAAGCCCATTATCGCCGTTTTAGCGGCAGTTTCCTGCCGCTAAAACGGCGATAATTTAACGTGGGTCTTGCTAATATGCCCCTATGTATTTTAAAACAAATTAGAAATACCATACTTTACATTTTGATTATTAAGAAAAATATTTGATGTTGTGCATTGTTATGTTCAAAGTTTTTTTCAAATGATGAGGTGGTGAATTTATGTCATAGCAAGTCTAAGAACAGTGAGGTTGTTTCATAGTAACTATTATACAGCAGTGTTAATAATTCTGAATAACTCCCTAAAATTTGCAGCAAACTATGGGGCATATTAGCAAGAACCTCGTTAAAATTATCGCCGTTTTAGCGGCAGGAAACTGACGCTAAAACGGCGATAATGGGCTTGCTAATATGCGTTATAGAATTCAATAGAAGCCCAGGTTAGATGTGCAGGACATCTAACCTGGGCTCTATTGGAATTCCATAACGCATATTAGCAAGCCCATTATCGCCGTTTTAGCGGCAATTTCCTGCCGCTAAAACGGCGATAATTTTAACGAGGTTCTTGCTAATATGCCCTATATCACTTACAAATAGGTGATATTTTAAATAAATAATCAATTTCAGAACTCAAAGAGAATTTTCTAATTCCCAAATCATTTCAACTCCTATTAGCCTCTACTGTATTGAGAAGATATCCAGTTATTTTAGTAGTTTTATTTCTGTGCAACAACTGGAGATCATGCCCGAAAGTAATAAGAAATGTACCCCCTCACCATTACCTCCAGAATAGATTTGGTGTTTTGTGCACATTATGAGAAAAGATATACGGAAAAAACGTTGCTGGATGTTTTTACCGCATTTTCTGCCATTTATTTCCACTAGCCTTTTGTTTGAAGTAAGCACGATATATTCATGACCAAATGTGAGATTTTCACATTGCTCTAAATTAGTTTTGATGGTAGAAATGTGTGTAAATACCAAGCTGCAGAATTTACAAATTGCACCAAACATTTTGATCATACAATGCTAATTTGAGCAATATGCAATTATCATATCTTTTTGTCACACTTGATGATTTGGGTAATGATGATACTAAACAGCATCAACTGATTTTCAGCAATGTCATTTAGAGGTGCACCCCTAGTCACCTCTAATATGAGTCACATGATTATTAGACCATGGTGTTACTAACGGGAGCAAAAGCACACCCGAGTAAATGTCTTTCTCTGATCACTGTTAAAATTGGGCAGTAATGTGTGGAAATGGTTTTTTAACCCGTTTTGACTCCATTATGCCATTTCCCCTTTTGTTCCCTCCCACCGAAGTTGATATATAAGTATATGGTATTTCTATGGCTCAGACCCAGCCAAAAGGGAGCAGAGCACTGTACATGGCCAAAGACAACCATAAAGTTAACGATTAATTGGAGAGGAAGCTGGGTTGTGGATGGTTAATGCATTGTCCTTTGCTGTTCTTTAAAGAGGTGGATCTTCTACTATTTCCTAAACTGGGGCAGAGTTGGGGCAGTCCTAATAAACACAGTGATGCTGTTCAGGATCCAGGACACATAGATTGAAAAGGCCAGCTGTCATGCTCTTTCTTTTTTACACTTCTTAGGCTGATGTTTTGGTGCCCTGACTACAGGTGGGCTGAGAACCACCAGAGATGGTATGCTTGCCTGCAAGATAAACGGGGTGCTGGTCATGATGTCTTTGTAAATGATGCACCTGGTTTTGAAGATGGTGCAGACTGGCAAGGGAAACCAATGAAGTTCCATCAGGCCCTGGACATGATGTGCAGCAGCATATAGGATGCCCCTAATGGGTACCAGTGTGGAGTCTGGGAGTCCATGTAGGAGAACATTACACCATCTAGAAGCAAGAGTATAAGGGCCTGAACAGCAGTTCTGAAGTTGCTTTCTGGAAGAAACAGTTTGACTTTCTTTAGAAGAGGACGCTGGTACCAGGCAGTTGTGTTTTTTTTTAGCAATTGTTGGACCTGGCCTTCTTGGCAGGCACCCCCAAACCTTATGCCTTTAACCTACAATTTTTGTTGCTGAATTTGATATCGATGGCCTTAGGACACTGCACTTTACCACTGCTAACCAGTGCTAAAGTGCTTGTGCTCACTCCACTAAACATGGTTTAATTAGCTTACACCTGATTGGCATATTTAATTTATTTATAAATCCCTTGTAGCATAGTATACCATATACCCAGGACATGTATATTGAATGCAACTAGTGGGCCTGCTGTACTTATTGTGCCACCTGCTTAAGTAGCACTTTAAAATGTGTCCCAGGCCTGCCATTGCAGCCTGAATGCAGTTTTAAACTGCTGATTCAACTTGCCAATATAAACCCCTGGCAAAGCTTTAGACTCCCTTTCTATTGTATATGTGTCACTCCTAAGCTAGGCCCTAGATAGCCCATAGGGTAGGGTGCATTGCAATTGAAAGGTTGGACATGTACTTTTAAGATGTACATGTCCTGGTAGTGAAAATCTCCTAAATTCTTTTTTCTCTACTGTGAGGCCTACCTGTCCTATAGGATAATATTTGGTTGCCTTCCTACATTTAATAAGTGCTAAATTTTGATTGGAAGCAGGCATCAAGTTCATGTTTGGTATCTATAAAATTGTAAAGAAAAATCATCTTTGAAGGTACAGTCTGATTTTTAATTGCAATTTTGAAAATGCCACTTTTAGAAATTTGGCATTTTCCTGTTCTTAGCCCTTTTGTGCCTGGAGTCTGTCTTGGGTCACTTGAATGGGTGTAACTGACAGTTAGACTTTGTGAATTCCTCCAAGACAGTCATACAATAGAGGGATTAGGTGCGCCTGAATGGGCCAAATGCCGGTAGGGTGAAGGGTGGAGCTGAGCCCGGCCCCACTTGCAACTGAATAGACTGTGGTCTGTCTTCACACAAAAGATCTATCACCTCCACATTATCACTGCAGCCAGCTTGGAGCCGGGGCAGGGGAGTCAGGAATTTCCATACACTTCAAAGAACCGTTCTAGAAGTGTATTCCACCTTCCAGAGGAAGGGCACCAGGGTATAAAAATAGGGCCTTCAGACCCACTCTTCAGTTCACTCCTGACCTGTAGAAGGACTCTCACAGGACCTTCTGCTGCTGTGACCTGCTGTGCACTCTGCAAGACTACTTTGTGCTTCCTGGTGGAAGGACTGCTTTTCTGCCTAGACACTGCCTTGACCCTCAGAGGCCAGCCCTGCTGTTAAGCCCTGCATCTTCACTTGAACCCATGACTACCAAAGTGACTCCAAGGGCTAGGTTAATGGCCTCCTTTTCAGAGCCACAGGGACCCAAAAGGCTCTCACCATCTTGAACATGTACCTGTACCCCAGCATGAGTGAGTCCTGAACCCCAAGTAGTGATCACCAGTCCTGGATCCTTGTTTGTGGTGCTAAAGATATCAAGATAGCCAAATTCAAAAACATAGGGCCCGATTCACAAAAGTAATCTGAGACAAAATCCTAACTTTACGACTTTCGGTATTCACAAAAGGCATTTAGGAGTAGTAAAGTTAGGATTCCTAACTTTACTACTCCTAAATGCCTTTTGTGAATACCGAAAGTCATAAAGTTAGGATTTTGTCTCAGTTTAGGAGCAGTAAAGTTAGGAATCCTAACTTTACTACTCCTAAATGCCTTTTGTGAATACTGAAAGTCGTAAAGTTAGGATTTTGTCTCAGATTACTTTTGTGAATAGGGCCCTGAGGACCCAGATGGCCAAAACCTGCTCTGAGATGCTCTGAGAACTAAGAGTGGGCGGAGTTCACTGAGTTGTACCCGCGTGAATTCCGCTGAGTCACCTAAAAACTCTGCGTTATTCTGCTGAGTTTCATGAGTAGCGGAGTTCCCGTCCTTAATTCTAAGGGGCAGTTGGGTCAGTTCAAAACAAATATACAAACAAGTAACAACAGTGCTAAGAACAAGGGGGAAATCCCTTGTGCAAACACTTCGTTTGTTGAACTGCCAGCACTGTCCCTGGAACAAGACAGAGTAAGATGTGGCTATGTGGCTATTCTATGCAGCCCAGTAGTAGTAATAGTACCACTCACCTTGGGGAATCCGCTACCCTCGTGCCGGGTTCTTCTTCTTGGCCTTGCCAAAGATTGCACTGCCCAGCACCATCACCCGCTCCAGAATACTGGGACTCAGCTTCACGGGCGACTCAGCTTCACAGCCCTTGCTGTCTATTCCTGGGGGTGAGGGGTTGCAGGGAGAGGTGGTGCTGGGGCCCGTCCCAGGTCTCACTCCCCTGATCCATTCCTAGAAGAGCACTCAGGGGGCAGCGCACTCTGTCCTCCTGTTCGGTCTGACTGGTCTGGCTGGTCCTTGGGATAAGTTTCCTCCTTGCCTGAGCCGAGACCTGTAGTGAACCAGCAGCAACCGAAGCCATACAAAGCATGGGACCACCCTCTCTGAAGTCCTGAAGTTAGAGAGAGGGAGGCGGCACAGGACGATGCAATGGGAGGAGGGAGGTGTGTTTACAGGCAGGCTGTGAGAGATTGTTATGGTGCACTGTGGGGACACACACATTCCTCTGGCAGTGCGGATAGGCGGAGTCGGTCCATTTCATCATTGGTTAGATATATTAGCCAGTCACTGATCTGCCTGGCTACTCAATTGTTCCATTCCATTGGACAGTGCTTTGTGTCCACAACTAAATATTGGAACTCGAAGCTCATTCCTGTTTCAAAGATAACTGCTGTGCTAGATGCTCCGTTATGCCCGGGATGGCAGAGTTTTGTGAAACACAGTGCTTCATGCGGAGTGCGGCGTGGGCAAAGCTCCGCAAACTCCACCGACGGAGCAGAGATTACTGCCCACACTTACTGAGAACCAGTAGGAGACAGGGACCAAACTGCTCGCCTATCCGCCCAAGGTGCATCGCCGGTCAGATTGACTTTGCGGCTTCTTCTGCTACATTCTTCTTGAGGCAAATCCTGTTCAGCGGTCCTTCGCCAAAGGGGTATCCGGCCTCATGGAACTGTCTTCGGCTACAGCCCACTGCCTGGTCCTGCTGGAGATATTTGACTACCAAAAAAGAGACAAAATCCAAACATAGAAAAGTTCACTGCAGCTTCGACCCAAGGCTTCCTGACGATGACACTCCCTCCTTAGACACTGCTTGCAGTCTTGCTCAAATTAACCTTACTTTCTCCGAACATTTTTCTCAAAATTTCTTCTAAGTCTGAAGGTAAGCATTGACAGTGCCTAATCCACTTCTTGTATTCAAACCATGCTCCATCGCGGTCAGCCACATTTTTCGACTTTGACTCAGTCTTGAGTGACTGATCTTTTAAGCAATTACTGTTCCTAAAAACTATAAAAATTCATAACTCCAGTTCTTCTGATTAGATTTTTGTTTTTGCGGTGTTAAATAATGTATTACAATTTACTCTATTTTTCTAAATTGTTGTGGGATTTGTCTTGTGGTGTGTTTTCACTTTATTGCTGTTTGTGTGCTGCATAAATACTTCACACATTGCCTCTAAGTTGAGCCTGACTGCTTTTTGTGCCAAGCTACCCAGGGTTAAGCACAGGTTAATTTAGTGACTTTTTGTGATTCACACTACTAGGGATTGTGGCTGCTGCTTGTCCAGGGCACACACCACAGTCAACCAACAAGCCAATAACTCACATTGGTGTTCAGCGGTGTCAATTAGAACCTGTGTTTGTACAGTACCATACAGTGATTTGTGTTTCACAAAAAATCCAAGATAAATAATTTTACACCACAGTTCACCTCTTTTTAAATTCTTCCTTAGCTTTCCACTGTCTGTTTTCTCCCTTTTCTAAATGTACGTGCCCCTACCTTCCTTTCTTTTTTTCTCACCATGGAGATGAAGCTGTGCAACTTTGACACCCTCAGCAGATCTAAACTGCTGAAACTCTGCAAACAGAGGGGCTGAAACCAGAAAAGAGGGCTACCAAACTGGATCTCCTGGTAGCTCTCTGAGCCGTTGAGGATATGAAGAGGTGGCAGTCTGCCTCAGGAGAGGTGGATGGTAATGACAATCAGGAGGAAGAGAGAACAGTGACAGAGGATGGGGGAGAGAGGACCCAGTCCAGGGTCCTGAGTTGCAAGGAGAGCCAAACTCAAGCCTTGCAGATGACCAGGAGGGGGCAGTGGGCTGTGTGTCTGCCAGGGGTCTGACCCCAGAGAAACTAGAGAAAAGAGGAGAGGAAGCTGAAGCTGCAGCTGGCCAAAAAAGTCAAATCTGAGGAGAGGATGGCAAGAGAGAAGGAGAAGGCTGTGAGGGCCTTGGTTGAGAAAAATACTACTGTAGCAATAGTGTCTCTTGACTGTTATTGAACATTCAAACATTTTACATTATTCCTCTGGTGATTTCCTTTTATATTAAGTACTTGTCACTGACCCCTCACTTTTGTTTTCACTTCTGAGGGAGTAGAGCGTACAACACCCTAAATAGCTACATGGATTCTAGGGTGGGAAGGGTACAGTTTTAAGACTGCTCCAGACACAAAAACAGAACAGCTCCAGACACAAAAAGAAGCTCCCACAGCCACAGAGACTCCACAGAAAAGTCGACCCTACAAGGCACTGAAGGGATCTGATCCCCTGCAGGACCATACTCAAAGCGGGGGAGATACCCCGGACAGGGGGGGAAAAGCCTGAAGGGGACGGCCGGGACCCTCGCTGGCGCTTCGGGAGAGACCGAGCGCGAACCCACCTGGTGCCCACTGTGGTAAAATCCACCTCTACTCGGGGAATATCCAGGGTAGGCATGAGGACCCAGGGACAAGGGGGGCACTCGAGAAGCACTCAAGATGCCAGTCGGGGGACACTGAGCCCACAGACCCACACATAGGCCCGAGCCCGGATGAAAATCTTTGACAGACGGGAAAACCCAGGTTTCGGAAGATCGGCGCACATGAGGGGAATATAGCACAAAACAAGGCGCCACTCGTCTCCGGAGGGGGCGCTCATTGGACACTAAGGACCTAATGACACCTAAAAAGACGCAAACAAACAGAGTCTCCAGCTACTTTACTCCTACGGAGACAAGGGGGCCACCAACAGAAGGCAGACAAGAAGGAGAGATGGAACTAACCAAAGAGAACCTGTTAGCCTGGTAGGAGGAGGAGCCTGTCCCCAACATGGCCATGCGGAGCTGATGCTCGGTGGTGAACCCTCTCACCCGCATCCTGAGCGGCGTCTTGCCGCACTGTTATCCCACCCAAAACAACGATACCTCAACAGGAATGCTGGCTGATCTATGCTGTGACATAAGAGCGCCCAGCGGAGCTTCCGAGAGAGGTACGGCTGCAGGAGTATGCAGGGAGACTGCTCCGGATTAGGTAGGGAAGGAGTACTCCGAAACACCCAGGGTCCCCCTACCACTGGGATCCTGCCCAAATGCCCAACACTCACCAATGCTGCTGGGAATGGGGAAGATCTGCGGACTTTGGAACTGTCCCTTCCACCTCTCCTCTCTCCACTCCTGACCTGGGGGCGAACTGGAGGATGAGGCGGACGGCGTTTACTAGCAACACTGTGACTGGTGCTCTTGATGGAACTTTTACGATGCCCCCTGGGTGGAAACCAAAACTGTCTGTACTTACCGCGGTGCCCGAGCAACTTTGGCTGATACCCGGTGGAGCTGTCATATGCAGCTATAGAGGAGTTTGGCTCTGGTTCACCCCTCGGCCGGCACCTACCCAGCCAGACATCATTTTCCTCGCCTCCCCATTGTGTTTTCCTACCTGCATTCCCTACCCCTGTTTACCATTCCCCCTCTACCTCTTCACTCCCCATAAGACGTGGGTCCGCGCTAATAATCTCACATTATTGTGTAATCTCATGTTTTTTCTTTTCTCCTATGTCTATACTTGTCTATGTAATTATGGAACCTGTAACTCTATGATCTTCATGTAAAGCGCTCTGATACCTCCGGGTCTAGCCAGCGCTATATAAAACTTTGCAAATAATACCGCGGTGCCCGAGCAACTTTGGCTGATGCCCGTGGAGCTGTCATATGCAGCTATAGAGGAGTTTGGCTCTGGTTCACCCCTCGGCCGGCACCTACCCAGCCGGACATCGGACATCGTTTTCCTCGCCTCCCCATTGTGTTTTCCTACCTGCATTCCCTACCCCTGTTTACCATTCCCCCTCTACCTCTTCACTTCGCATAAGACGTGTGTACGCGCTAATAATTCTCTCATGATTGTGTAATCTCATGTTTTGTCTTTTCTCCTATGTCTATACTTGCCTATGTAATTATGGAACCTGTAACTCACTGATCCTCATGTAAAGCACTCTGATACCTCCGGGTCTAGTCAGCGCTATATAAAACTTTGCAAATAAAAAGACTGAATATGTCCCTGTGGCACATAACATGGCTGCTGACTACCTATCTCACATGCAAACTGGTAGACAGAGTAGATTAAGTATCATACATTGAGGAGTCTGTATTGACCATTAGTGTTCCGCTATTTTTAGCAAGAATGGGATAAGCTCATGCAGGATGATGACACCTTAGCTAAAGTTTGGGAGATTATTTTAAATGATTGGTCATTTAAGTTTAATGAGCTGAGTGACAATGCTAAGAGTTTTTGGGAGGTGGAGAATGAGTTGTGTGTAATGTGGAAGGAGATCCCGAAAGGTGCAAATTAATGCCACTGAAACAAAAACTTTAGAAAGATCTGCAGACCCTGACGATGAGAGCAAATATTCAGAAGTCTCTCAGGAGTAAAGCAATAACCATATACTGATTCCTGGAAAGGGGTTCCATCATTGAGAGAAAAGTGAGAGACTGTTTGAGGTCTGCCATGAGTGATAAAACCAAACCTAACAGGAGGCCCCCTTGGTCACCAGTAGATATACCTATCAAACCATGGGACATGCTAGCATTGGGCATTACTGGGCCATTTTATCAGTCCAACATGGTTTGTAGGTGTAATATAGTTTTAGATGGCTACCACTCTCACTGACCAGTGAATATTCTCAGCACTAATGGTATGAATAAATTCCTTCTTTGTGGAGGGTATCCTGGGCACTTTGGTGACTAACAATGGGGTGCAGTTCACCTCAGATGACATGAATGGGTTCTTGACCGAGATTTCTATACAACACTTTAGGACTACCTTGTACTGCCCAAAACCCAATGGTTTATTTGAGTGGGTAAACAGAATGATAAAGGAGTGCATTCGGTTGGCTAGTGTGTCAGGAACTCAGGTAGAGAAATTGCTTAATAAAATGCTTTGGTCCACCCACACCATCCCTGACCTGGATATCAAGATTCTTTCTTCTATGCCACCCAATGGTAAACATCTAGTTACGAAGTTGTCAACCAATTAGTTGAATCGCTGTAATCACATATTGGCCCAAAGAGAGAATGCAAGTGTGTGTTACCACATCAGAATGATTATAAGAGAAGGCATGAAGTGAATCATGGGCAAAGGAAGGTAGATGGGATGTGGGGGAATAGATGAAGGTCAGGAAACCAGACACACAAGAAAAAGGGCAGTGATTTCACCAAACCCATGAAGATAAATTACGTCAAGCGCTATGTGGTTTTTCTATAGGATGGACGAACACCGTGCATTGATAGATTGGAGAAATGCTCCACTATTTCCAGAAGGTTTTGTGGGCCAGCTACTCAAGTGACGTCCCATGACTCATGTTTCGGTGACACAGTGGCTGGTTCAAGGAGCTAGCAAGTGCCAAGTTGTCACAAAGACTATGTGATGGAATAACTTTTTTGGGGGAGGGAAGATGTGATGTGTTGTCGATCGGTCCTTCTTTACACCTTTCACCTTGCCCTGCCCTTTCCACTCCTGTCATTAGTATGTTCATCTGGTAGAATGAGAGCTCGGGTGTTGGTGTGAGGAAGTTGAGAGAAGCCTGCTGGATAGAGGTATAGATAGGAGATACCTGTAATTTATTGGAATAAAATCAGCTTTACCAGTCATGTGTGAGCTTCATTTCTACAGTCAGCATGTTGCATGGGGGAGGCTATATTAACTGAAAGCCAGTGGTCAACAAAGCAAGCAAGGATAATTTGGCCTCAGTCTATTAGGAGCATTATTTCTGAAACAGACGCAAGTAACATTTGTGTCCAATTTAGCCTTGCTGCTCAGGTCTGAATGGTCGCGTTTATGTTCATAAATTCATGCAAATGAGAACCTGTCACTCATGTTCTACCCTAACTGATACTGCTTAAAGAATATAAATAGATAGGACACGTTCTTAAAGATTATTACACATAAGTGTCTTTAGAGGAAAAAAATCCCTAGTTTCAAGCTGTTGAAGATGAAACACTGCCATTTCCTTTACATTTCTTTTTCACTTTAAGCCTCCGAGTTAGCTCAGAAATGGCACTTTCCTGAATATTGTGTCTTAGACATCCTTGGAGTGAATATGCAAATGAAGCAGTATCTATGGGAAAGGAGATAAGAGGGTATTTTTAACAGTTAAAATGAATTCATTAAAATGGTTTTTCCATAATGCTTCCTTCTGGCCTAGACTTCAATCTAAGTCGCAGGGCTGAAATGACATCAAGAGGGCTGTGAGAAATGGCGCGAGATTACATTTGCACCCGGTAGGAAGGATTTGCAATATCCTGTGGCGGATATCAGAGCTCGCGATCTGCATGCGCAATCTGAACTGTTAGTCCCCGTCACGGGGCTGCAGCATCTTCCAGCTAAGTCTCATTTATATCCCAGGGCTCGCGCATAAGCGACCTGCATAAATGGAGGAAGTCGATGAAAGCAGCTCTTTGAACTCCCAATGCAGAACAGGGATGCTTCAAAGCGGTGCAGAGCGGGCAAATGCAGTAGCACCTTAAACGGGGCGTGTCACTCGCTAATTTATAAATATTGGCTGGTCACGTGCATGTCCAGAAATATACAAGGAGCTTGAGTATAAAAAAGGGAAATCTGCACATGCTGTCTTACTTTCTCGCATGGGTGCAGATTTCTAGCCTTTACGAATTCACAAAAAGGTTTGCAAAAGTGCATCTGGGAGGCTGAAACAGTCACAGCTTTCCAGACGCACTCCTGAAATTTACTGGCAAATTCCATTCTTGCACGAGAAAATATACACGTTTATATATATATGTTTATGCGAATGTCACTGAACAAGGGCACATTCTCAGAGGAGAAAACCCCTTTCGCTACACACCCTCTAATTTCCCGATTTCTTTGCCCCTGACAGGAGTAAATCACGGACCATTTCCAGAGTAGGAATGGGTCAGATGAGTTTTCTAATATCCACAAGGATATGTATATGGGTTTGTGCAAATATTCAGGGCACTCCTTGCCTGGACGGCCCACCCTGCGCTCTAAGGGCAGATCTACTCATCTTTACACTGGTGAATATTTTTAGAAAAGTAAAACCACGATTTGTGGAATTCTAAGTGGCTTTAAACTCCTAGCATGGTATTTGCAAATATGAATTAAATATACACGAGCAAATAAATTGCAGAAAATGGATCAATTTCTGGCAAGTGAACAATCGATTCTTCTATGAAAATTAGTAGTTTCCGTAACTACAATAAGAATTTCTCGTTCCAATGGCTGTTGGAAGGAAGCTTAAGATTTTCACCAGTCCGGGTTCATATCTTCCAAGCTCTTCTTATCCTATGCTAAGGTGAATTGAGTCGTATGGTGGAGTTACTATTAACCAACATTGCTAGATGGACTAAGTGGCACTTTTTCCCTTCCCTTGTGAAAAGATATTCACGTGTTAAAAATTGTAAGGCAGGGGCGTGGCTTAGGAGCCGTCGGAGATGGCCGCTGCTTCAGAGAGCTCCGCGGCAGTGTAGAACGGCGGGAACACTCCAGGCTTATAATTCCACCGTTGGATCACAGGAACAAACGCCCATACGTCGGAACCTCTGCTCCGTCTAGTGTGACTTGCGCGGAGAACCGGGTGAGCGCAAAAGATGAATTTCTGACTCTTTTTGCCGGCCGCGGCGCGAATACAGTCGCGGCCGCCATTTTGTTTTATGTCATCAAGCGCTCCTCGCGTTTTCCCGCCTGAGGCGTCTCAAAGTTGTTTCTGTCAGGAAATAATGCCGAATTCTGACACCTTTACTCTCCGAATACTTCACATGGTTTCCACCTGAATCTTTGAATTTTGAGCAATTTCCTCTGTCATTGCGAGGTTATTATGCTCTTCAAGTCGCTATTGCTCTAAAAATGTGCATTAAGTGAAATGAACTGCTCAGTCTGCACACCGGACTCTTCAATACCTAACAATTCAGTGTTTTATCATTTGTAGAATTGGGCAGTGTTCCCTTCATGACGCAGCGTTTGTTTCCAAGTGCATTGTTAATTCATTGAGGCTTAGTCTTTCGTCTGTCAATCATCAGCCTCAATACTTTTAAAACTCTGAAAGAATCATCCTCAAGGTTTACTCCTCATTATTGTTCAGAGAGACTGGATATCAAAATACTCCATGGCAATGCCTGGCAAGCCTTCTAAAAATGCCAAAGGTGCATCCTTGGAGGACCACAACCCTTTTAGTGTCCTGCAAGATAACAGGGAAGAGGATAACACAGAATCTGTCTCAAGGGACTTGGGTCCCTTAGCATCTCGTCTTTGCTCCAAACAGGGTTCCAAGATACCCTCAGCGTCAACATCCACATCAGGCAAACGAGCGAAAGTGAATCCACCTTCGCCTACTAACTCTTCGAACGTACTCTCCATGGAGCTCTTACTTGAGGAAATTCGGGCACTCAAACCTCATATGGAGGAAACCAATACCCGTTTACAGAGTCTTGAAGACAATTGGTCTCACACTGAAAAAAGAATTGATGGCCTAGAGAAACGAGTTGACTCTGTTCAGGAAATCACGGGTCAAATCCCCTTATGCATAAGGAGATTACACAGCTTCAAAAGCAGATTGAAAATTTGGAAAATCGTAACAGGCGTAACAACTTACGCATTTATGGTCTGGTTGAAGGTCTCGAAGGGTCTAATCCAATATCCTTTTTCAGTCCTTTTTACCAACTCTTCTTGGTCTTCCTGAATCTCCAAAATTGAATATACAACGAGCACACCGATTGGGACAGAACTCTCGTACTTCATCTCCCTCAGTGAAACCTAGGGGCATTATCATATATTTTCTGGAGTATACCAAATTACTTACGGTCCTTCAAGCAGCTAGACAACGAGGAAGAATTTCTTGGAATGGTTCTAGCCTCTTTTTTGCCCAGGACTACGCTAAACTAACAGCTGAACGTTGGAAAAAATTCTTGGACATGAGACCTGCACTTCGTAATTTGAATGCTCGCTATGGCCTGTTCCATCCTTGCCTCTTCAAAGTCACCTACAACAACAAAACAACAACTTATGAGGATCCAGCGCTTCTCCAAGAGTTTTTGAACTCATGTACAGCTGACATGGACATAACTAGGCCATAGATGGCTAACTAAGTTAAATATTGACTGGTGTCCTATGTTGTGTTCTTCTTTGTGATGTACCCCATTCTTGTTGTATTGTGTTAGTATGCTGTGCTGTCATATGTTTCATTAATATGTTATTTTTCTTTCCTATCAGGTTCCAATCCTGTGATCCCTCATCTTGATGTTCTCTTCATTTTTCCTGGATGATGTTCCCCTTGCCGCTTTCATCCTGTGGGCCTCTGTTCGGCGTCCTACCTCCCTCATGTGGCTTCACCTTCCCCGCGTCTATTGTTTTCTGTGGTATGTTCTTTTGTTATCGTACTTTGCTATCAATTGTGTGATCTGTTTTATTAGTTGTGTTTCTTTTGGTAACTTTCCCTTTTTTCTTCTCCTTTTTGTCACTTACTTTTCATTATTAATTGGTCTGTCTCTTATCTTGCATACTCACCTACGTTTCTACCTAGTTTTTGTCTCTTCTCCTATTTTATATATATCTGTATCTCTATCTATTTCTTCTTCATGTCAGGTTTTCACTCTCTTACTTCCACTTATATGATACAAATTTTCAATTATTGTTATAACTGTTCTTATCCAACTTTAGAATCTAATATAAATATTTAGATGTCGCTAAATATAACTTGGAATGTTAAAGGTTTGGGCTCTCCCATTAAACGTCAGCGAGTGTTATCACATATTGCAAGTTTAAAAGCTGATATAGCTTTACTACAAGAAGTTCATGTGAAAGATACTGAAATACCCAAATTGAGGCGTCACTGGGTAAGTCACGTCTTTGCATCGCCAGGGACAGGGAAACGGAATGGAGTGGCTATTCTCTGTCATAAGCGTTTAGATGTTCAATTGTTACATCAAGATAATGATTCTGATGGTAGATGGGTAGCAGTGTCTCTAAAGATTAATAAGATTCCTTTAACTATTGTTAACATATATGCTCCCACTAATCAGGATAAACAGTTTTGGCCCCATCTCCTGTCTTCTCTGATGCAATATACTGTTGAATATTTAATCCTAGGTGGCGATTGTAATATGGTTATGGATCCCTTTATCGACAGAAGGTCTAACTCGAGGTTCTCCCACTCCCCTATGCATACTCAGTTTACCTCCTCTATCTCACAAAGATCTCTTGTGGACTCCTGGAGACTCTGTCATCCCACTTTACAAGAATACACTTATTTTTCACCTGCACACTCATCTCAATCTCGGATAGATTATCTTTTTGTTTCAAAAGCTTTAGTTCAACATATTTCCCATTCTGACATAGGCGCTATACTAATCTCCGACCATGCCCCAGTATCTTTGAGTTTAGATTTACTCCCCCCGGTTAAGGGTACTAGGCGTTGGAGGTTTAATAATTCACTTTTATTAGATACTAAATTCACGTCTGCCTTTCAGGAATTTGCAGATACATTCTTTACAGATAATGAATCTCCTCAAACATCTCCTCAACTTATTTGGGATACCTTCAAAGCTGCCTCTAGAGACTTCATTATTTCGTTCATTGCACAGAAACGACGTATATCCTCTCACTCCATACTGGCACTTAACTCACAAATTAAAAAATTGGAACATTCCTATTACACAACCAAAAATCAATTCACTTTGAATGCACTTATCAAAGCCAAACTTTCGTTTAACAAACTTTCAACGGATTCCGCAAATTTGTATCTACTCAAATCCAGTGCCAAATATTATACTGCGCAGAATAAATCTGGCAACCTTCTTGCTAAATATCTTAAGGTTAAAAAGGAACGTGCTAAAATTGAATCTATTGTAACGTCTTCTAATAATATAGTTCATAAAGATGAAGATATCTTAGCAGAATTCACTAAATTTTATCAAAATCTATACACGCCAGAAACAACCCCCATGTCAATGACATTTCGAAATACCTATCCTCTATTCCCTCACCATCCTTCCCAGATGTTGACTTTTCCTCTTTAGAAGATGATATACAACCTAAAGACATTCTTACAGCGATTCAATCGCTTAAAAAGGGAAAAACACCAGGGCCTGATGGATTTACAACAAAATTTTACTTACATTTCTCTAACCTCCTTATTCCCAAATTGTATCAATTATTTGTATTTTTTATAACATCCCAGAAATCTAGTGGTTCCTTTCAGGAGGCTTTGATTTGTCTTCTTCCCAAAGAACAGAAAGACCATACATTGTGTAAGAACTATAGACCCATTTCTTTAATCAATTTAGACTATAAGATTTTTGCGAAAATTCTTGCTTTACGTTTAGATAATGTACTGCCAAGTTTAATTGCCAAAGAACAATGTGGTTTCATTAAAGGTCGTCATCTATCTGACAATACCCGTCTCTTTTTAATGTCCTTAGTAAATCTCAATCTTATAAACATTCATTAGCGGCGGTGGCACTAGATGCTGAAAAAGCATTCGATAGGGTGAATTGGCAGTTTATATTTTCAACATTGGCTTGGTTTGGTTTTGGCCCTAAATTTCTTTCTTATATTTCGCTATTATACTCATTTCCTAGATCTTTTATTCTAGCCAATGGTCTTGTCTCTCCCTCTTTTCCCCTTTACAGAGGTGTCCGGCAAGGCTGCCCACTTTCTCCACTTTTATTCATTTTGGCATTAGAACCCTTTCTCATAAGAATTCGTTTAAACAAGAGTATCACAGGTTTTCCATATGCCGACAAACAACTTAAACTTTCAGCATACGCTGACGACATTCTCTTATTTATTTCCAACCCCCAAACTTCCATACCGTCGTTTTTATCAGAAGTCTCAGACTTCGCTTCAGTTTCAGGTTATAAACTTAATATTGATAAATGTGAAATTCTCCCTTTGAACAAACATTGTTTTCATGCTGATTTTTTAGTCTCCTCTTTTCATTGGAGCCCATCTCAGATTAAATACCTAGGCCTTAAATTCACGCCTCTATTAAAGATACTGTGGCTCTAAATTTGAAAAATTTACAATTAACACTAAATAATTCTACGACAAGATGGCATCCCTTGTTTCTATCTTGGTGGGGTAGATTGGATTCTATAAAAATGATGCTAGTTCCAATAATCTTATTTTTCTTATCTAACCTCCCAATTAATATTCCTAAATCCTGTTATAAGACTATCTACAGTATCTTATCAAAATTCTTGTGGCAAAATAAGAACCCTAGGATGTCTCTATCCAAACTCAAGCAACCTAAACACCTAGGTGGAGTCAACTTTCCTGACTTCTCTTTGTATCATGAATCGTTTGTTCTTAAACACTCATCTTCTTTACTATCTGAAAATATAGGAGATTCCCTTTCCCAGCCCTTATGGGTGGAAATTGAAGCTTCTTTCATCCATCCATTCACTTTTGAAGAATTTGTGTCCATATCTCGCACTCCGGCAAAATTTTCCCTTCCTATTCTTAAAAACACATGTAGAATCTTTCATCCTCTTATATTAAGTGGCCTAGATGATCGTACTAGATTTTTACAGTCCGCAATCTGGTACAATAAGTATATTAAGATTAAGAATAGAACCCTTTTTGGAAGGAGTGGTTGGACTCTGGTCTTAAATGGACTCATCAACTTTTCCAGGGTGATACTTGTATTCCTTTTTCTATAAACCAAGCCCGTTTATCCCTACCTCTTTCCTATCATTCTAAATATAAGTTGATAATTAAGGCTGCCCAGACCTCCTATGATACACTCACAACCTCAGCTGCACATACTGATCCATCTCCCCTCACACTCTCGTTTTTATGCTCTTCTCCATGCAGCTTCCCAGATTTATAAGAAATTAAGAGATACCCCTGTGGTTCGTAATAAGTCTAAAACGGAGAACGACTGGGAATCTGATCTACATACATCCTTTTCTACCTCAACATGGGAAAAAATTTGGATCAAAATAAGGAAGTCCTCTAGAGCAGCAAACACCACACAAACTTTATTTTTCATATATAATAGACTTTTGATCACTCCAATTAAATTGCATCATATAGATCCTGATATTTCCTCTACTTGCTGGTCTTGCCAGGCCCCTGAGGCTGACCTTAATCATATGTTATTTACATGCCCTCCTATTCACGATTTTTGGCTCAAGGTGTGGCACCAAATTAACAAAATCTATCACACCCAATTTCCTTTTTCTTTTTACATATTTTTCTAGGTAGCATCTCAGAAATATGGACATCTTCTGACATTAATGTCTCCATTGTTGACTTACTTATAGCGGTGGCGTTTCAACAAATCACTAAGTCATGGAAAAATGCATCTAATGTTTCATTTCAGGCCTGGTGGTACGGAATCTGTTATAATCATAGGTTAGATAGAGCTTATGTTCACCCAATTACTCTTGCTATTAAACGAGATTTGCTGTGGCTACCCATTACTACTTTCCTAGATGTATCTGCCCAATGTTTACCTCTACATCGTCCTCTTCTTGAGGAAGTGTCCAAGCCTCCTTGAACTTTATAATATCTACTGGTTATATCACTTGAGCTGTATTTTAGGTATAAAGTAACTTGTTAGGATAAGCACTAAGTTAATTCGAATTTGTATTTTATTGCATGACCAATTATATTATGTGATATATTTTTCCTTACCCCTGTTTCCTTTCCTTCCCCTCCCCTTTTCATTGCTCTTGCTTTTTATTGTGTATTGCATTGATTCACTGTACTCTTTGTAAATTCATTTATTCATATTCAATAAACTTCCCTTTAAAACTTAAAAATTGTAAGGCAACTTTCATCCCATTTCCACATGGGCATGTGGTGCACCTGCTTGATGAGGAGGATGCTGGGGTATGAGCCAATAAAGACAGTACAAAATCTCGTGGCTATGCAAGTGATTGCAAACAAAACACTGTGCAAGGAGAAGCAAAAACCACACTGTAGGGAAGTCTGATTGGTGAGCAGAATTTGAAATGGTGCTGACCCCGAAATTGGTTGAGTTAATTGATGAGCTGGAACTTTATGGCTACACAAGTGCCTAGATAGTTATGAGTATACTTAGGAACAGTGTTAACAATTTGCACTTCGGAAGGCATGCCAAAGGCAAGCCTGTCTGCTCCCGCCCATGCCTGCATCCCGCCCAGCACCATGATCCCTGGCCCTCCCATCCCTCTAAAATACACCATCGCTGAGCTCTACACCGGACCCTGCAAGAAATGCTGCCCACATGCCTACCCATGGTCCAGGGTAGGACCTTTCACCTGCACCCACTGCCACTTCATCTGCCACTGCACACACACCAGCCTACCCCAGACACACCACAGACACACCACAGACACAACCTGAACAAAAACACCAACTTCCATGCGCCCTTTTCAATATACCCTCACTATGCAAGCATTCCACTGAATTATGGGACCTCATTGCCACGCACGCACCCAACATCGTCTTCCTCACTGAGACTTGGCTCAACTCCACATCTGCCGCAGACATTGCCACAGCGGTCCCCAACAGATATAAAACCATTCACCAGGACCGCACCAACAAACCGGGAGGAGGAACAGCCATTATCTACAAAGAGACCAAACAGTGTACCACCACCACCGTCAACACCACCACCCCCATGGATCATTTCAACTTCAAGCTCCACATGGACAACAAAACTACCATCAGAGGCACCCTCACATACCTACCCCCAGGCCCACCTCCAACTTCTGCAACACCATCGCAGACTTCATTGCGCCCCCACCCTCAGACTCCAAGGACTACATCTTCCTCGGCAACCTAAATTTCTACAATGACGACCTTAATGACAAAAACTGCACAAACCTCCTCGACATTATGAGCAGCCTCGGATTGACCCAGATCATCGTCGACCCTACACACACCGCAGGACACATGCTGGACCCAATTTTCACCTCCAGCAATCGCGTCAAATACTGCCATGTCACATAACTCACATGAACCGATCACTCCATCGTCCACTTCAGCATCTCCAGCCCCAGCAATGCCACCTCTAAGATGACCAACACCCCCACCGGAGGTGCAACAAAATCTCAGAGACCAGCTGGGCAAATGCCCGCAACACCTCCATGCTGCTTCTGCCACCAACCTCGAACACGGAGTGAAAAATTTCAACACAGAAAATCCTCCATAAAGGCCAGCTGGTTCACCCAAGAACCCAGAACAGCGAAACAAGACAGCACACAGTTGGAGAGGAGATGGCGCACCAGCAAGGACATCTCCAACAGGGCAGCCTTCAAGACCTCCCTCAACCTCTACCACCGCCTGCTGAGGGCAAGAAAGAAGACAGCCCTTGCCGCACACATCGAAACCAATGCCAACAACACCAAGGAACTTTTCAACATCATTAAGGAATTCTACAACCCAGCTGCCAGCGAAAACAACATCACACCCTCACAGGAGCTGTGCGACAACTTTGCTCACTTCTTTCACGACAAGATCGCAACAATATACAGAACTTCAAACCCCAACCCACACCTATGGACTTCCTCCACAGATACACCACCATCGTAACCAACACGAACCACTTACTGACCACCTGGAACATCCTGTCTGCCCAGAACACCACCTCCAACCTGAAATCCATTCAATCGAGAGCTCCCACAGACCTATGCCCGCACCACATCTTCAACCTAGGAAACCAAAGGATTGGCCAGGAACTCACCACCCTACTCAACACCTCTATTACCACCACAACATTTCCAGATGCCTGGTAACACGCTAAAGTCAGACCACTACTCAAAAAACCCTCCGCTGGCCCCAGCGAGCTCAAAAACTACTGGCCAATCTCCCTGCTCCCATACTCAGAGAAGGTACTGGAAAAGATCATCAACAAACAACTCATGACACACCTGGAGCAGAACCAGCTACTTGACACCTCCCAATACTGCTTCCACAGCAATTACAGCATGGAAACCGCACTGATCACAACCACCAACGACATCCAAACCCTCCTCGACTGAGGAGAAACAGCAACTTTGATCTTCCTCAACCACTCGGCAGCCTTCGACACCTTATCCCACCACAAGCTGATCAAAAGACTCCACCACACCTGCATCCAAGAGGACGCACTCAAATGGATCATCTCTTTCCTCATCAGAAGAAGCCAGAAGATCCACCTCTCACCTATCACCTCGGAACCTCAGGAGATCGGAAGCGGTGTCCCCCAGGGCTCATCCCTTAGCTCCACTCTCTTCAACACATATATGACCCCCCTGGCCAACATCGTCAGATCCCACGGTCTCTACATAATTTCCTATGCAGACAACACCCAACTCATCCTCTCACTCACTGATGACCCCACCACCACCAGAACCTACTTCCACAGATGCATGACAAATGTCACTGACTGGATGAAGGACAACTGTCTGCAGCTGAACAGAGAGAAGATGGAAGTACTGATCTTTGGCAACAGCAGCAACGCATGGATGACCCCTGGTGGCCATCAGACCTAGGACCTGCACCCACTCCCTCCAACCACGCCAGGAAATTCGGAATCATCATTGACAATGTGCTCACCATGAAATCACAGATCAATGCCATCTCCTCCACCTGCTTCCTCACTCTGCGCATGTTACGTAAGATCTTCAAGTGGCTACCCCTACATGCGAGACGCACCATGACACAAGTCCTCATCAAAAGCTGACTGGCCTACGATAATTCCCTCTACATAGTAATCGCCGCACACCTCCTACAGAGACTCCAGACCATACAGAATGCTGCAGCCAGACTCATTCTTGGTCTTCTCTGACAAACCCACATCACACCCCACCTCAGGCAACTCCACTGGCTCACTGTATAGAAGAGATGCCAATTCAAGCTGCTAATCCCTATGCACACAAGGTTCTACACAACCAAGGGCCGGCATATATTAATCTCCACCTGAACTTCCACCAACCATCGAGAAGACAACACTCTGCCTCCCTTTCACTTGCCCATACTCCCTGCATCTACTGAAACAGAAGTGGAGGACACTACTTTTCCCACATCACAGCAAAGACCAGGAACAGCCTACCCATGCACCTCTGGACCATCATCTTACTTCCAGAATTTTGAATGGCCCTCAAGACCTGGCAGTTCGATTAAGCCTCCAGGACCTGCCTGCGCCTGGATACCCTATTGGGTGATTAGCTGTGCTTTATAAATCCTGATTTATTCAATTTTTTACATTTTGCAATAGACAGTTTCATGACAATTATTGAGTTCTGCTCATGACATTAACAGTGATTAATGCATTTTCATGATGTTGTTAACTACTGTTTTTGCAAGCCCAGCAATTATGAACCTCAGACCTCAAAATCAGGATGAAAAGCAATTAATAGCTTCTAACGCCTGACAACACAAAATGCCCACCCATGTAATTTTGCCCATCAAAAACAGGCAAGCACACCCACTGCCATGGCTAGACACTACAGATCTGATATCAAGTAGCTCATTATACTGAAATCTTGGCAAAAATGCCTGATTTCACATGGATCACAATTACAAGTGGTGCAATGTTTATCGCAGTCAGTAATTCCTAGGTGCAATAAAGATTTCACCCTTTGTTATATTTTGGCAGGGCAAATCAGGAAAATGCCCAATATTTACCAGGATATTCAGATTTTGGTGAACTAAGCACCAAAATCTGCATGTTATTTCCCAAAAAGTCATAATAGGTGCTAATTAGCACATCCAATAAATTGGACCTGTTAGACCTGTCATCCTTGGTGTGGTTCCCCATGACTTTTTGCCTTCTGACCTCCTGTGAAGCTGACTTTATTTTTGCTGGCTTTAGGATTCAGGGCACTTTACCACTGCTTATCAGTGCTGAAGTGAATATGCTCTGTACTCAAAACATGATAACATTGGCTTATCCACAACTGGCATATTTAATTTACTTATAAGTCCCTGGTAGAGTGCACTAAATGTGTCCAGGGTCTGCAAATTAAATGCTACTAGTCTGCCTACAGCACTGATTGTGCCACCCACTCAGTAGCCCTTTAAACATGGCTCAGGCCTGCCACTGCAGAACCTGTGTGAGCAGTTTACACTGCCATTTTGACCTGGCAAGTTAACCTACCTGCCAGGCCCAAACATTCCCTTTTACTACATATAAGTCACCCCTAAGGTAGGCTCAAGGCAGCCCTATGGGCAGGCTGCAGTGCATTTAAAAGGTAGGACATATACGTTTGAGTTTTACATGCCCTGGTAGTGAAAAACTGCTACATTCGTTTTTCACTACTGTAAGGCTTATCTTTCCCATAGGTTAACATTGGGATTGCCTTAAAACATAGTTTAAGTGTAATTTCCAATTGGGAAAAAATAGAGATTTGGAGTTTGGTGTCTCTGGACTCACAATTTAAAATCACAACTTTTGGTGAAGTCGGAGTTTAAATTGTAAGGCTGCAAACGCAACTTATAGACAGTTGGCGTGTTCTTACTTTGACAGTTCTGTGCCTCTGCCTGCCTCTGAATACACATCTGGGTTGGATGACACCAGGGCTTTGTGCATTCCTTCTAGACAGTCACACAAAGGGAGCAAGGGTGAGACATTTGCATCCTGATGGCCCATCACCAGGCTGATGGCCCTTCCAGAGGTAGATTGGGTGGGAGGAGCAGACTCCCCTACTTCAAAGGCACATTTGGTTATAGGTACTGGACCTCTGACACTACCAAATCAGAAATGTTCTAGAACCAAGGACATTTTTCTAGGAAGAAGAGCTGCTGTGCTGTAGGAGGGACAACAACTTTGCTGACTGCATTGCTATGTTGGCCTGCTGATTTCTGTGCTGTAGGAGGGACTGCCACTTTTCTACCTGCTCAGCTGTGTTGACCTGCTGCCTGCTGCTTCTTGCCTGGTAGTGAGAGTGACTGGACCTGCTCTCTACATGCTTGAAGCCAAAATTCTCCTAGGGCCTGCTGGTGTGCCTCCTGTTTTCTGAAGTCTCAGGAACACAAAATACGTCTTGCAACTCTGCTGGTGCTGCTGTACTCTGCAATCTGTGAGTCCTACCCTTGCATGAGGTGCCCTCTCAAGTCTTGGGCCTTAGAAGTGGGTTCTGCAGCTGTTTTCTTAAAATATTGACACAGTGGCCCCTTTGTGGCAATCAGAACCGACACCTCCGACACCGCGGCAGTGCACATTCAATTACGACGCGTGTCCCGATTGCGAGGTTCGATGATGACTCAATGCCGATCCTTCAACACCGTCTGCGAGGTTCGACTACAATGCATTGTCCCAACTGTGTGGAAAAGACAGATGCATCGTGCTCTCAACGTCACTGCTTTGCTCCATATAAGGTACTTTTTGAGTGGACCCTGCGTGGGTTCTGTAGCTGACCTGCCCTCCGTCGCGGTTGGCCTGAACTTTTGACGATGGGTGACTTTTAGGCACTGTTTTTTCATTTAATCTTTGAAAATTTATATTTCCACTTCTACTTATTGGATGCTTGTCAGTTTGGTCTTGTTTTACTCAGATAAATATTCTCTATTGTCCTAGTGTGGAGTATTTTTGTGGTGTTTTCACAGTGTTACTATAAATTTAAGTGTTGCACACTGCCTCTTAAGTTAAGCCTGACTGCTCTGTGTCAAGCTACCAGAGGGTGAGCCCAGGTTAATTTAGGTTGGGTATCTGACTTACCCTGATAATGATTGTGGCCCCTACTTGGGCAGGGTCAAACCTCTGCCAACTAGAGACCCAAATTCTAACAGGACCTCAATGTTAGATTTTTATCAGATGCAATAAATATCGGCCTACTCATAATCATGCCTTATCAATGAACATTGAATGTAGGCAAAACACAAAAGTTAATGCAAGACTCCTGAGCAATCTCATTGGCTAGGCCAATGTGAACATTGCATGCAGAGCACTAAATAAGAGATCATGCAGTCTCGGTTTTTCTAATATTAAAAGTTACAAAACCTTTTTATGAAAGATCCAATATTAACTGAATATTAAACCTAAAAAAATTAAGGTTGGCCAAAGATTTAAGCAGAGTTGGGGAACTTTGTCATTTGAGAAGGCAGTGAAAGTTTCTTGACTCCACTCAAGTTTGGGCTGCGGTTTCAACCACAGATGATGATTTCATGCAGCCAGCATTCCCACTCAAACACTGAACAAAGAAATCTAAACATTGGAAATGTATAAGAGATAAAAACAAATATGAAAGTGGACGAATTTCCAACTTTCTCTAGGAAGTACGACCATGCAGTTGACTCAGAGGAATGTGGTCAGGATAAACCAAAACAGGACAAGACCATTACAGATTACAGGTATGAAGCAAGTTCATATATAGAAATGGTTTCAAGTGATGCCCATGTAATTATGAGAACACCAGCTGTGAAAAGTACTTCTTAGGCAAAAACAGGGTACTAAGGAAAGGACTACAGCAAGTACACAAACAGTCAAAAACAAGAAATGAAGAAGAAGAAATGAGAGGAGAAGAATAAAGTCAAGAAGAGGAAGAAAACCATACAGAGCTAAGGAGAAAGTCTGATCGCCAGCAACAAAAACACTGCTATCAATGTCTCACATAAGGAAATTGACTCATGAGCAATTAGCGACACTTGGGCTTGGACTTTCATTCTGCCCCATGGCAGACTTCAGCTACACTCAAACCTGGATGGCTTGTTCAAATTTGTTAGGACATTGAAAATAGCCAAGGCTCCTACTCTATCCCCAAAAAAGAACAGAGACGTTCCCTTTGATCATTTGAAAAAAATAATGAACTGTCAAAGATGTAGAGGGATAGGGTAGTGAATATGATGAGAACTGAAAAATTGATTCAATGGACAGTCTAGATTTGGAAGATGAGAGAGACTAGACTACTATAGTTACTCTAAATGACATGGGATTAAAACCAACTTAAATAGTGGTAGTAACTTTAAATACAAATAACCTTGAATACCACCTCTACCCTGTTTCCATGACATGACCCTAACAGAACTTAAACGCCCAAGAAGACAACTTTTTATGACACAAAAATCTGAATTGGTCCCAATATAAAACACTGAAAAATTTGGGGATAATGAGAAATTCATTATTAAACTCTATGACAAGGAGGTAAATGTGATTCTCTGGGGGAAACAGAAATAAATATAGGAACCATATTGTCAATTAAATGACACAGATTGCTACCTACGAATTGGAAAGAACTGTCAAAAAAATTCGGATCAGAAATATCATGATTTATTAACCTCTTGGAAAGATGAGGGCCTTTTGGAATATGAGGAATTCCAATTTCTCAATATTGATCATCCCACCCAACACACCCAACATTCTACCTTCTTGGAAGCCTATTGGAGAAAACATTAGTGTGTATCGACTATATCCTGTTTCAGTTTGTTGAGACTTTGTCATCATATCTACGGGACAGCTTGGATTTTTTTTTTAAAGAAGATCAATTCCATCTCTTGGAATAAAACAAACACACTAGTGACAGTAGATGGCAAATCCCTTTATACAACCATAAATATGGATTATGGGATTGTGAGCATTACTTGAAGGTAAGGCCAATAAGTCTGCTTGAACACGAAATTATGTTGCTACCTATGATCAAACAAGAAAACATGAATTACTTTGGATTACTCATGGAATAAAGTGGATAAAAAAGTGGACATCAATGTTTGAAATTGATTGAAGGGTTCATATACCTTTCCTAAGCTGTACATCCTGGGCTGGGGCGCCTGACGAGGTCCCAGTTGTTAAGCAATCATACCAACACGCACGGACGGAGCACGCTCCAGGATAGCACACACTTAACACTGCCTTGAGCATCATACAAATATGGAAGAACAGTACTAGTGGGTGTGCACTCAACCCTCTCAGATATGGAACATTTACCCTTTTCCGTAAACGGTTCAAGAGTGCACTCCGGATTTAAGAACTGTATGCAATATCTTTGTGGGTCAAAATATAAATTAAAAGTAAAAGGACACTGGAGGTTCATTCTTTAAGTCATAGTCCAATGCACTGAGAACATCAGCTGATTTTAACTGTTCTGTTTCACTAGTCATGCACGATTTTTGTACAATTGCGAACATTGCTGTTTGTATAGAAACTAGTACAAGTTTTAGGTTTTGCATTCACATTCATGTTTTAAAAAGAGCATGTTGGATAAGTTTTGGGTATGCTGTAGGGAGTACATAGGTCACAGTGTTTTGTTTATGTTTACGTGCAAGACAGGGTCATGTGATAGGCTCTTTGCACGTGGCACCACCTATAAATATAGGACACACCGGGGTGGCTTGACCTTAGCACGCATAGATGGCTAAACACACGGCTGTATTGATTTGGTGGAGGTATGTATATTTCAATTTATAGGCTTCAGTTTTTAGGCTTTGGCATTTTTAAACACTTTAAACACTACTGAAAAGATGTTTGTTTGGTCTGGTATGACAGTACTGTTGTCGGCACATGGGTTTCTTTTGGTTAATGGGGAGTTAAGAAATTCTGCACTCGGAACTAGTATTGTTTCCTTCTAACACGGTTTATGGGTTTGGAGGCACTGTTTTTTATTGGGCCTTTTTTATTGGGTTTTCTATGAGAGAGGCTGCACATTTTTTAGTTTTTAGTTTTATGGATGAAATATGGGGGCACAGCAGCAATACATGGTGGTAAAGTTCTTTAAAAACAAAAGCTTTAATTAATCGTTATGAGCAACACATGGTTTTGACACTAATGTTTTCACTGTAGTAACCCCTGAGGAAGGGCAGAATGTGCCCGAAATTCATTGGGACTGAATATTCCACGTTGGATTATGTGTAATTATGCACCTCTATGTGTATATGAGTAAAGCCTGTGCAGGCACTCGATGAAATTGAGAAAAGAACGAATAAGGCAATATTTTGATGAAAACATGGATTACTTTGGATTACACATGGAGTAAAGTGGATAGAAAAGTGGACATCAATGTTTGAAATTGATTGAAGGGTTCATATACCCTTCCTAAGCTTTGCATCCTGGGTTGGGGTGCCTGACGAGGTCCCAGATGTTTAGGAATCATACCAACGTCCACGGACGGAGCGCGCTCCAGGATAGCACACACTTAACACTGCCTTGAGCATCATAAAAATATGGAAGAACAGTACTAGTGGATGTGCACTCAACCCTCTCAGATATGGAACAATCCCTATATACAACAATACAACCATAAGGATGGGTTATGGGATTGTGAGCATTACTTTAAGGTGAGGCCAATAAGCCTGCTTGAACACAAAATTATGTTGCTTCCTATGATCAAGTTTTGCTTGGAGGAAAATGTTTTTCTTGTTTGACCAGTCAATAAAAACAAATTTAAGACCTGCATAGGCACTTGTTTTGCCCCCAGTTACATCTACCTCTGATGGGCTGGTGGGGGGAATTAGGTGTCCATGGATCCTAGAATAGATGAAAATGTATAGCATGTGATTATATAACTTTGTTTTTATCGCAAATGTATTTGTTATTTGGAGTGGCACTCATGAAAAGTTAATGCATTTTGTATAGTCACTAAATTGCAATTTTTTGAATTTGACAAATTCCATGATGCAAAGTAATACCATGACAGTTTTTTTTGTTCTGAGAATTGAAGCCATCGGAGAGGAATTGGTTATATCACTGTTCAGGAAAGCAACAGCAGAAGATACAGTCTCACATGCCTTAAATCGTCATCTTGAACAAATGAAATGAAATATCCCATATAAACTGCTTATAAGTAGGCCTGGGAGGAGTTGGCGGAGTTGCGCTCTGCAGAGCTCCACAAAGTCCCCAAAAAACTCTGCCACACTACAACGAGTTACACAAATGGTGGAGTCTTGTACGTCACACTGTTTGCGCTGATTTTTACCGTTAGAAGTTTCTCCTGTGATGTAAAATCAGCGTGAGTGGCATCACGCAGAGCACAAGAGGGCGCTGCCACTTGAGTAGATTTTCTACTCGCACAGCAGCTTCCTCAAAGTGAGCGGCAGCTTTCTAAATGCGAATGGTAACAACCTGTGGCGAGCACCTGCATTCAGAAATCTCACTGGGAGGTGGTCTATGGCGCAATATCTCTCGCTCACACTCGCCAACTTAACTTTGGCGAGCCCCGAGAGAGAAAAAACTCTGCTCCACATCACTTCGCAGAGTTTTTCAAAACTCAGCTCGGAGTGGGCAAAACACTGCGTAATCTGCTGGCGGAACAGAATTCTTCACCTACCCCTACTTATGAGACTAAAACATAACTGCACCACTGTTATTACATTCTTAAAATAGCAGTCAGACATACAGGCAAGATTCAAAGCTACAGGGTACTCATCTAAAGTGCTATATACTGCTATGGAAAAGATCAAAACGGTGAGTAGAGAGGAGCTGGTCTACAAACCGAATGAAGCACTGGAAATAGTATTGGAGGTGGGGAAAAGGGAAGAAAGGAATTAAATCAGAATTATTACTACCTTTAATAACCAGTGTAGGAGGGGAAGAAATATTTTGTTAAAAAATGTGACAGTCCTCAGACATGAAAAACAATAACAACCTGATTGGAAATACTTACAATATTACATATAGAAGCAGCAAAAACATGAGATGTAATTGTTAGAAGCCATCTTAAAACCTCAAATCGAGGGACCTAGGTAGAGAAAGCATCTTTGGGCTTTTATTCTTGCACTATTTGCAAATCCTGCGAATACAGCCTACAAAGGTCACCCTATGAGATCTCCTTTAGTGATAGACCATCCAAAATTTGAAGATATATTACATACAAATATTATTTTGCGATTTATTGCATTGAATGCCCCTGCCAATGAAAAATCGAAGAACCATGTTCTAAGTTAAAACGTGGTTACTAGAACATATCCATGCTCTCCACAATAATGATCCTAAATATCCCGTAACATGACATTTTCAGACAGAACATAAAATTGATTAGACTAAGATGAAATTCTTTGGACTGGACAAAGTAAGCAAACACCCCTCGGAGAGAGGGGTATGCCATAAATTATGCAGACTAGAATTAAAATACATCATAAACGTGGAGACATGTCAACTAGTGGGGATCATCAGTGGTGAAGAGTTGGCCATACATTTACCTACATTATTGTCAGTTTTGTGGTCATAAAGCTTCAAAGTTTTCTGACACTTAGGACTGTATTTGTAATTTTTTTCAATGCTGATGTGATTACATAATCTGAAATCATACAATATTGTATAAATATTTATTCACAATTATGAAAGGGTTTCCCCACTTACGCATGAGGTATAACATATGAGATACATGAATTAACAATAGGATTATCAATAGGATACACTTATAAAATGGGATAGAATATCTAGGTGTGGGGTATAAATAGATGATAAAAAAGCAGAAACAAACCCAACCCATTGGAGATGTTGGGACAGTATGGGAAAATGTTGGTCTACATTTCTCCTTGCATCCACACGTGAGACACTGATATAGTGAAAGATATAAATGTGATTGCTTTAACAATGATCGAAAAGCTCTGTGCTTTGTTGAAGAAAGAAAGCTATTAGTGGTGAATGTAGTTTTTTCATGTCTGTTTTTTCACATCTTGAAAAGCACTGTTTTCTAAAATGGCACCATCCATGAACATGGCTTGCGGGGTCATGTACCTGTAGTTATTTGTAATTAAAGCACAGCTTCACCATCATCCGGCTCTGAGTGTTTTTTTGCAGAGAAGAGTATGGTGAAATTCAGCAGGATTTCCGTAACCACAGACCTAGGCTCTACCCGTTAGGGTCATGACTACAGAGTTTAATGTGTATGTTCTCAAAGTTTTATGTGCACACACTGAAACTAAAGGCAGCTAAATAATGAATTAAGACATAGTCAACTCACAAGGTATGGTACCTGGACATCGAGATGGAGTTATCATTGCACCACAGTATTGTGGTATGAATATTGTGGCAGAAAAAATATCATAAAACCTAATAATATTTTATAAAATATTGTTTACTAAGATATTGTGGTATTTAATCTATTCATACTGAAAGTCATTGTATTATGTGTTATTTTTGGTATATAATACACTTTTTTGTTATTTCGTTTTTTCCAACATGACATATGTTACTTTATGGTTTTGGTAGGTAGTGTTTTAATTATAAATTATTAACAATGTATTTTGACTTTTATCTTTAAATGAATACATTTTTAAAAATATATTTATTAGATTTTTTAAAATTGTTGGGGATCATATCTTTTGAGTTCACACATTTTTTGTGGGTTTGCCTATATTTATTTATTCATTATTTTGTGGTACTATTTGCATATACATGTATATTATATCTAAACTTTACACTTTTAAAAAAGAGTATGATTTCAATTAAAATAGCATATTTGCCACTCACACTTCCATACCTTCTGCAATAATTGATCTATTGGAGTTAGAACAGTAAATGTAACCCTTCCAAATTGAGTAATTTTATCTGTGTTTTAGGATTTTTGAATTAGAATTGTATGTTTGTAACACCTCACCATATATACACTTTTGATAAGGTCTGAACTGGAGTTAGAATGGTACTTCTTCCCTCTCCAAATTATGCATTATCTGCAATGTTCTGGGCATTAGAGTTAGAATAGTATACCTCTCCCTTCCCTCCCCAATTAAAAGTTATCTCCAATGCCTGTTCAAATGGAGTTTGAATAGTAAATCTCACTCTTTTAAATTATGCACTTCCCCTAATGTTTTGAGGTATGGAATTAGAAAGATATATTTCCACCCTCCAATTCAATTATGCACTTTATCCAATATCTGTTGGACTGGTGTGAGGAGAGTAAATCATACTCTTTCAAATTAAACATGTTCCCCCAACATTTGTTTGGAGTTAGAATAGTACATTTGCCCTCCATTTATAGATTTTCACTTATTTATTTCGGACAGGATTTGTAAATGCAAATCATAACCTCCACACTGTGCTCTTCCCTAATGTTTTGGGAGTGGGATTTAGAATAGTGTGTTCCCTGCCCCCTCCCGAAATGTAAACTTTCATCAATAATTGTTGTACATGAGTTAGAATACTAACTATAATTCCTACAAATTATACACTTTGTAAAATGTTTGGGGTTTTGGAGTTAATATAGTATATTTTAGGTACTAATTTAAAAACAAAATGCATGTTTTCATACAGCGAATGTATTTATCAAAGTAATTCATAAGGTAAATGTAGAAAATGACCATAGTTTGTGTCGTGCACCCCCAGATGTTTGTCCTATCTGTATTTGCTTGCTGTAGAACTCTGTAGCCCTGCTATTGCTAACCAGTAGTAAAGTGCCTGCGCTCCCTACCTTAACATGTTTGAATTGATAAACGTCTGATTGGCATTTTTAACTTATCTATCAGAACCAAGTATATGGTAAAAGGGTGTACCCAGGTGTTGTAAGTTAATTGCTACTGGTGGACTGCAGAATCTATTGTGCCATCCATTACAGTAGCAGTGCAAACCAAGCGTTAGGCCTACCATTATAACCTCATAGTGTAAAAACTACAATTTGACGTGTCAAACCCTTTTGACAGGTCAGATTGTTCCTTTTACATATTATTATGTTACCCCTATCCAGGCATTATAGCCTATATGGCAGGGTAAATGGTATTCAAAGTAAAACATGTAGAAAGGTAATGTAAAATATGTCCTTATAGTGAGTATCAACTAAAACCCATTTTCACAGTACGTAGGCAAGCTGTTCCATAGAGAAACACTGGGATGAGCTATTACATTTAATAATGCTATCTTTGGCTAGGAAACAGCAGAAACATTATTCAAGAACCTTATGTAATATTTATTAAACGTTTAATTCAATGGTGAACTCAGATTTGCAATAAATGGTTAGGAAAATGTACTTTTAGAACGTTACCTTTTACCTGTCTAAAGCCTCTGGGGGCTAATTTGAATTAGCCTCCAGGTGCAGCCCTCCTAGTGCTCAAGCTCTGACTGAGACGAGAAAACTACTCTCAGGGTAGAAACAAAGGTCTGTGTGTAGGGAGGTGTTCTTGTTCGTCTGTCAGGATTGCCATTTGGTTTGTCCCTGGAACTGCACCCGTCTTAGGCAGATATAAAATAATAGCTAGAAATGTCCCTTATTTTATCCTCCCAGTCAGACAGGCATCAAACCCTGTGGCAGGAGAACTGCACCCAGAACTCATTTTGAGTGACCGTAGAGGAGAGGATACTCATTTCACTGGACACATCTCTGAGGTGGGCACACAGGCTCTGTAGAAGGAGAGAAGGATTTCACAATCTTGGATTTTGGCAGAGAGGGGATCTTTGACATTGTTTCCAGTAGGGCATACAAGAAATAAGTAATGCCTGGGAATTTTAACCCGATTAACTAGGGAGGAACCAGGAGTCAACCCCATGGTCTCTTCTGGAGTGAGTGCTGACCCTCATGTGCTGTTCCTGAGATCCTGGAACTTCTGGCTGTGTCTGACTGGAATTTCTCCTAGCACCAGTGAAATCCTGGGTCTTAGAATCTTTTTGGCTCCAAAAACTTCTGGAGGACTGGGACAATCCTGCTAAGCAGAAGCATCTCAGGTGAATTGCCGCCAGGCTGAAGATTCAGATTTCTACTGCTTAGAGCTTACCTGCAGCAGCAAATCTGATTCAGCAGGACGTCGCAGAGACACTATCCAGCCATGTGGAGCCCTCTCGCCTACAACCTGCGGCATGCAGCCTTGCCCTTCTTGAGGAATCCAAGCTCCAAAAAGTGACTAAGTGCCAACAAAGAAATCAACAGTACGAAGGCACCAAAAGTATTCGGCCACCGAAGGGCCTTCCCTGGGCATGAAATTCAAATTTCTCCTGTTCAAAGCTTTCCAGTTAAAAACCAATAGCTTCACTGGGACCTTTTTCAATGGCTATCCGACCTCGCAGAGCCCTCCTCAGCTACAGTCTGCTGCCTTGCCTGCTGAAGATTTTAGACTTTCATTTTTGAGACTAAGTGCCAAGGTAAAACCTTAGACTGGGTTGAACCTGGTCCCTGTATCAGGCCCACGGTCGGCCTCAAATTGTGCCTCGATCCTGACCTGAACTACCAATATTAGTTGACTGGGGTTGGCTCTTTGATGCTTTCTGTACTATATTTTGTGATAGATAAAGAGACAGATAGATAGATTGACAGTGTAATAAATTGGGTTGTTGGTTGACTGGGGTGTAAGCCCTGGTCAAGAGGTAACCACAATCCTCGTCAGAGTGAGGCACAAGTCAACTCCTAATTAACCTGAGGTCAGCCTTCTGGTAGCTTGGCACAGAGCAGTCAGGTTGAAGTTAGATTCAATGTGTAAAGTATTTGTGCAACACTTAAAACAGTAATAAAGTGAGAAATACGACACACAAAAGTTCTCACAACAATTTAGAAAAATAGAACTTTCTTTAATAATTAAAACAAGACCAAAACAACAAACATCCAATCAATACAACCAGAGATATTCCATTTTAAAGATTTTAGGGAATATAACACCAAAAAGCACAAAGCGCCAATTGTGGAAATCTGGTCGTGCCAGACCTGGACAAAGTCACAGGTTCAGGCAGACTGCAATGGAGCAGAGGTTGGCTACAGGGAACCAGGTAGGCCTGCTAAACAAAGTACGTTAAGTCCTGGTCTGTTGAGCGTTGAGAGAATTTACATCAAAGATGGGTCCCGCAGCTGAAGTGATGTGTCAGGTCTGAGATGAGGCGACGCTATGATGTGAGGGCCCTTGTGGTCATAAAGGATACAGTCGACGGGGATTGAGATGTGAAATCTGGTGTCGGGGATGTGGCGTGCAGTAAGGGTGATGCATCGGTTCTGAGGAGCATAGAGGCTGCAATGAGGAGTTCGTCATTGAAGCTGCTGTCAATGAGGAATGAGAGGACCTGCACCGAAGTTGCACAGCAAAGTGGCGGTTCCGACGGGCTGCTATGCAATGTGGCTCTTTGCGACGGGTCAAAACCATACAGCATCCATAATGCGTCAGTTCTGCTTGAGTTTGCATCGTGCAGTAGAGGAGATGCATCAGTTCCACTGAATTCACAGAGGCTGGCAGCAAGCTCACTTCCAAGGGGCTGGGGTATGCACTACTTGGCAGTGTAGACCCACGGATGGCAGAGTCCAGGTGCAGATGCAAGGTTGTTGGAAGCCTGTTGTGTCATTGAGGCTTCAGTTCAGGAGGCCAGCCAACTAGCCCTTGGAGTCAATCTGGGCTCTGGGTTCAAGAGATGCCTGTCCAGTCCTTTTCAACCAGGCAAGAGGGCAGCAGATCAGCACAGCAGGACAGCAGTCCTTTCAGCAGCACAGCAGTTCTTCTTCCTGGCAAAGTATCCACAGGTCCAGAAGTGTACTGAAGAATTGGTGTCTGAGGTCCAGTATAGTAGTGTTCGAGTCTCGGCAGGGACGCTCAACATCATGTGATTCTGGGCAAATCACTCAATCTCCCTGTGCCCAACAAAAATGAATGTGTCCGTCTGTAACACAACTGGTGCTCATGTAAAGTGCTCTGCTACCTTTGAGTCAAGTTTGCGCTACATAAAACTCCGAAAAAAAAGTGTTAGACCTGGCATCTTTTGGAGTGGTGTCCCCTGTCTTTTTCCCACTGACCTCCTGTTTTTGACTGTGTGTGGCATTTCGTTTTTCTTGCTGGTGTTAGCACTGCTGACTAGTGCTAAAGTGCAAGTGCTTCCTGTCTAAAATGTTATGATATTTGGTTTCTCCAATATTGGCATGTTTGATTTACTAGTAAATGCTTAGTACAGTCCCCCATGTGTGCCAAGGGCCTGTAAATCAAATGCTACTAGTAGGCCTGCAGCACTGATTGTGCCACCCCTATGAGTAGCCCTGCAAACATGTCTCAGGACTGCCACTGCAGTGTCTGTGGGTGCAGTTTTAAACTGTCATTTCAACCTGACAAGTGCACCCACTTGCCAGGCCCAAACCTTCCCTTTTATTACATGTGAGGCACCCATAAGATAGGCCAAGGTTAGCCCCATGGGCAGGGTGCAGTGTATTTTAAAGGTAGGACATGTACTGTTGTGTTTTACATGTCCTGGTAGTGAAATACTGCTAATTTCCTTTTTCACTACAGCAAGGCCTATCTCTCCTATAGGTTAGCATTGTAACATCTTATAGGGGTATCTTCCAATTGGGAGCTGATAGAAAAATCGAGTTTGAGGTCTCTGGACTAACAAATTAAAAAGGCATCTTTTGGTGAAGTTGGTTTTTAAATTGCAGGTATGAAAATGCCACTTTTAGTAAGTTGGCATTTTTTTTCTTTAACCATTCTGTGCCTCTGCCTGTCTCCGAATACACGTCTGGTTAAGATCACAGTTGGACTGTTTGTGCATTCACTCTAGACAGTCATACAAAGGGAGCTGAAGTGTGCCCTGCATATCCTGATGGTCCATCACCAGGTTGATTGGCCTTCCTGAGCTATAGTGGTGGGAGGAGTTGACACTGACACCTGACTAGGGCTGTGCCTGTCCTCACACAAAGAAGTCTCCCCCCCTGTAGTGTGTCTAGAGCCAGGGCAGGGAAAGGCAGGGTCCTGTGCACCTCAAAGACTTTCCTTTGAAGTTTTCCTACTTCAAAGGCTGAAATGAGTATAAGTAATGGACCTGTGGCACCATATACTCAGAACACTTCTGGGTTGAGGATATTCTGGCAGGAAGAATAGCTAGGGGCAGATTTATAAGCCCCTTGCGCCACTTTTGCGTCACTTTTCCCATGTTAAAAGACGCAAAAGTGGCGCAAGGGGCTTGTAAATCTGCCCCCTAGATTGCTGTCAGGAGAGACTGCCACTTTGCTGTTTGCTTTGCTGTGCTCGCCGGCTGCTACTGCTTCTGTCCTGGGAGTGAAAGGACTGGAATTTGCTTTCTACATCCTGCTTCCAAAGTTCTCCAAGGGCTTTATTTGAGCTTGCCTCCTGTTAAGAAGTCTTAGGGCCATCAAAGACTTCACCTGCAATCACCTTGCCTCTGCTGCTGTGAGAGCTACTCTTCCAAGTGGTGCCAAATCCAGTTACTGGGTTCTTGGAAGTGATACAAAGAAGAAAATCCATGCATCGACTCCAAGCACAGTTCGGAATTGGTGCACCACCAACACTTGACGCATCACCGGTGCCTGCACTGGAGCGTGGTTCCCGCTGAATGCAACAACTGTGGCTTATAATGCAGGCCCCAGCTTTTCATTGCAGGGTCTCCGAAGAACTGCCGCTGCGTGAGTCTCGAGCATCGCATCACCAAAGTCCGTGACCAATCGCCCAAACTCCGACGTAGCGCCTGCTTCAACGCATCATCCTTGGGTGCTGATTTCTTTATCGACACCGCACCGCAGTAAGGAACCGAGACAGCATGTCCGATAATGGAGCATGACCTCCCCTGCTACAGTAAGGAACTGACACATCACATCCCCTGCCTAGCAGTAAGGAACTGACACATCACCTACCCGGAACTCCCACCGCAACACCCACTGCCCAACCCTTTCACGACAAGCATAGCGTGTAAGGGGGCCTTATTTACAAGGCAGCGTTAAGCCATGTTAAGTGGCTTAACGCTGCCTTGTAAATAAGGCGAAGCCCCTGTCGCCATAGGAACGTCGGAAAAAATGACTTTCCCGTGGCGATAGGGGCTTGTACATATGCCCCTTTGTGTCACTTCTGTGATGCAAACCAGGTGCAAAGTTTAAGTAAGTTTGCCCCAAATCATTTATTTATTTTAGGTAATGTGAAATAATTATTTAATCATATTGTATAATAAAAAAACAGCAATACCAGGTAACATTGTTTTAAATTTTTTCACATTTTGTACTATTCTATTTGTACAATCAAAAATTGCATACATTTCGGAAAATGCTATCCTTTGTTCACAACTTTGTTCACAGAAAACAACAAAAAACTTTTTTAAATTGCCTTCAATGTATTTGTAGCCTCTTTTTATTTTTTCCACCGCAATTTATACAGCTTTAAGTACATTGTAAAGGCTGTGTTCGTTTCATTGCGCTTCAAAAGTTAGGGACACGGCAGCAGGTTCCGGTTTTGCCACATCATGTACGAAACTACGCTTTAAATATATGTGCATGAAATGGATAGGCCAGGTGTAGCTTAAGTTTTAGTGTAATGGGTTCTTCGAAAATGTGTCAGTGCATATCAGCACTGGATTTGTGTGTGTTTGGTGTTTTAACGTATATGCTGTATATGAGGGTAATTAGAAGTAAATAATTGGTTATTTGAGGTGTGGGGTTGTACAGTGTGTTTGGGAAAGCTAGGAAGATTTTCATTGTTTTGGGGTAGAGAATATATAATAGTTTTATTTTGCCGATCTCTAAGAGCATCCCTTTTGGAGTTGTGCTTCAACCTTTTCTATTTCTAAGCAATATGTGTTTTTTTCATCACCAGCTATGTTTTACATTTTCTTTTCTCTTTATCCAACGTTTATATTTATTTTTCGGGTTATGGAGATTATCAATGGATGGTATTTGGAACCTATTTTTTAATCATATTTTTGACAGCTGAATATCTTAGAACTCGTGAATGAAATATGTGCTGTTGAGGGTGCCCTATTTAAATCTTCTATAGCTTCAAAACTGAGCATTTGTAAATATTTATTTTCTTTGGGCATAAGGCTGTGCAGTTTATAATAATTTATGTTTGTTTGTTTAATGGAGACATTTTATATGTAAATACCATATGTTTTGTATAATGCAGCAGTCTCCAAACTGTAGTTCGCGAGAAACATGATGCTCCCGGCATAAACAGATGTTGCAAGCCATCTTATTTTGTGTTTATTATTCCCCCGGTCTGCATCCAAGTTTTGTTTTCCTAGTCAAACTGCTGCCCGAGGAAAGAAAAACGTCACATGTACATGTGTGTGGAGCTTGGAGAAGGGGCATTCATGGGGATTATGAGTTTTGTACGCTCTGGCTTCCCGTCGGAATCCGTGGTGAATCCCATAACTGCCTGGCATGACGTGAATGAGGTGCTCTGTGGTGCACGCTACTCTGCGTATGCACAAGCATCGTTCATAGCGCTTGTCTTCAGGCCAGGCTCACGAGGATACGTGACTCCCTTCAGGAAAGCTGCCCAGGAGACAGGTGGGACCGCTCACAGACAGTGCCCTGTACTCTGAGGCAGCTTTGATGCCACGGAAGCGCCTGGGCGGCAGGGAGGCTTGGCGGCTCCTTGGCAAAGGCGGAGGAGCGTTGCCCCACTGCCTCGGAGCAGAAAGGAAAAAAAAAATGATAACTAATATTATTATCATTTTATTTTGTTCCTCCTGCTGCGGCAGCTTGCATGAGGGGGCGGGCGGGGCTGAAGAGCAGGGAAGGAGTGGTAGAACCCTCCTAAGTGCAAAATGATGCGCACTTTCCCCCTTCTCCATGCAGGCTGCAATACAGCCTGCATAAAGAACATGCCCACCCCTACAGCCCCAGGCTGAGCGCCGTATCACCTATCGCCGTATGCCTAGGGGGTGCTCCCCCCCCCCAAACCTCCCTGGTGGCTAGTGATTGAGTTCCTGCTCAGATATCACCCTCCTCCTGCAATACCGCGAGCAGGGATCCACTATGGAGAGGTCATCAGCCCCTTCCCCCACGGTGCCTCTTCAATGGTGATCAGTGCTCAGGGAGTGAGAATGCCCCCAGTTAGCGTTCACAGTGAATGCAGGGTGCGCTTCTCATCACATAGACAGACAATACTTCTCATGCTAGCACCACAAGGATTTACTGGCATCAGTGGGAGGGCAAGACTCTCACATCCTCCTGTGGAGGACATAGATTTATCCTCCTCACTAATAGGGTAAAAACGTTTCCTCTTTACACCATCCTTTTCCAATAGTAACTATAATCATCTGATTTTCATAGCAAGACTACAATGGACTGTGCTTCTGTAATCAGCCCTGTTTAGAAAGGTGAGTGATGTTTCCTCCAGTAGTTAATTTGTAAAAAAAAAAAAAAAAAAGTGCTAGTCGCCCCAGTGCTTTCTTAATTTAATTTTCTTCCTCTGATAAAATGGACATAGTTAATAATACAAATTATGATGCTAATGCTGAATCTAATTGCTCTATGAGGATCTTGCACCATAAACAGATTGCTGGTTTCTGCTCCCTCTTCATTCATTCATGCCCTCGTTTTGCATTCCCAACCCATACATATGCCTCCTACCATGAAGCTTGGCATTAGTAGCTCTGCTGCTTGCTCTTCACTGCTGTCCAGTGCAGGCATCACTACTTTAGTCTGTGCTTGCACCACTGGGAGTAGATTACAACCTTTTCTTCAATATAAAACTGTAGGTTGGACTTACAATGCCCAGAATCATTTATTTTTTAGTTTAAAAAAAACATAGCAAAAAGCTTCACAATTCATAAAAAAGTATTTAAAAAAGTATTAAAAACGCCCAGTGGCTTATGCTGTATATTCATAGTATTACAGCAAACAAATGATGGATGGAATGCTGACAATGCAAACATTCTCCCCCAGTCAAAAGATCTGGGTTAAATCCATCATTCTTTTGCCCACTATGCCACCCCAGTTTGGACCCAGTCATATGCAAATCAGTCTTGACCCTGTGCCCCATGGGAACAGTCCAAACCGAACTGCCAGGCCAGGTCCTCCCTGGACCGGAAACAAGCTTCCTGGGACCGGTTTCAGGGTATGTCACCCTTCTTCAGCCAGGCTAGCTTGAATCCAGTGGCACAGTGAGCAAGGGACCCACGTCTGGGCATACCCATCCCACTTAGGGCAAAAAGTGTTACAGCAAACAAATGATGGACGCAATGCTGACAATGCAAACATTCTCCCCCAGTCAAAAGATCTGGGTTTAATCCATCGTTCTTTTGCCCACTATGCCACCCCAGTTTGGACCCAGCCATATGCAAATCAGTCTTGACCCTGTGCCCCATGGGAACAGTCCAGACCGAACTGCCAGGCCAGGTCCTGGTCCAGAAAGGTTACGGTCTCAAACAGGGCAGGAGTAGTGTATACCGCACCCCCATGATGCACACATGGCAAGTGTTGGGTGGAAAGTCTTCGCATGGGCGAGAAACCTGCGCCACCCTGCCCTGATAGACTCTTCTTGGACTACTTTGTGACTTTTTTTTTTTGCTTAACTAAGTCGACAATCTGTGAGTTGTGAGTTTTCCAGACTTGTGTGGTGTTTACCAGGAAAGCTCAAAGCTCTGCTGGCTCAGGGGCGCATTCTGGTCCAAGATGGACGTCCGGTAAGGAGCTCCGGCCGGGAGCTCCCGGACAGGGATTGCCGTTTTGGGTTAAATTACCCCCTACGACCCATAATTTTCCCCTTAATCCGACAGTGGACCTCGTGAAGACATGACCGATGCCGGTGGAGCCGCTTGGTTCGGCTAAAGGGGAGTCTGTCCCGGGTTTCTCCCGCAGCCAACACCTACCCAGCTGGACATCGGGGCATGGTATCCCTCGTCCCGCTGCTGCTATTCTCCGCTCCTGCTGCCTCCCTCGGAGTGAATCGCCACTGAATGCTAATATCTGACCAGCCTTGGCGCAGCTCTGACAACATCGGAGGACTCCGGATGGCGACGGATTGAACCGGTGGCGAGATTCCATACTTCCGGGACTTAGAGACGTCATGGCTGATGCCCAGTGGAGCCGCTTGGTTCGGCTTTTGAGGAGTCCGGCCCGGGTCCTTCCGCGGCCGTCACCTACCCAGCTGGACATCGGGACATGGCATTTCCCGTCCTGCTGCTGCTGTTTTCTCCCTCTGCCGCCTCCCTCGGAACAAGTCCCTGCGGATGGCTGATGTTTGGACCAGCCTTGACGCAGCTCTATCTTCGTCGGAAGGCTCCAGATGGCGGCTAACTGATCGGGGATGAGATTCCACGCTTCCGGACTGTTCCTTTACCCACTAGGTTGCAAGTAACTGCCTGCCCCGCCGCTTAATCACCTGCAGCGTTTACTGGGTCGAAGGTGAGTGCCACGGCGCTGTTTGGTCCGATGGTCCCATGTTCCCGCCTGCAGTCTGCCGATATGGGGGCAACTTGCTCTCCCAGCCCTCGCTGCTGCCTCGCTGCCTCCTCCATGCTGGCTGCCTGCTAAGATGTACTCCGCCTCGATTCCGTCTTCTGTGACCTGAGAGTCCCTTCCCAGGTATGGGGGTGCGGGAGCTACGCCCGGCGGATTGCCAAAACCGATGTCCCGGTGGTCCTGAGCCTCTGCACGCCTCTTCTCCCTTCCTCCCGCCTTCGACTTTGGAACTGCGTACCCTCCTTTGACTTCTCTTCTTTTTTTGCATTTAATTCATGCCCCCTGGTTTGCTTCTTTGGACTTTTTGTCTTTTTGACTTTTGCCCTGCCCGCCATTTTGTTACTGATCACCGCTGACTCCCCGGACCTGGACCCACCATCTTGTTTGAACTTATGTCCTTTCCCCTTTTCCTCCGTTCTCATCCAGACGATCCTCAAACTTATTTCTCCCTCTTTCTGGTCTGCCTTACTCCACCCTCCCCCCTTGCTCCCTCCTATCCCCGCACCCTCTCTCATAACACCACTTTTGTCCCCCTCTACCTTTGAATTCTTCCACTAGCCTTGCTAATTTCGTGCGACTCTGTCTTTAAATTATTGTACCCCGACCTTATGTTAATCGCTATGATTCCTTAACTCTTGAGTCGAACGTTTTTCTCTTTTCGCCCGTTCTGCCTTTACCCCCTCAGGTTCCCTACTCCCCCCCACCTATCCCGTTACTCATATTCTTATCCCCTACTCCCTCTCTGCCTCTTATGATTTGTAATTCACTTTGAAATTTCCGTGAAAAATGTTTAAATTAATTAATGTTGTAACTTGCCGTTGTTCCTTATGTAAAGCGCTCTGATACCTCCGGGTCTAGCCAGCGCTAATAAAACTCAATAAATACAAGATACAGAGGTCCTCCCTGGACCGCAAACAAGCTTCCTGGGACCGGTTTCAGGGTATGTCACCCTTCTTCAGCCAGGCTAGCTTGAATCCAGTGGCACAGTGAGCAAGGGACCCACGTCTGGGCATACCCATCCCACTTAGGGCGAAATGAGTTACAGCAAACAAATGATGGACGGAATGCTGACAATGCAAACATTCTCCCACAGTCAAAAGATCTGGGTTAAATCCATCGTTCTTTTGCCCACTATGCCACCCCAGTTTGGACCCAGCCATTGTTCTGCATTCTGTCCATCAATTGGTCTTTTAGTATTTGTCACCCCGAGTGGGACGGGTATGCCCAGACGTGGGTCCCGTGCTCTCCATGCCACTGGAGTCAAGCTATCCTGGCTGATGAGGGCTGAAAGCCCGAAACCGGTCCTAGGATGCTTGTTTCCAGTCCAGGGAGGACCTGGCCTGGCAGTTCGGGCTGGACTGTTCCCATTGGGCGCAGGGTCAAGACTGATTTGCATATGGCTGGGTCCAAACTGGAATGGCATGGTGTGCAAAAAAACAATGGATTTAGGCCCAGATCTCTGTACTGGGGTGAATGTATGACATTGTTCTGCATTCTGTCCATCAGTTGGTCTTTTTGCATTTGTCACCCGAGTGGGACGGATATGCCCAGACGTGTGTCCCATGCTCTCCATGCCACTGGAGTCAAGCTATCCTGGCTGATGAGGACTGAAAGCCCGACACCGGTCCTAGGATGCTTGTTTCCAGTCCAGGGAGGACCTGGCCTGGCGGTTCGGGCTGGACTGTTCCCATTGGGCGCAGGGTCAAGACTGATTTGCATATGGCTGGGTCCAAACTGGAATGGCATGGTGAGCAAAAAAACGATGGATTTAGGCCCAGATCTCTGTACTGGGGTGAATGTATGACATTGTTCTGCATTCTGTCCATCAATTGGTCTTTTTGCATTTGTCATCCCGAGTGGGACGGGTATGCCCAGACGTGGGTCCCGTGCTCTCCATGCCACTGGAGTCAAGCTATCCTGGCTGATGAGGGCTGAAAGCCCGCAACCGGTCCTAGGATGCTTGTTTCCAGTCCAGGAAGGACCTGGCCTGGCAGTTCGGGCTGGACTGTTCCCATTGGGCGCAGGGTCAAGACTGATTTGCATATGGCTAGGTCCAAACTGGAATGGCATGGTGAGCAAAAACAATGGATTTAGGCCCAGATCTCTGTACTTGGGTGAATGTATGACATTGTTCTGCATTCTGTCCATCAATTGGTCTTTTTGCATTTGTCACACCGAGTGGGCCGGGTATGCCCAGACGTGGGTCCCGTGCTCTCCATGCCACTGGAGTCAAGCTATCCTGGCTGATAAGGACTGAAAGCCCGACACCGGTCCTAGGATGCTTGTTTCCAGTCCAGGGAGGACCTGGCCTGGCAGTTTGGGCTGGACTGTTCCCATTGGGCGCAGGGTCAAGACTGATTTCCATATGGCTGGGTCCAAACTGGAATGGCATGGTGAGCAAAAAAACGATGGATTTAGGCCAAGATCTCTGTGCTGGGGTGAATGTATGACATTGTTCTGCATTCTATCCATCAATTGGTCTTTTTGCATTTGTCACCCTGAGTGGGACGGGTATGCCAAGACGTGGGTCCCGTGCTCTCCATGCCACTGGAGTCAAGCTATCCTGGCTGATGAGGGCTGAAAGCCCAAAACCGGTCCTAGGATGCTTGTTTCCAGTCCAGGGAGGACCTGGCCTGGCAGTTCGGGCTGGACTGTTCCCATTGGGCGCAGGGTCAAGACTGCTTTGCATATGGCTGGGTCCAAACTGAAATGGCATGGTGAGCAAAAAAACGATGGATTTAGGCCCAGATCTCTGTACTGGGGTGAATGTATGACATTGTTCTGCATTCTGTCCATCAATTGGTCTTTTTGCATTTGTCACCCTGAGTGGGACGGGTATGCCCAGACGTGGGTCCCGTGCTCTCCATGCCACTGGAGTCAAGCTATCCTGGCTGATAAGGACTGAAAGCCCGAAACCTGTCCTAGGATGCTTGTTTCCAGTCCGGGGAGGACCTGGCCTGGCAGTTTGGGCTGGACTGTTCCCATTGGGCGCAGGGTCAAGACTGATTTCCATATGGCTGGGTCCAAACTGGAATGGCATGGTGAGCAAAAAACGATGGATTTAGGCCCAGATCTCTGTACTGGGGTGAATGTATGACATTGTTCTGCATTCTGTCCATCAATTGGTCTTTTGCATTTGTCACCCTGAGTGGGACGGGTATGCCCAGACGTGGGTCCCGTGCTCTCCATGCCACTGGAGTCAAGCTATCCTGGCTGATGAGGGCTGAAAGCCCAAAACCGGTCCTAGGATGCTTGTTTCCAGTCCAGGGAGGACCTGGCCTGGCAGTTCGGGCTGGACTGTTCCCATTGGGCGCAGGGTCAAGACTGATTTGCATATGGCTGGGTCCAAACTGGAATGGCATGGTGAGCAAAAAAACAATGGATTTAGGCCCAGATCTCTGTACTGGGGTGAATGTATGACATTGTTCTGCATTCTGTCCATCAGTTGGTCTTTTTGCATTTGTCACCCCGAGTGGGACGGATATGCCCAGACGTGTGTCCCATGCTCTCCATGCCACTGGAAACAAGCTATCCTGGCTGATGAGGACTGAAAGCCCGACACCGGTCCTAGGATGCTTGTTTCCATCCCGGGAGGACCTGGCCTGACAGTTCGGGCAGGACTGTTCCCATTGGGCGCAGGGTCAAGACTGATTTGCATATGGCTGGGTCCAAACTGGAATGGCATGGTGAGGAAAAAAACGATGGATTTAGGCCCAGATCTCTGCACTGGGGTGAATGTATGACATTGTTCTTCATTCTGTCCATCAATTGGTCTTTTGCATTTGTCACCCCGAGTGGGACGGGTATGCCCAGACGTGGGTCCCACGCTCTCCATGCCACTGGAGTCAAGCTATCCTGGCTGAAAGCCCGAAACCGGTCCTAGGATGCTTGTTTCCAGTCCAGGGAGGACCTGGCCTGGCAGTTCGTACTGGAATGTTACCATTGGGCGCAGGGTCAAGACTGATTTGCATATGTCTGGGTCCAAACTGGAATGGCATGGTGAGCAAAAAAACGATGGATTTAGGCCCAGATCTCTGTACTGGGGTGAATGTATGACATTGTTCTTCATTCTGTCCATCAATTGGTCTTTTTGCATTTGTCACCCGAGTGGGACGGGTATGCTCAGACGTGGGTCCCGTGCTCTCCATGCCACTGGAGTCAAGCTATCCTGGCTGCTGTGGGCTGAAATCCCGAAACCGGTCCTAGGATGCTTGTTTCCAGTCCAGGGAGGACCTGGCCTGGCAGTTCGGACTGGACTGTTCCCATTGGGCACAGGGTCAAGACTGATTTGCATATGGCTGGGTCCAAACTGGAATGGCATGGTGAGCAAAAAACGATGGATTTAGGCCCAGATCTCTGTACTGGGGTGAATGTATGACATTGTTCTTCATTCTGTCCATCAATTGGTCTTTTTACATTTGTCACCCCGAGTGGGACGGGTATATTCAGACGTGGGTCCCGTGCTCTCCATGCCACTGGAGTCAAGCTATCCTGGCTGCTGTGGGCTGAAATCCCGAAACAGGTCCTAGGATGCTTGTTTCCAGTGCAGGGAGGACCTGGCCTGGCAGTTTGGGCTGGACTGTTCCCATTGGGCGCAGGGTCAAGACTGATTTCCATATGGCTGGGTCCAAACTGGAATGGCATGGTGAGCAAAAACGATGGATTTAGGCCCAGATCTCTGTACTGGGGTGAATGTATGACATTGTTCTGCATTCTGTCCATCAATTGGTCTTTTGCATTTGTCACCCTGAGTGGGACGGGTATGCCCAGTCGTGGGTCCCGTGCTCTCCATGCCACTGGAGTCAAGCTATCCTGGCTGATAAGGACTGAAAGCCCGAAACCTGTCCTAGGATGCTTGTTTCCAGTCCAGGGAGGACCTGGCCTGGCAGTTTGGGCTGGACTGTTCCCATTGGGCGCAGGGTCAAGACTGATTTCCATATGGCTGGGTCCAAACTGGAATGGCATGGTGAGCAAAAAAACGATGGATTTAGGCCCAGATCTCTGTACTGGGGTGAATGTATGACATTGTTCTGCATTCTGTCCATCAATTGGTCTTTTTGCATTTGTCACCCTGAGTGGGACGGGTATGCCCAGACGTGGGTCCCGTGCTCTCCATGCCACTGGAGTCAAGCTATCCTGGCTGATGAGGGCTGAAAGCCCAAAACCGGTCCTAGGATGCTTGTTTCCAGTCCAGGGAGGACCTGGCCTGGCAGTTCAGGCTGGACTGTTCCCATTGGGCGCAGGGTCAAGACTGATTTGCATATGGCTGGGTCCAAACTGGAATGGCATGGTGAGCAAAAAACAATGGATTTAGGCCCAGATCTCTGTACTGGGGTGAATGTATGACATTGTTCTGCATTCTGTCCATCAGTTGGTCTTTTTGCATTTGTCACCCTGAGTGGGACGGATATGCCCAGACGTGTGTCCCATGCTCTCCATGCCACTGGAAACAAGCTATCCTGGCTGATGAGGACTGAAAGCCCGACACCGGTCCTAGGATGCTTGTTTCCAGCCCGGGAGGACCTGGCCTGACAGTTCGGGCAGGACTGTTCCCATTGGGCGCAGGGTCAAGACTGATTTGCATATGGCTGGGTCCAAACTGGAATGGCATGGTGAGGAAAAAACGATGGATTTAGGCCCAGATCTCTGCACTGGGGTGAATGTATGACATTGTTCTTCATTCTGTCCATCAATTGGTCTTTTTGCATTTGTCACCCCGAGTGGGACGGGTATGCTCAGACGTGGGTCCCGTGCTCTCCATGCCACTGGAGTCAAGCTATCCTGGCTGCTGTGGGCTGAAATCCCGAAACCGGTCCTAGGATGCTTGTTTCCAGTCCAGGGAGGACCTGGCCTGGCAGTTCGGACTGGACTGTTCCCATTGGGCACAGGGTCAAGACTGATTTGCATATGGCTGGGTCCAAACTGGAATGGCATGGTGAGCAAAAAAACGATGGATTTAGGCCCAGATCTCTGTACTGGGGTGAATGTATGACATTGTTCTTCATTCTGTCCATCAATTGGTCTTTTTGCATTTGTCACCCCGAGTGGGACGGGTATATTCAGACGTGGGTCCCGTGCTCTCCATGCCACTGGAGTCAAGCTATCCTGGCTGCTGTGGGCTGAAATCCCGAAACAGGTCCTAGGATGCTTGTTTCCAGTGCAGGGAGGACCTGGCCTGGCAGTTTGGGCTGGACTGTTCCCATTGGGCGCAGGGTCAAGACTGATTTGCATATGGCTGGGTCCAAACTGGAATGGCATGGTGAGCAAAAAACGATGGATTTAGGCCCAGATCTCTGTACTGGGGTGAATGTATGACATTGTTCTGCATTCTGTCCATCAATTGGTCTTTTTGCATTTGTCACCCTGAGTGGGACGGGTATGCCCAGTCGTGGGTCCCGTGCTCTCCATGCCACTGGAGTCAAGCTATCCTGGCTGATAAGGACTGAAAGCCCGAAACCTGTCCTAGGATGCTTGTTTCCAGTCCAGGGAGGACCTGGCCTGGCAGTTTGGGCTGGACTGTTCCCATTGGGCGCAGGGTCAAGACTGATTTCCATATGGCTGGGTCCAAACTGGAATGGCATGGTGAGCAAAAAACGATGGATTTAGGCCCAGATCTCTGTACTGGGGTGAATGTATGACATTGTTCTGCATTCTGTCCATCAATTGGTCTTTTTGCATTTGTCACCCTGAGTGGGACGGGTATGCCCAGACGTGGGTCCCGTGCTCTCCATGCCACTGGAGTCAAGCTATCCTGGCTGATGAGGGCTGAAAGCCCAAAACCGGTCCTAGGATGCTTGTTTCCAGTCCAGGGAGGACCTGGCCTGGCAGTTCAGGCTGGACTGTTCCCATTGGGCGCAGGGTCAAGACTGATTTGCATATGGCTGGGTCCAAACTGGAATGGCATGGTGAGCAAAAAACAATGGATTTAGGCCCAGATCTCTGTACTGGGGTGAATGTATGACATTGTTCTGCATTCTGTCCATCAGTTGGTCTTTTTGCATTTGTCACCCTGAGTGGGACGGATATGCCCAGACGTGTGTCCCATGCTCTCCATGCCACTGGAAACAAGCTATCCTGGCTGATGAGGACTGAAAGCCCGACACCGGTCCTAGGATGCTTGTTTCCAGCCCGGGGAGGACCTGGCCTGACAGTTCGGGCAGGACTGTTCCCATTGGGCGCAGGGTCAAGACTGATTTGCATATGGCTGGGTCCAAACTGGAATGGCATGGTGAGGAAAAAAACGATGGATTTAGGCCCAGATCTCTGCACTGGGGTGAATGTATGACATTGTTCTTCATTCTGTCCATCAATTGGTCTTTTTGCATTTGTCACCCCGAGTGGGACGGGTATGTCCAGACGTGGGTCCCGCGCTCTCCATGCCACTGGAGTCAAGCTATCCTGGCTGAAAGCCCGAAACCGGTCCTAGGATGCTTGTTTCCAGTCCAGGGAGGACCTGGCCTGGCAGTTCGTACTGGAATGTTCCCATTGGGCGCAGGGTCAAGACTGATTTGCATATGTCTGGGTCCAAACTGGAATGGCATGGTGAGCAAAAAAACGATGGATTTCGGCCCAGATCTCTGTACTGGGGTGAATGTATGACATTGTTCTTCATTCTGTCCATCAATTGGTCTTTTTGCATTTGTCACCCCGAGTGGGACGGGTATGCTCAGACGTGGGTCCCGTGCTCTCAATGCCACTGGAGTCAAGCTATCCTGGCTGCTGTGGGCTGAAATCCCGAAACCGGTCCTAGGATGCTTGTTTCCAGTCCAGGGAGGACCTGGCCTGGCAGTTCGGACTGGCCTGTTCCCATTGGGCGCAGGGTCAAGACTGATTTGCATATGGCTGGGTCCAAACTGGAATGGCATGGTGAGCAAAAAAACGATGGATTTAGGCCCAGATCTCTGTATTGGGGAGAATGTATGACATTGTTCTGCATTCTGTCCATCAATTGGTCTTTTTGCATTTGTCACCCCGAGTGGGACGGGTATGCCAGACGTGGGTCCCGTGCTCTCCATGCCACTGGAGTCAAGCTATCCTGGCTGATGAGGGCTGAAAGCCCAAAACCGGTCCTAGGATGCTTGTTTCCAGTCCAGGGAGGACCTGGCCTGGCAGTTCGGGCTGGACTGTTCCCATTGGGCGCAGGGTCAAGACTGATTTCCATATGGCTGGGTCCAAACTGGAATGGCATGGTGAGCAAAAAAACGATGGATTTAGGCCCAGATCTCTGTACTGGGGTGAATGTATGACATTGTTCTGCATTCTGTCCATCAATTGGTCTTTTTGCATTTGTCACCCTGAGTGGGACGGGTATGCCCAGACGTGGGTCCCGTGCTCTCCATGCCACTGGAGTCAAGCTATCCTGGCTGATGAGGGCTGAAAGCCCAAAACCGGTCCTAGGATGCTTGTTTCCAGTCCAGGGAGGACCTGGCCTGGCAGTTCGGGCTGGACTGTTCCCATTGGGCGCAGGGTCAAGACTGATTTGCATATGGCTGGGTCCAAACTGGAATGGCATGGTGAGCAAAAAACAATGGATTTAGGCCCAGATCTCTGTACTGGGGTGAATGTATGACATTGTTCTGCATTCTGTCCATCAGTTGGTCTTTTTGCATTTGTCACCCCGAGTGGGACGGATATGCCCAGACGTGTGTCCCATGCTCTCCATGCCACTGGAAACAAGCTATCCTGGCTGATGAGGACTGAAAGCCCGACACCGGTCCTAGGATGCTTGTTTCCAGCCCGGGGAGGACCTGGCCTGACAGTTCGGGCAGGACTGTTTCCATTGGGCGCAGAGTCAAGACTGATTTGCATATAGCTGGGTCCAAACTGGAATGGCATGGTGAGGAAAAAAACGATGGATTTAGGCCCAGATCTCTGCACTGGGGTGAATGTATGACATTGTTCTTCATTCTGTCCATCAATTGGTCTTTTTGCATTTGTCACCCCGAGTGGGACGGGTATGCCCAGACGTGGGTCCCATGCTCTCCATGCCACTGGAGTCAAGCTATCCTGGCTGAAAGCCCGAAACCGGTCCTAGGATGCTTGTTTCCAGTCCAGGGAGGACCTGGCCTGGCAGTTCGTACTGGAATGTTACCATTGGGCGCAGGGTCAAGACTGATTTGCATATGTCTGGGTCCAAACTGGAATGGCATGGTGAGCAAAAAAACGATGGATTTAGGCCCAGATCTCTGTACTGGGGTGAATGTATGACATTGTTCTTCATTCTGTCCATCAATTGGTCTTTTTGCATTTGTCACCCCGAGTGGGACGGGTATGCTCAGACGTGGGTCCCGTGCTCTCCATGCCACTGGAGTCAAGCTATCCTGGCTGCTGTGGGCTGAAATCCCGAAACCGGTCCTAGGATGCTTGTTTCCAGTCCAGGGAGGACCTGGCCTGGCAGTTCGGACTGGACTGTTCCCATTGGGCACAGGGTCAAGACTGATTTGCATATGGCTGGGTCCAAACTGGAATGGCATGGTGAGCAAAAAAACGATGGATTTAGGCCCAGATCTCTGTACTGGGGTGAATGTATGACATTGTTCTTCATTCTGTCCATCAATTGGTCTTTTTACATTTGTCACCCCGAGTGGGACGGGTATATTCAGACGTGGGTCCCGTGCTCTCCATGCCACTGGAGTCAAGCTATCCTGGCTGCTGTGGGCTGAAATCCCGAAACCGGTCCTAGGATGCTTGTTTCCAGTGCAGGGAGGACCTGGCCTGGCAGTTTGGGCTGGACTGTTCCCATTGGGCGCAGGGTCAAGACTGATTTCCATATGGCTGGGTCCAAACTGGAATGGCATGGTGAGCAAAAAACGATGGATTTAGGCCCAGATCTCTGTACTGGGGTGAATGTATGACATTGTTCTGCATTCTGTCCATCAATTGGTCTTTTTGCATTTGTCACCCTGAGTGGGACGGGTATGCCCAGACGTGGGTCCCGTGCTCTCCATGCCACTGGAGTCAAGCTATCCTGGCTGATAAGGACTGAAAGCCCGAAACCTGTCCTAGGATGCTTGTTTCCAGTCCAGGGAGGACCTGGCCTGGCAGTTTGGGCTGGACTGTTCCCATTGGGCGCAGGGTCAAGGCTGATTTCCATATGGCTGGGTCCAAACTGGAATGGCATGGTGAGCAAAAAAACGATGGATTTAGGCCCAGATCTCTGTACTGGGGTGAATGTATGACATTGTTCTGCATTCTGTCCATCAATTGGTCTTTTTGCATTTGTCACCCTGAGTGGGACGGGTATGCCCAGACGTGGGTCCCGTGCTCTCCATGCCACTGGAGTCAAGCTATCCTGGCTGATGAGGGCTGAAAGCCCAAAACCGGTCCTAGGATGCTTGTTTCCAGTCCAGGGAGGACCTGGCCTGGCAGTTCAGGCTGGACTGTTCCCATTGGGCGCAGGGTCAAGACTGATTTGCATATGGCTGGGTCCAAACTGGAATGGCATGGTGAGCAAAAAAACAATGGATTTAGGCCCAGATCTCTGTACTGGGGTGAATGTATGACATTGTTCTGCATTCTGTCCATCAGTTGGTCTTTTTGCATTTGTCACCCTGAGTGGGACGGATATGCCCAGACGTGTGTCCCATGCTCTCCATGCCACTGGAAACAAGCTATCCTGGCTGATGAGGACTGAAAGCCCGACACCGGTCCTAGGATGCTTGTTTCCAGCCCGGGAGGACCTGGCCTGACAGTTCGGGCAGGACTGTTCCCATTGGGCGCAGGGTCAAGACTGATTTGCATATGGCTGGGTCCAAACTGGAATGGCATGGTGAGGAAAAAATGATGGATTTAGGCCCAGATCTCTGCACTGGGGTGAATGTATGACATTGTTCTTCATTCTGTCCATCAATTGGTCTTTTTGCATTTGTCACCCCGAGTGGGACGGGTATGTCCAGACGTGGGTCCCGCGCTCTCCATGCCACTGGAGTCAAGCTATCCTGGCTGAAAGCCCGAAACCGGTCCTAGGATGCTTGTTTCCAGTCCAGGGAGGACCTGGCCTGGCAGTTCGTACTGGAATGTTCCCATTGGGCGCAGGGTCAAGACTGATTTGCATATGTCTGGGTCCAAACTGGAATGGCATGGTGAGCAAAAAAACGATGGATTTAGGCCCAGATCTCTGTACTGGGGTGAATGTATGACATTGTTCTTCATTCTGTCCATCAATTGGTCTTTTTGCATTTGTCACCCCGAGTGGGACGGGTATGCTCAGACGTGGGTCCCGTGCTCTCCATGCCACTGGAGTCAAGCTATCCTGGCTGCTGTGGGCTGAAATCCCGAAACCGGTCCTAGGATGCTTGTTTCCAGTCCAGGGAGGACCTGGCCTGGCAGTTCGGACTGGACTGTTCCCATTGGGCGCAGGGTCAAGACAGATTTGCATATGGCTGGGTCCAAACTGGAATGGCATGGTGAGCAAAAAAACGATGGATTTAGGCCCAGATCTCTGTATTGGGGAGAATGTATGACATTGTTCTGCATTCTGTCCATCAATTGGTCTTTTTGCATTTGTCACCCCGAGTGGGACGGGTATGCCCAGACGTGGGTCCCGTGCTCTCCATGCCACTGGAGTCAAGCTATCCTGGCTGATGAGGGCTGAAAGCCCAAAACCGGTCCTAGGATGCTTGTTTCCCGTCCAGGGAGGACCTGGCCTGGCAGCTCGGGCTGGACTGTTCCCATTGGGCGCAGGGTCAAGACTGATTTGCATATGGCTGGGTCAAACTGGAATGGCATGATGAGCAAAAAAACGATGGATTTAGGCCCAGATCTCTGTACTGGGATGAATGTATGACATTGTTCTGCATTCTGTCCATCAATTGGTCTTTTTGCATTTGTCACCCCGAGTGGGACGGGTATGCCCAGACGTGGGTCCCGCGCTCTCCATGCCACTGGAGTCAAGCTATCCTGGCTGATGAGGGCTGAAAGCCCGACACCGGTCCTAGGATGCTTGTTTCCAGTCCAGGGAGGACCTGGCCTGACAGTTCGGGCTGGACTGTTCCCATTGGGTGCAGGGTCAAGACTGATTTGCATATGGCTGGGTCCAAACTGGAATGGCATGGTGAGCAAAAAACGATGGATTTAGGCCCAGATCTCTGTACTGGGGTGAATGTATGACATTGTTCTGCATTCTGTCCATCAATTGGTCTTTTTGCATTTGTCACCCCGAGTTGGACGGGTATGCCCAGACATGGGTCCCGTGCTCTCCATGCCACTGGAGTCAAGCTATCCTGGCTGATGAGGGCTGAAAGCCCGAAACCGGTCCTAGGATGCTTGTTTCCAGTCCAGGGAGGACCTGGCCTGGCAGTTCGGGCTGGACTGTTCCCATTGGGCGCAGGGTCAAGACTGATTTGCATATGGCTGGGTCCAAACTGGAATGGCATGGTGAGCAAAAAAACGATGGATTTAGGCCCAGATCTCTGTACTGGGGTGAATGTATGACATTGTTCTGCATTCTGTCCATCAATTGGTCTTTTTGCATTTATCACCCCGAGTGGGACGGGTATGCCCAGACGTGGGTCCCGTGCTCTCCATGCCACTGGAGTCAAGCTATCCTGGCTGATGAGGGCTGAAAGCCCAAAACCGGTCTTAGGATGCTTGTTTCCAGTCCAGGGAGGACCTGGCCTGGCAGTTCGGGCTGGACTGTTCCCATTGGGCGCAGGGTCAAGACTGATTTGCATATGGCTGAGTTCAAACTGGAATGGCATGGTGAGCAAAAAAACGATGGATTTAGGCCCAGATCTCTGTACTGGGGTGAATGTATGACATTGTTCTGCATTCTGTCCATCAATTGGTCTTTTTGCATTTGTCACCCCGAGTGGGACGGGTATGCCCAGACGTGGGTCCCCTGCTCTCCATGCCACTGGAGTCAAGCTATCCTGGCTGATGAGGGCTGAAAGCCCGAAACCAGTCCTAGGATGCTTGTTTCCAGTCCAGGGAGGACCTGGCCTGGCAGTTCGGGCTGGACTGTTCCCATTGGGCGCAGGGTCACGACTGATTTGCATATGGCTGAGTCCAAACTGGAATGGCATGGTGAGCAAAAAAACGATGGATTTAGGCCCAGATCTCTGTACTGGGGTGAATGTATGACATTGTTCTGCATTCTGTCCATCAATTGGTCTTTTTGCATTTGTCACCCCGAGTGGGACGGGTATGCTCAGACGTGGGTCCCGTGCTCTCCATGCCACTGGCTTCAAGCTATCCTGGCTGCTAAGGGCTGAAATCCCGAAACCGGTCCTAGGATGCTTGTTTCCAGTCCAGGGAGGACCTGGCCTGGCAGTTCGGACTGGACTGTTCCCATTGGGTGCAGGGTCAAGACTGATTTGCATATGTCTGGGTCCAAACTGGAATGGCACGGTGAGCAAAAAAACTATGGATTTAGGCCCAGATCTCTGTACTGGGGTGCATGTATGACATTGTTCTGCATTCTGTCCATCAATTGGTCTTTTTGCATTTGTCACCCCGAGTGGGACGGGTATGCCCAGACGTGGGTCCCGTGCTCTCCATGCCACTTGAGTCAAGCTATCCTGGCTGATGAGGCCTGAAAGCCCAAAACCGGTCCTAGGATGCTTGTTTCCAGTCCAGGGAGGACCTGGCCTGGCAGTTCCCATTGGGCGCAGGGTCAAGACTGATTTGCATATGGCTGGGTCCAAACTGGAATGGCATGGTGAGCAAAAAAACAATGGATTTAGGCCCAGATCTCTGTACTGGGGTGAATGTATGACATTGTTCTGCATTCTGTCTATCAGTTGGTCTTTTTGCATTTGTCACCCCGAGTGGGACGGATATGCCCAGACGTGTGTCCCATGCTCTCCATGCCACTGAAGTCAAGCTATCCTGGCTGATGAGGACTGAAAGCCCGACACCGGTCCTAGGATGCTTGTTTCCAGTCCAGGGAGGACCTGGCCTGGCAGTTCGGGCTGGACTGTTCCCATTGGGCGCAGGGTCAAGACTGATTTGCATATGGCTGGGTCCAAACTGGAATGGCATGGTGAGCAAAAAAACGATGGATTTAGTCCCAGATCTCTGTACTGGGGTGAATGTATGACATTGTTCTGCATTCTGTCCATCAATTGGTCTTTTTGCATTTGTCACCCTGAGTGGGACGGGTATGCCCAGACTTGGGTCCCGTGCTCTCCATGCCACTGGAGTCAAGCTATCCTGGCTGATGAGGGCTGAAAGCCCGCAACCGGTCCTAGGATGCATGTTTCCAGTCCAGGAAGGACCTGGCCTGGCAGTTCGGGCTGGACTGTTCCCATTGGGCGCAGGGTCAAGACTGATTTGCATATGGCTAGGTCCAAACTGGAATGGCATGGTGAGCAAAAAAACAATGGATTTAGGCCCAGATCTCTGTACTTGGGTGAATGTATGACATTGTTCTGCATTCTGTCCATCAATTGGCCTTTTTGCATTTGTCACACCGAGTGGGTCGGATATGCCCAGACGTGGGTCCCGTGCTCTCCATGCCACTGGAGTCAAGCTATCCTGGCTGATAAGGACTGAAAGCCCGAAACCGGTCCTAGGATACTTGTTTCCAGTCCAGGGAGGACCTGGCCTGGCAGTTAGGGCTGGACTGTTCCCATTGGGCGCAGGGTCAAGACTGATTTCCATATGGCTGGGTCCAAACTGGAATGGCATGGTGAGCAAAAAAAACGATGGATTTAGGCCCAGATCTCTGTACTGGGGTGAATGTATGACATTGTTCTGCATTCTGTCCATCAATTGGTCTTTTTGCATTTGTCACCCTGAGTGGGACGGGTATGCCAAGACGTGGGTCCCGTGCTCTCCATGCCACTGGAGTCAAGCTATCCTGGCTGATGAGGGCTGAAAGCCCAAAACCGGTCCTAGGATGCTTGTTTCCAGTCCAGGGAGGACCTGGCCTGGCAGTTCGGGCTGGACTGTTCCCATTGGGCGCAGGGTCAAGACTGCTTTGCATATGGCTGGGTCCAAACTGAAATAGCATGGTGAGCAAAAAAACGAAGGATTTATGCCCAGATCTCGGTACTGGGGTGAATGTATGACATTGTTCTGCATTCTGTCCATCAATTGGTCTTTTTGCATTTGTCACCCCGAGTGGGACGGGTATGCCCAGACGTGGCTCCCATGCTCTCCATGCCACTGGAGTCAAGCTATCCTGGCTGATGAGGGCTGAAAGCCCGAAACCGGTCCTAGGATGCTTGTTTCCAGCCCAGGGAGGACCTGGCCTGACAGTTCGGGCAGGACTGTTCCCTTTGGGTGCAGGGTCAAGACTGATTTGCATATGGCTGGGTCCAAACTGGAATGGCATGATGAGCAAAAAAACTATGGATTTAGGCCCAGATCTCTGTACTGGGGTGAATGTATGACATTGTTCTTCATTCTGTCCATCAATTGGTCTTTTTGCATTTGTCACCCCGAGTGGGACGGGTATGCTCAGACGTGGGTCCCGTGCTCTCCATGCCACTGGATTCAAGTTATCCTCTGCTGCTAAGGGCTGAAATCCCGAAACCGGTCCTAGGATGCTTGTTTCCAGTCCAGGGAGGACCTGGCCTGGCAGTTCGTACTGGAATGTTCCCATTGGGCGCAGGGTCAAGACTGATTTGCATATGTTTGGGTCCAAACTGGAATGTCATGGTGAGCAAAAAAACGATGGATTTAGGCACAGATCTCTGTACTGGGGTGAATGTATGACATTGTTCTGCATTCTGTCCATCAATTGGTCTTTTTGCATTTGTCACTCCGAGTGGGACGGGTATGCCCAGATGTGGGTCCCGTGCTCTCCATGCCACTGGAGTCAAGCTATCCTGGCTGATGAGTGCTGAAAGCCCGAAACCGGTCCTAGGATGCTTGTTTTCAGTCCAGGGAGGACCTGCCCTGACAGTTCGGGCTGGACTTTTCCCATTGGGCGCAGGGTCAAGACTGATCTGCATGAGGCTGGGTCCAAACTGGAATGGCATGGTGAGCAAAAAAACGATGGATTTAGGCCCAGATCTCTGTATTGGGGTGAATGTATGACATTGTTCTTCATTCTGTCCATCAATTGGTCTTTTTGCATTTGTCACCCCGAGTGGGACGGGTATGCTCAGACGTGGGTCCCGTGCTCTCCATGCCACTGGAGTCAAGCTATCCTGGCTGCTGTGGGCTGAAATCCCGAAATCGGTCCTAGGATGCTTGTTTCCAGTCCAGGGAGGACCTGGCCTGGCAGTTCGGACTGGACTGTTCCCATTGGGCGCAGGGTCAAGACTGATTTGCATATGGCTGGGTACAAACTGGAATGGCATGGTGAGCAAAAAAACGATGGATTTAGGCCCAGATCTCTGTATTGGGGAGAATGTATGACATTGTTCTGCATTCTGTCCATCAATTGGTCTTTTTGCATTTGTCACCCCGAGTGGGACGGGTATGCCCAGACGTGGGTCCCGTCCCGTGCTCTCCATGCCACTGGAGTCAAGCTATCCTGGCTGATGAGGGCTGAAAGCCCAAAACCGGTCCTAGGATGCTTGTTTCCAGTCCAGGGAGGACCTGGCCTGGCAGCTCGGGCTGGACTGTTCCCATTGGGCGCAGGGTCAAGACTGATTTGCATATGGCTGGGTCCAAACTGGAATGGCATGGTGAGCAAAAAACGATGGATTTAGGCCCAGATCTCTGTACAGGGGTGAATGTATGGCATTGTTCTGCATTCTGTCCATCAATTGGTCTTTTTGCATTTGTCACCCCGAGTGGGACGGGTATGCCCAGACGTGGGTCCCGCGCTCTCCATGCCACTGGAGTCAAGCTATCCTGACTGAAAGCCCGAAACCGGTCCTAGGATGCTTGTTTCCAGTCCAGGGAGGACCTGGCCTGGCAGTTCGGGCTGGACTGTTCCCATTGGGCGCAGGGTCAAGACTGATTTGCATATGGCTGGGTCCAAACTGGAATGGCATGGTGAGCAAAAAAACGATGGATTTAGGCCCAGATCTCTGTACTGGGGTGAATGTATGACATTGTTCTGCATTCTGTCCATCAATTGGTCTTTTTGCATTTGTCACCCTGAATGGGATGGGTATGCCCAGACGTGGGTTCCGTGCTCTCCATGCCACTGGAGTCAAGCTATCCTGGCTGATAAGGACTGAAAGCCCGAAACCTGTCCTAGGATGCTTGTTTCCAGTCCAGGGAGGACCTGGCCTGGCAGTTTGGGCTGGACTGTTCCCATTGGGCGCAGGGTCAAGACTGATTTCCATATGGCTGGGTCCAAACTGGAATGGCATGGTGAGCAAAAAAACGATGGATTTAGGCCCAGATCTCTGTACTGGGGTGAATGTATGACATTGTTCTGCATTCTGTCCATCAATTGGTCTTTTTGCATTTGTCACCCTGAGTGGGACGGGTATGCCCAGATGTGGGTCCCGTGCTCTCCATGCCACTGGAGTCAAGCTATCCTGGCTGATGAGGGCTGAAAGCCCAAAACCGGTCCTAGGATGCTTGTTTCCAGCCCGGGGAGGACCTGGCCTGACAGTTCGGGCAGGACTGTTCCCATTGGGCGCAGGGTCAAGACTGATTTGCATATGGCTGGGTCCAAACTGGAATGGCATGGTGAGGAAAAAAACGATGGATTTAGGCCCAGATCTCTGCACTGGGGTGAATGTATGACATTGTTCTTCATTCTGTCCATCAATTGGTCTTTTTGCATTTGTCACCCCGAGTGGGACGGGTATGCCCAGACGTGGGTCCCGCGCTCTCCATGCCACTGGAGTCAAGCTATCCTGGCTGAAAGCCCGAAACCGGTCCTAGGATGCTTGTTTACAGTCCAGGGAGGACCTGGCCTGGCAGTTCGTACTGGAATGTTCCCATTGGGTGCAGGGTCAAGACTGATTTGCATATGTCTGGGTCCAAACTGGAATGGCATGGTGAGCAAAAAAACGATGGATTTAGGCCCAGATCTCTGTACCGGGGTGAATGTATGACATTGTTCTTCATTCTGTCCATCAATTGGTCTTTTTGCATTTGTCACCCCGAGTGGGACGGGTATGCTCAGACGTGGGTCCCATGCTCTCCATGCGACTGGAGTCAAGCTATCCTGGCTGCTGTGGGCTGAAATCCCGAAACCGGTCCTAGGATGCTTGTTTCCAGTCCAGGGAGGACCTGGCCTAGCAGTTCGGACTGGACTGTTCCCATTGGGCGCAGGGTCAAGACTGATTTGCATATGGCTGGGTCCAAACTGGAATGGCATGATGAGCAAAAAAACGATGGATTTAGGCCCAGATCTCTGTACTGGGATGAATGTATGACATTGTTCTGCATTCTGTCCATCAATTGGTCTTTTTGCATTTGTCACCCCGAGTGGTACGGGTATGCCCAGACATGGGTCCCGCGCTCTCCATGCCACTGGAGTCAAGCTATCCTGACTGAAAGCCCGAAACCGGTCCTAGGATGCTTGATTCCAGTCCAGGGAGGACCTGGCCTGGCAGTTCGGGCTGGACTGTTCCCATTGGGCGCAGGGTCAAGACTGATTTGCATATGGCTGGATCCAAACTGGAATGGCATGGTGAGCAAAAAAACGAAGGATTTAGGCCCAGATCTCTGTACTGGGGTGAATGTATGACATTGTTCTGCATTCTGTCCATCAATTGGTCTTTTTGCATTTGTCACCCCGAGTGGGACGGGTATGCCCAGACGTGGGTCCCGTGCTCTCCATGCCACTGGAGTCAAGCTATCCTGGCTGATGAGGGCTGAAAGCCCGACACCGGTCCTAGGATGCTTGTTTCCAGTCCAGGGAGGACCTGGCCTGACAGTTCCTGCTGGACTGTTCCCATTGGGCGCAGGGTCAAGACTGATTTGCATATGGCTGGGTCCAAACTGGAATGGCATGGTGAGCAAAAAACGATGGATTTAGGCCCAGATCTCTGTACTGGGGTGAATGTATGACATTGTTCTGCATTCTGTCCATCAATTGGTCTTTTTGCATTTATCACCCCGAGTTGGACGGGTATGCCCAGACATGGGTCCCGTGCTCTCCATGCCACTGGAGTCAAGCTATCCTGGCTGATGAGGGCTGAAAGCCCGAAACCGGTCCTAGGATGCTTGTTTCCAGTCCAGGGAAGACCTGGCCTGGCAGTTCGGGCTGGACTGTTCCCATTGGGCGCAAGGTCAAGACTGATTTGCATATGGCTGGGTCCAAACTGGAATGGCATGGTGAGCAAAAACGATGGATTTAGGCCCAGATCTCTGTACTGGGGTGAATGTATGACATTGTTCTGCATTCTGTCCATCAATTGGTCTTTTTGCATTTGTCACCCTGAGTGGGACGGGTATGCCCAGACGTGGGTCCCGTGCTCTCCATGCCACTGGAGTCAAGCTTTCCTGGCTGATGAGGGCTGAAAGCCCAAAACCGGTCCTAGGATGCTTGTTTCCAGTCCAGGGAGGACCTGGCCTGGCAGTTCGGGCTGGACTGTTCCCATTGGGCGCAGGGTCAAGACTGATTTGCATATGGCTGAGTCCAAACTGGAATGGCATGGTGAGCAAAAAAACGATGGATTTAGGCCCAGATCTCTGTACTGGGGTGAATGTATGACATTGTTCTGCATTCTGTCCATCAACCTTTAAGAGAGTCAATCAACGCAGCAGCTAGACTCATTACTGGCTCCAAAAGAAATGCTCACATATCCCCGGACCTAAGATCCCTCAACTGGCTACCTTTCGAAGCCAGAATTCAACTACAAATCGCATGCATGACGCATAAAGCCATTCATCACAACATTCCCACCTACCTGGCACAAAAACTGATGCCTTCATGTGGCAACAGAGCATCCAGAAGTGCCAATAACCTTTTACTGAAACCACAAAGATTCAACAAGAAGAAAACATACAATCAAGCTTTCTCAGGGATGGCGCCCAGGATCTGGAACGCTTTGCCCCCAGAAACTAGACTGAATCCCTCTACTGCATCTTTCAAAAATGAAGTTAAATCCCTTCTCATGGCTAAATTCACTTGAGCTAGGTTTATCGTGATTATTACTCTTGATTTGTATGGAACTATATATTATTTACTACATGCTTATGTATCCTCGATATTGACCTTGTAAAGCGCTCTGATACCCGCAAGGGTCTTGTCCGCGCTATATAAAACCTTCAAAATAAATAAATAAAAAATAAAAATTGGTCTTTTTGCATTTGTCACCCTGAGTGGGACGGGTATGCCCAGACGTGGATCCCGTGCTCTCCATGCCACTGGAGTCAAGCTATCCTGGCTGATGAGGGCTGAAAGCCCAAAACCGGTCCTAGGATGCTTGTTTCCAGCCCGGGGAGGACCTGGCCTGACAGTTCGGGCAGGACTGTTCCCATTGGGCGCAGGGTCAAGACTGATTTGCATATGGCTGGGTCCAAACTGGAATGGCATGGTGAGGAAAAAAACGATGGATTTAGGCCCAGATCTCTGCACTGGGGTGAATGTATGACATTGTTCTTCATTCTGTCCATCAATTGGTCTTTTTGCATTTGTCACCCCGAGTGGGACGGGTATGCCCAGACGTGGGTCCCGCGCTCTCCATGCCACTGGAGTCAAGCTATCCTGGCTGAAAGCCCGAAACCGGTCCTAGGATGCTTGTTTCCAGTCCAGGGAGGACCTGGCCTGGCAGTTCGTACTGGAATGTTCCCATTGGGCGCAGGGTCAAGACTGATTTGCATATGTCTGGGTCCAAACTGGAATGGCATGGTGAGCAAAAAAACGATGGATTTAGGCCCAGATCTCTGTACCGGGGTGAATGTATGACATTGTTCTTCATTCTGTCCATCAATTGGTCTTTTTGCATTTGTCACCCCGAGTGGGACGGGTATGCTCAGACGTGGGTCCCGTGCTCTCCATGCCACTGGAGTCAAGCTATCCTGGCTGCTGTGGGCTGAAATCCCGAAACCGGTCCTAGGATGCTTGTTTCCAGTCCAGGGAGGACCTGGCCTGGCAGTTCGGACTGGACTGTTCCCATTGGGCGCAGGGTCAAGACTGATTTGCATATGGCTGGGTCCAAACTGGAATGGCATGGTGAGCAAAAAAACGATGGATTTAGGCCCAGATCTCTGTATTGGGGAGAATGTATGACATTGTTCTGCATTCTGTCCATCAGTTGGTCTTTTTGCATTTGTCACCCCGAGTGGGACGGGTATGCCAGACGTGGGTCCCGTGCTCTCCATGCCACTGGAGTCAAGCTATCCTGGCTGATGAGGGCTGAAAGCCCAAAACCGGTCCTAGGATGCTTGTTTCCAGTCCAGGGAGGACCTGGCCTGGCAGCTCGGGCTGGACTGTTCCCATTGGGCGCAGGGTCAAGACTGATTTGCATATGGCTGGGTCCAAACTGGAATGGCATGATGAGCAAAAAAACGATGGATTTAGGCCCAGATCTCTGTACTGGGATGAATGTATGACATTGTTCTGCATTCTGTCCATCAATTGGTCTTTTTGCATTTGTCACCCCGAGTGGTACGGGTATGCCCAGACGTGGGTCCCGCGCTCTCCATGCCACTGGAGTCAAGCTATCCTGACTGAAAGCCCGAAACCGGTCCTAGGATGCTTGTTTCCAGTCCAGGGAGGACCTGGCCTGGCAGTTCGGGCTGGACTGTTCCCATTGGGCGCAGGGTCAAGACTGATTTGCATATGGCTGGATCCAAACTGGAATGGCATGGTGAGCAAAAAAACGAAGGATTTAGGCCCAGATCTCTGTACTGGGGTGAATGTATGACATTGTTCTGCATTCTGTCCATCAATTGGTCTTTTTGCATTTGTCACCCCGAGTGGGACGGGTATGCCCAGACGTGGGTCCCGTGCTCTCCATGCCACTGGAGTCAAGCTATCCTGGCTGATGAGGGCTGAAAGCCCGACACCGGTCCTAGGATGCTTGTTTCCAGTCCAGGGAGGACCTGGCCTGACAGTTCCTGCTGGACTGTTCCCATTGGGCGCTGGGTCAAGACTGATTTGCATATGGCTGGGTCCAAACTGGAATGGCATGGTGAGCAAAAAAACGATGGATTTAGGCCCAGATCTCTGTACTGGGGTGAATGTATGACATTGTTCTGCATTCTGTCCATCAATTGGTCTTTTTGCATTTATCACCCCGAGTTGGACGGGTATGCCCAGACATGGGTCCCGTGCTCTCCATGCCACTGGAGTCAAGCTATCCTGGCTGATGAGGGCTGAAAGCCCGAAACCGGTCCTAGGATGCTTGTTTCCAGTCCAGGGAAGACCTGGCCTGGCAGTTCGGGCTGGACTGTTCCCATTGGGCGCAAGGTCAAGACTGATTTGCATATGGCTGGGTCCAAACTGGAATGGCATGGTGAGCAAAAAAACGATGGATTTAGGCCCAGATCTCTGTACTGGGGTGAATGTATGACATTGTTCTGCATTCTGTCCATCAATTGGTCTTTTTGCATTTGTCACCCTGAGTGGGACGGGTATGCCCAGACGTGGGTCCCGTGCTCTCCATGCCACTGGAGTCAAGCCTTCCTGGCTGATGAGGGCTGAAAGCCCAAAACCGGTCCTAGGATGCTTGTTTCCAGTCCAGGGAGGACCTGGCCTGGCAGTTCGGGCTGGACTGTTCCCATTGGGCGCAGGGTCAAGACTGATTTGCATATGGCTGAGTCCAAACTGGAATGGCATGGTGAGCAAAAAAACGATGGATTTAGGCCCAGATCTCTGTACTGGGGTGAATGTATGACATTGTTCTGCATTCTGTCCATCAATTGGTCTTTTTGCATTTGTCACCCCGAGTGGGACGGGTATGCCCAGACGTGGGTCCCGTACTCTCCATGCCACTGGAGTCAAGCTATCCTGGCTGATGAGGGCTGAAAGCCCGAAACCGGTCCTAGGATGCTTGTTTCCAGTCCAGGGAGGACCTGGCCTGGCAGTTCGGGCTGGACTGTTCCCATTGGGCGCAGGGTCAAGACTGATTTGCATATGGCTGAGTCCAAACTGGAATGGCATGGTGAGCAAAAAAACGATGGATTTAGGCCCAGATCTCTGTACTGGGGTGAATGTATGACATTGTTCTGCATTCTGTCCATCAATTGGTCTTTTTGCATTTGTCACCCCAAGTGGGACGGGTATGCCCAGACGTGGGTCCCGTGCTCTCCATGCCACTGGAGTCAAGCTATCCTGGCTGATAAGGACTGAAAGCCCGAAACCGGTCCTAGGATGCTTGTTTCCAGTCCAGGGAGGACCTGGCCTGGCAGTTTGGGCTGGACTGTTCCCATTGGGCGCAGGGTCAAGACTGATTTGCATATGGCTGGGTCCAAACTGGAATGGCATGGTGAGCAAAAAAACGATGGATTTAGGCCCAGATCTCTGTACTGGGGTGAATGTATGACATTGTTCTTCATTCTGTCCATCAATTGGTCTTTTTGCATTTGTCACCCCGAGTGGGACGGGTATGCTCAGACGTGGGTCCCGTGCTCTCCATGCCACTGGAGTCAAGCTATCCTGGCTGTTGTGGGCTGAAATCCCGAAACCGGTCCTAAGATGCTTGTTTCCAGTCCAGGTAGGACCTGGCCTGGCAGTTCGGACTGGACTGTTCCCATTGGGCGCAGGGTCAAGACTGATTTGCATATGGCTGGGTCCAAACTGGAATGGCATGGTGAGCAAAAAAACGAAGGATTTAGGCCCAGATCTCTGTATTGGGGAGAATGTATGACATTGTTCTGCATTCTGTCCATCAATTGGTCTTTTTGCATTTGTCACCCCGAGTGGGACGGGTATGCCCAGACGTGGGTCCCGTGCTCTCCATGCCACTGGAGTCAAGCTATCCTGGCTGATGAGGGCTGAAAGCCCAAAACCGGTCCTAGGATGCTTGTTTCCAGTCCAAGGAGGACCTGGCCTGGCAGCTCGGGCTGGACTGTTCCCATTGGGCGCAGGGTCAAGACTGATTTGCATATGGCTGGGTCCAAACTGGAATGGCATGGTGAGCAAAAAAACGATGGATTTAGGCCCAGATCTCTGTACTGGGGTGAATGTATGACATTGTTCTGCATTCTGTCCATCAATTGGTCTTTTTGCATTTGTCACCCCGAGTGGGACGGGTATGCCCAGACGTGGGTCCCGCGCTCTCCATGCCACTGGAGTCAAGCTATCCTGGCTGAAAGCCCGAAACCGGTCCTAGGATGCTTGTTTCCAGTCCAGGGAGGACCTGGCCTGGCAGTTCGGGCTGGACTGTTACCATTGGGCGCAGGTTCAAGACTGATTTGCATATGGCTGGGTCCAATCTGGAATGGCATGGTGAGCAAAAAAACGATGGATTTAGCCCCAGATCTCTGTACTGGGGTGAATGTATGACATTGTTCTGCATTCTGTCCATCAATTGGTCTTTTTGCATTTGTCACCCCGAGTGGGACGGGTATGCCCAGACGTGGGTCCCGTGCTCTCCATGCCACCGTAGTCAAGCTATCCTGGCTGATGAGGGCTGAAAGCCCGACACCGGTCCTAGGATGTTTGTTTCCAGTCCAGGGAGGACCTGGCCTGACAGTTCGGACTGGACTGTTCCCATTGGGCGCAAGGTCAAGACTGATTTGCATATGGCTGGGTCCAAACTGGAATGGCATGGTGAGCAAAAAACGATGGATTTAGGCCCAGATCTCTGAACTGGGGTGAATGTATGACATTGTTCTGCATTCTGTCCATCAATTGGTCTTTTGCATTTGTCACCCTGAGTGGGACGGGTATGCCAAGACGTGGGTCCCGTGCTCTCCATGCCACTGGAGTCAAGCTTTCCTGGCTGATGAGGGCTGAAAGCCCAAAACCGGTCCTAGGATGCTTGTTTCCAGTCCAGGGAGGACCTGGCCTGGCAGTTCGGGCTGGACTGTTCCCATTGGGCGCAGGGTCAAGACTGCTTTGCATATGGCTGGGTCCAAACTGAAATGGCATGGTGAGCAAAAAACGATGGATTTAGGCCCAGATCTCTGTACTGGGGTGAATGTATGACATTGTTCTGCATTCTGTCCATCAATTGGTCTTTTTGCATTTGTCACCCCGAGTGGGACGGGTATGCCCAGACGTGGCTCCCATGCTCTCCATGCCACTGGAGTCAAGCTATCCTGGCTGATGAGGGCTGAAAGCCTGAAACCGGTCCTAGGATGCTTGTTTCCAGCCAGGGAGGACCTGGCCTGACAGTTCGGGCAGGACTGTTCCCTTTGGGTGCAGGGTCAAGACTGATTTGCATATGGCTGGGTCCAAACTGGAATGGCATGGTGAGCAAAAAACGATGGATTTAGGCCCAGATCTCTGTACTGGGGTGAATGTATGACATTGTTCTTCATTATGTCCATCAATTGGTCTTTTTGCATTTGTCACCCGAGTGGGACGGGTATGCTCAGACGTGGGTCCCGTGCTCTCCATGCCACTGGATTCAAGTTATCCTGGCTGCTAAGGGCTGAAATCCCGAAACCGGTCCTAGGATGCTTGTTTCCAGTCCAGGGAGGACCTAGCCTGGCAGTTCGTACTGGAATGTTCCCATTGGGCGCAGGGTCAAGACTGATTTGCATATGTCTGGGTCCAAACTGGAATGTCATGGTGAGCAAAAAACGATGGATTTAGGCCCAGATCTCTGTACTGGGGTGAATGTATGACATTGTTCTGCATTCTGTCCATCAATTGGTCTTTTTGCATTTGTCACTCCGAGTGGGACGGGTATGCCCAGACGTGGGTCCCGTGCTCTCCATGCCACTGGAGTCAAGCTATCCTGGCTGATGAGGGCTGAAAGCCCGAAACCGGTCCTAGGATGCTTGTTTTCAGTCCAGGGAGGACCTGCCCTGACAGTTCGGGCTGGACTTTTCCCATTGGGCGCAGGGTCAAGACTGATTTGCATGAGGCTGGGTCCAAACTGGAATGGCATGGTGAGCAAAAAAACGATGGAGTTAGGCCCAGATCTCTGTACTGGGGTGAATGTATGACATTGTTCTGCATTCTGTCCATCAATTGGTCTTTTTGCATTTGTCACCCCGAGTGGGACGGGTATGCCCAGACGTGGGTCCCGTGCTCTCCATGCCACTGGAGTCAAGCTATCCTGGCTGATGAGGGCTGAAAGCCCGACACCGGTCCTAGGATGCTTGTTTCCAGTCCAGGGACGACCTGGCCTGACAGTTCCTGCTGGACTGTTCCCATTGGGCGCAAGGTCAAGACTGATTTGCATATGGCTGGGTCCAAACTGGAATGGCTTGGTGAGCAAAAAAACGATGGATTTAGGCCCAGATCTCTGTACTGGGGTGAATGTATGACATTGTTCTGCATTCTGTCCATCAATTGGTCTTTTTGCATTTGTCACCCCGAGTTGGACGGGTATGCCCAGACATGGGTCCCGTGCTCTCCATGCCACTGGAGTCAAGCTATCCTGGCTGATGAGGGCTGAAAGCCCGAAACCGGTCCTAGGATGCTTGTTTCCAGTCCAGGGAGGACCTGGCCTGGCAGTTCGGGCTGGACTGTTCCCATTGGGCACAGGGTCAAGACTGATTTGCATATGGCTGGGTCCAAACTGGAATGGCATGGTGAGCAAAAAAACGATGGATTTAGGCCCAGATCTCTGTACTGGGGTGAATGTATGACATTGTTCTGCATTCTGTCCATCAATTGGTCTTTTTGCATTTGTCACCCCGAGTGGGACGGGTATGCCCAGACGTGGGTCCCGTGCTCTCCATGCCACTGGAGTCAAGCTATCCTGGCTGATGAGGGCTGAAAGCCCAAAACCGGTCCTAGGATGCTTGTTTCCAGTCCAGGGAGGACCTGGCCTGGCAGTTCGGGCTGGACTGTTCCCATTGGGCGCAGGGTCAAGACTGCTTTGCATATGGCTGGGTCCAAACTGGAATGGCATTGTGAGCAAAAAAACGATGGATTTAGGCCCAGATCTCTGTACTGGGGTGAATGTATGACATTGTTCTGCATTCTGTCCATCAATTGGTCTTTTTGCATTTGTCACCCTGAGTGGGACGGGTATGCCCAGACGTGGGTCCCGTGCTCTCCATGCCACTGGAGTCAAGGTATCCTGGCTGATGAGGGCTGAAAGCCCAAAACCGGTCCTAGGATGCTTGTTTCCAGTCCAGGGAGGACCTGGCCTGGCAGTTCGGGCTGGACTGTTCCCATTGGGCGCAGGGTCAAGACTGATTTGCATATGGCTGGGTCCAAACTGGAATGGCATGGTGAGCAAAAAAACAATGGATTTAGGCCCAGATCTCTGTACTGGGGTGAATGTATGACATTGTTCTGCATTCTTTCTATCAGTTGGTCTTTTTGCATTTGTCTCCCCGAGTGGGACGGATATGCCCAGACGTGTGTCCCATGCTCTCCATGCCACTGGAGTCAAGCTATCCTGGCTGATGAGGACTGAAAGCCCGACACCGGTCCTAGGATGCTTGTTTCCAGTCCAGGGAGGACCTGGCCTGGCAGTTCGGGCTGGACTGTTCCCATTTGGCGCAGGGTCAAGACTGATTTGCATATGGCTGGGTCCAAACTGGAATGGCATGGTGAGCAAAAAAACGATGGATTTAGGCCCAGATCTCTGTACTGGGGTGAATGTATGACATTGTTCTGCATTCTGTCCATCAATTGGTCTTTTTGCATTTGTCACCCCGAGTGGGACGGGTATGCCCAGACTTGGGTCCCGTGCTCTCCATGCCACTGGAGTCAAGCTATCCTGGCTGATGAGGGCTGAAAGCCCGCAACCGGTCCTAGGATGCATGTTTCCAGTCCAGGAAGGACCTGGCCTGGCAGTTCGGGCTGGACTGTTCCCATTGGGCGCAGGGTCAAGACTGATTTGCATATGGCTGGGTCCAAACTGGAATGGCATGGTGAGCAAAAAAACAATGGATTTAGGCCCAGATCTCTGTACTTGGGTGAATGTATGACATTGTTCTGCATTCTGTCCATCAATTGGTCTTTTTGCATTTGTCACACCGAGTGGGTCGGGTATGCCCAGACGTGGGTCCCGTGCTCTCCATGCCACTGGAGTCAAGCTATCCTGGTTGATAAGGACTGAAAGCCCGAAACCGGTCCTAGGATACTTGTTTCCAGTCCAGGGAGGACCTGGCCTGGCAGTTAGGGCTGGACTGTTCCCATTGGGCGCAGGGTCAAGACTGATTTCCATATGGCTGGGTCCAAACTGGAATGGCATGGTGAGCAACAAACGATGGATTTAGGCCCAGATCTCTGTACTGGGGTGAATGTATGAGATTGTTCTGCATTCTGTCCATCAATTGGTCTTTTTGCATTTGTCACCCTGAGTGGGACGGGTATGCCAAGACGTGGGTCCCGTGCTCTCCATGCCACTGGAGTCAAGCTATCCTGGCTGATGAGGGCTGAAAGCCCAAAACCGGTCCTAGGATGCTTGTTTCCAGTCCAGGGAGGACCTGGCCTGGCAGTTCGGGCTGGACTGTTCCCATTGGGCGCAGGGTCAAGACTGCTTTGCATATGGCTGGGTCCAAACTGAAATGGCATGGTGAGCAAAAAAACGATGGATTTAGGCCCAGATCTCTGTACTGGGGTGAATGTATGACATTGTTCTGCATTCTGTCCATCAATTGGTCTTTTTGCATTTGTCACCCCGAGTGGGACGGGTATGCCCAGACGTGGCTCCCATGCTCTCCATGCCACTGGAGTCAAGCTATCCTGGCTGATGAGGGCTGAAAGCCCGAAACCGGTCCTAGGATGCTTGTTTCCAGCCCAGGGAGGACCTGGCCTGACAGTTCGGGCAGGACTGTTCCCTTTGGGTGCAGGGTCAAGACTGATTTCCATATGGCTGGGTCCAAACTGGAATGGCATGGTGAGCAAACAAACGATGGATTTAGGCCCAGATCTCTGTACTGGGGTGAATGTATGACATTGTTCTTCATTATGTCCATCAATTGGTCTTTTTGCATTTGTCACCCCGAGTGGGACGGGTATGCTCAGACGTGGGTCCCGTGCTCTCCATGCCACTGGATTCAAGTTATCCTGGCTGCTAAGGGCTGAAATCCCGAAACCGGTCCTAGGATGCTTGTTTCCAGTCCAGGGAGGACCTAGCCTGGCAGTTCGTACTGGAATGTTCCCATTGGGCGCAGGGTCAAGACTGATTTGCATATGTCTGGGTCCAAACTGGAATGTCATGGTGAGCAAAAAAACGATGGATTTAGGCCCAGATCTCTGTACTGGGGTGAATGTATGACATTGTTCTGCATTCTGTCCATCAATTGGTCTTTTTGCATTTGTCACTCCGAGTGGGACGGGTATGCCCAGACGTGGGTCCCGTGCTCTCCATGCCACTGGAGTCAAGCTATCCTGGCTGATGAGGGCTGAAAGCCCGAAACCGGTCCTAGGATGCTTGTTTTCAGTCCAGGGAGGACCTGCCCTGACAGTTCGGCTGGACTTTTCCCATTGGGCGCAGGGTCAAGACTGATTTGCATGAGGCTGGGTCCAAACTGGAATGGCATGGTGAGCAAAAAAACGATGGATTTAGGCCCAGATCTCTGTACTGGGGTGAATGTATGACATTGTTCTGCATTCTGTCCATCAATTGGTCTTTTTGCATTTGTCACCCCGAGTGGGACGGGTATGCCCAGACGTGGGTCCCGTGCTCTCCATGCCACTGGAGTCAAGCTATCCTGGCTGATGAGGGCTGAAAGCCCGACACCGGTCCTAGGATGCTTGTTTCCAGTCCAGGGAGGACCTGGCCTGACAGTTCCTGCTGGACTGTTCCCATTGGGCGCAAGGTCAAGACTGATTTGCATATGGCTGGGTCCAAACTGGAATGGCATGGTGAGCAAAAAAACGATGGATTTAGGCCCAGATCTCTGTACTGGGGTGAATGTATGACATTGTTCTGCATTCTGTCCATCAATTGGTCTTTTTGCATTTGTCACCCCGAGTTGGACGGGTATGCCCAGACATGGGTCCCGTGCTCTCCATGCCACTGGAGTCAAGCTATCCTGGCTGATGAGGGCTGAAAGCCCGAAACCGGTCCTAGGATGCTTGTTTCCAGTCCAGGGAGGACCTGGCCTGGCAGTTCGGGCTGGACTGTTCCCATTGGGCGCAGGGTCAAGACTGATTTGCATATGGCTGGGTCCAAACTGGAATGGCATGGTGAGCAAAAAACGATGGATTTAGGCCCAGATCTCTGTACTGGGGTGAATGTATGACATTGTTCTGCATTCTTTCCATCAATTGGTCTTTTTGCATTTGTCACCCCGAGTGGGACGGGTATGCCCAGACGTGGGTCCCGTGCTCTCCATGCCACTGGAGTCAAGCTATCCTGGCTGATGAGGGCTGAAAGCCCAAAACCGGTCCTAGGATGCTTGTTTCCAGTCCAGGGAGGACCTGGCCTGGCAGTTCGGGCTGGACTGTTCCCATTGGGCGCAGGGTCAAGACTGATTTGCATATGGCTGGGTCCAAACTGGAATGGCATGGTGAGCAAAAAAACGATGGATTTAGGCCCAGATCTCTGTACTGGGGTGAATGTATGACATTGTTCTTCATTCTGTCCATCAATTGGTCTTTTTGCATTTGTCACCCTGAGTGGGACGGGTATGCCAAGACGTGGGTCCCGTGCTCTCCATGCCACTGGAGTCAAGCTATCCTGGCTGATGAGGGCTGAAAGCCCAAAACCGGTCCTAGTATGCTTGTTTCCAGTCCAGGGAGGACCTGGCCTGGCAGTTCGGGCAGGACTGTTCCCATTGGGCGCAGGGTCAAGACTGCTTTGCATATGGCTGGGTCCAAACTGGAATGGCATGGTGAGCAAAAAAACGATGGATTTAGGCCCAGATCTCTGTACTGGGGTGAATGTATGACATTGTTCTGCATTCTGTCCATCAATTGGTCTTTTTGCATTTGTCACCCCGAGTGGGACGGGTATGCCCAGACGTGGCTCCCATGCTCTCCATGCCACTGGAGTCAAGCTATCCTGGCTGATGAGGGCTGAAAGCCCGAAACCGGTCCTAGGATGCTTGTTTCCAGCCCAGGGAGGACCTGGCCTGACAGTTCGGGCAGGACTGTTCCCTTTGGGTGCAGGGTCAAGACTGATTTGCATATGGCTGGGTCCAAACTGGAATGGCATGGTGAGCAAAAAACGATGGATTTAGGCCCAGATCTCTGTACTGGGGTGAATGTATGACATTGTTCTTCATTCTGTCCATCAATTGGTCTTTTTGCATTTGTGACCCCGAGTGGGACGGGTATGCTCAGACGTGGGTCCCGTGCTCTCCATGCCACTGGATTCAAGCTATCCTGGCTGCTAAGGGCTGAAATCCCGAAACCGGTGCTAGGATGCTTGTTTCCAGTCCAGGGAGGACCTGGCCTGGCAGTTCGGACTGGACTGTTCCCATTGGGCGCAGGGTCAAGACTGATTTGCATATGTCTGGGTCCAAACTGGAATGGCACGGTGAGCAAAAAAACGATGGATTTAGGTCCAGATCTCTGTACTGGGGTGAATGTATGACATTGTTCTGCATTTTGTCCATCAATTGGTCTTTTTGCATTTGTCACCCCGACTGGGACGGGTATGCCCAGACGTGGGTCCCGTGCTCTCCATGCCACGGGAGTCAAGCTATCCTGGCTGATGAGGGCTGAAAGCCCGAAACCGGTCCTAGGATGCTTGTTTCCAGTCCAGGGAGGACCTGGCCTGGCAGTTCGGGCTGGACTGTTCCCATTGGGCGCAGTGTCAAGACTGATTTGCATATGGCTGAGTCCATACTGGAATGGCATGGTGAGCAAAAAAACGATGTATTTAGGCCCAGATCTCTGTACTGGGGTGAATGTATGACATTGTTCTTCATTCTGTCCATCAATTGGTCTTTTTGCATTTGTCACCCTGAGTGGGACGGGTATGCCAAGACGTGGGTCCCGTGCTCTCCATGCCACTGGAGTCAAGCTATCCTGGCTGATGAGGGCTGAAAGCCCAAAACCGGTCCTAGGATGCTTGTTTCCAGTCCAGGGAGGACCTGGCCTGGCAGTTCGGGCTGGACTGTTCCCATTGGGCGCAGGGTCAAGACTGCTTTGCATATAGCTGGGTCCAAACTGGAATGGCATGGTGAGCAAAAAAACGATGGATTTAGGCCCAGATCTCTGTACTGGGGTGAATGTATGACATTGTTCTTCATTCTGTCCATCAATTGGTCTTTTTGCATTTGTGACCCCGAGTGGGACGGGTATGCTCAGACGTGGGTCCCGTGCTCTCCATGCTACTGGATTCAAGCTATCCTGGCTGCTAAGGGCTGAAATCCCGAAACCGGTCCTAGGATGCTTGTTTTCAGTCCAGGGAGGACTTGCCCTGACAGTTCGGGCTGGACTGTTCCCATTGGGCGCAGGGTCAAGACTGATTTGCATATGGCTGGGTCCAAACTGGAATTGCATGGTGAGCAAAAAAACGATGGATTTAGGCCCAGATCTCTGTACTGGGGTGAATGTATGACATTGTTCTTCATTCTGTCCATCAATTGGTCTTTTTGCATTTGTCACCCCGAGTGGGACGGGTATGCTCAGACGTGGGTCCCGTGCTCTCCATGCCACTGGAGTCAAGCTATTCGAACATGCCGAAAACTGGAGAAGATCTGGCTCCACGAACGGACAGCGGACAGCTACGCCGCCCACAAGAGCGCCACCCGCAGTCACCATCACCTCATCAGATCCGCCAAAAGGGCCTCACTCAAAGACCGCCTAGACAACAACGCACACAACAGCAAAGAGCTCTTCAACATCGTGAAGGAACTCTCCAACCCCAGCTCCAACACCAACGACATCCAGCCGTCGCGAGACCTATGCGACTCACTGGCCACCTTCTTCCACCGCAAAATCGCCGACATCCACGACAGCTTCAACACCACGACCGCCCCGGCAACCACCGAGACCACTGCCCCCACAACCACCAACTGCCTGCTCTCCTGGACCAACATCAACGACGAGGACACCAGCGAGATCATGAACACCATCCACTCCGGTTCACCGCTAGACCCGTGCCCTCACCACATCTTCAACAAAGCCAGTACAGCCATCGCGCCCCATCTCCGGAAAATAATCAACATCTCCTTCGAGACAGCAACCTTCCCGGAAAGCTGGAAGCACGCCGAGATCAACGCCTTACTCAAGAAACCCAAGGCAGACCCCAAAGACCTCAAGAACTTCCGACCCATCTCTCTGCTCCCGTTCCCCGCGAAGGTCACCGAGAAAATCGTCAACAAACAACTGACCCGCTACCTCGAGGAGAACAACATCCTGGACCCTTCCCAGTCCGGCTTCCGCAGCAACCACAGCACCGAAACCGCCCTCATCGCCGCCACCGATGACATCAGGACCCTGCTAGACAACGGAGAAACAGCAGCCCTCATCCTCCTGGACCTATCAGCCGCCTTCGACACGGTCTGCCACCACACACTACGAACACGCCTTCACGACGCCGGGATCCAAGAGAAGGCCCTGGACTGGACCACATCCTTCCTTTCCGGCAGAACACAAAGCGTCCGCCTCGCCCCCTTCCGATCCAAGGCCACCAAGATCATCTGCGGCGTACCCCAAGGCTCCTCCCTCAGCCCAACGCTGTTCAACATCTACATGGCACCCCTCGCCCACGTCGCCCGACAGCACAACCTCAACATCATCTCCTACGCCGACGACACCCAGCTGATCCTCTCCCTCACCAAAGACCCTCACACCGCCAAAGCCCACCTCCACGAAGGAATGAAGGCCGTCGCCGAATGGATGAGGACCAGCCGCCTGAAGCTGAACTCGGACAAGACGGAGGTCCTCATCCTTGGTTCCAACCCTTCAGCCTGGGACGACTCCTGGTGGCCAACATCACTGGGAACAGCCCCGCCACCCACCGACCACGTACGCAACCTAGGGGTCATCCTCGACCCCACCCTCTCCATGACTAAGCAGGTCAACGCCGTTTCCTCATCCTGCTTCAACATCCTCCGAATGCTCCGCAGGATCTTCAAGTGGATCCCCACCGAAACAAGAAAAACAGTCACCCAGGCCCTCGTCACCAGCAGGCTGGACTACGGAAACGCCCTCTACGCAGGAACGACGGCTAAGCTCCTGAGACGGCTGCAACGCATCCAGAACGCCTCTGCACGTCTTATCCTCGACATCCCCGACGCAGCCACATCACACCCCACCTGAGAGACCTGCACTGGCTCCCTGTCAACAAGAGGATAACCTTCAAGCTCCTCACCCACGCACACAAAGCACTCCACAACTCCGGACCAGCCTACCTCAACAGACGACTCAGCTTCTACACCCCCACCGCCAGCTCCGCTCGACCAGCCTATCCCTCGCCACAGTCCCCCGCATCCGGAAAACGACCGCCGGCGGCAGATCCTTCTCCCACCTCGCCGCCAAGACCTGGAACACCCTCCCCACCAACCTCCGACAGACCCAAGACCTACTGGCCTTCAGAAGACTCCTCAAGACCTGGCTCTTCGATCAGTAGCAGCACCACCCCCCTCTTCCCCCAGCGCCTTGAGACCCTCGCGGGTATGTAGTGCGCTTTAAAAGTGACATGATTGATTGATTGATTGATCCTGGCTGCTGTGGGCTGAAATCCCAAAACCGGTCCTAAGATGCTTGTTTCCAGTCCAGGGAGGACCTGGCCTGGCAGTTCAGACTGGACTGTTCCCATTGGGCGCAGGGTCAAGACTGATTTGCATATGGCTGGGTCCAAACTGGAATGGCATGGTGAGCAAAAAAACGAAGGATTTAGGCCCAGATCTCTGTATTGGGGAGAATGTATGACATTGTTCTGCATTCTGTCCATCAATTGGTCTTTTTGCATTTGTCACCCCGAGTGGGACGGGTATGCCCAGACGTGGGTCCTGTGCTCTCCATGCCACTGGAGTCAAGCTATCCTGGCTGATGAGGGCTGAAAGCCCAAAACCGGTCCTAGGATGCTTGTTTCCAGTCCAGGGAGGACCTGGCCTGGCAGCTCGGGCTGGACTGTTCCCATTGGGCGCAGGGTCAAGACTGATTTGCATATGGCTGGGTCCAAACTGGAATGGCATGGTGAGCAAAAAAACGATGGATTTAGGCCCAGATCTCTGTACTGGGGTGAATGTATGACATTGTTCTGCATTCTGTCCATCAATTGGTCTTTTTGCATTTGTCACCCCGAGTGGGACGGGTATGCCCAGACGTGGGTCCCGCGCTCTCCATGCCACTGGAGTCAAGCTATCCTGGCTGAAAGCCCGAAACCGGTCCTAGGATGCTTGTTTCCAGTCCAGGGAGGACCTGGCCTGGCAGTTCGGGCTGGACTGTTACCATTGGGCGCAGGGCCAAGACTGATTTGCATATGGCTGGGTCCAAACTGGAATGGCATGGTGAGCAAAAAAACGATGGATTTAGGCCCAGATCTCTGTACTGGGGTGAATGTATGACATTGTTCTGCATTCTGTCCATCAATTGGTCTTTTTGCATTTGTCACCCCGAGTGGGACGGGTATGCCCAGACGTGGGTCCCGTGCTCTCCATGCCACCGTAGTCAAGCTATCCTGGCTGATGAGGGCTGAAAGCCCGACACCGGTCCTAGGATGTTTGTTTCCAGTCCAGGGAGGACCTGGCCTGACAGTTCGGACTGGACTGTTCCCATTGGGCGCAAGGTCAAGACTGATTTGCATGTGGCTGGGTCCAAACTGTAATGGCATGGTGAGCAAAAAAACGATGGATTTAGGCCCAGATCTCTGAACTGGGGTGAATGTATGACATTGTTCTGCATTCTGTCCATCAATTGGTCTTTTTGCATTTGTCACCCTGAGTGGGACGGGTATGCCAAGACGTGGGTCCCGTGCTCTCCATGCCACTGGAGTCAAGCTATCCTGGCTGATGAGGGCTGAAAGCCCAAAACCGGTCCTAGGATGCTTGTTTCCAGTCCAGGGAGGACCTGGCCTGGCAGTTCGGGCTGGACTGTTCCCATTGGGCGCAGGGTCAAGACTGCTTTGCATATGGCTGGGTCCAAACTGGAATGGCATTGTGAGCAAAAAACCGATGGATTTAGGCCCAGATCTCTGTACTGGGGTGAATGTATGATATTGTTCTGCATTCTGTCCATCAATTGGTCTTTTTGCATTTGTCACCCTGAGTGGGACGGGTATGCCCAGACGTGGGTCCCGTGCTCTCCATGCCACTGGAGTCAAGCTATCCTGGCTGATGAGGGCTGAAAGCCCAAAACCGGTCCTAGGATGCTTGTTTCCAGTCCAGGGAGGACCTGACCTGGCAGTTCGGGCTGGACTGTTCCCATTGGGCGCAGGGTCAAGACTGATTTGCATATGGCTGGGTCCAAACTGGAATGGCATGGTGAGCAAAAAAACAATGGATTTAGGCCCAGATCTCTGTACTGGGGTGAATGTATGACATTGTTCTGCATTCTGTCTATCAGTTGGTCTTTTTGCATTTGTCACCCCGAGTGGGACGGGTATGCCCAGACGTGGGTCCCGCGCTCTCCATGCCACTGGAGTCAAGCTATCCTGGCTGAAAGCCCGAAACCGGTCCTAGGATGCTTGTTTCCAGTCCAGGGAGGACCTGGCCTGGCAGTTCGGGCTGGACTGTTACCATTGGGCGCAGGGCCAAGACTGATTTGCATATGGCTGGGTCCAAACTGGAATGGCATGGTGAGCAAAAAAACGATGGATTTAGGCCCAGATCTCTGTACTGGGGTGAATGTATGACATTGTTCTGCATTCTGTCCATCAATTGGTCTTTTTGCATTTGTCACCCGAGTGGGACGGGTATGCCCAGACGTGGGTCCCGTGCTCTCCATGCCACCGTAGTCAAGCTATCCTGGCTGATGAGGGCTGAAAGCCCGACACCGGTCCTAGGATGTTTGTTTCCAGTCCAGGGAGGACCTGGCCTGACAGTTCGGACTGGACTGTTCCCATTGGGCGCAAGGTCAAGACTGATTTGCATGTGGCTGGGTCCAAACTGTAATGGCATGGTGAGCAAAAAAACGATGGATTTAGGCCCAGATCTCTGAACTGGGGTGAATGTATGACATTGTTCTGCATTCTGTCCATCAATTGGTCTTTTTGCATTTGTCACCCTGAGTGGGACGGGTATGCCAAGACGTGGGTCCCGTGCTCTCCATGCCACTGGAGTCAAGCTATCCTGGCTGATGAGGGCTGAAAGCCCAAAACCGGTCCTAGGATGCTTGTTTCCAGTCCAGGGAGGACCTGGCCTGGCAGTTCGGGCTGGACTGTTCCCATTGGGCGCAGGGTCAAGACTGCTTTGCATATGGCTGGGTCCAAACTGGAATGGCATTGTGAGCAAAAAACCGATGGATTTAGGCCCAGATCTCTGTACTGGGGTGAATGTATGATATTGTTCTGCATTCTGTCCATCAATTGGTCTTTTTGCATTTGTCACCCTGAGTGGGACGGGTATGCCCAGACGTGGGTCCCGTGCTCTCCATGCCACTGGAGTCAAGCTATCCTGGCTGATGAGGGCTGAAAGCCCAAAACCGGTCCTAGGATGCTTGTTTCCAGTCCAGGGAGGACCTGACCTGGCAGTTCGGGCTGGACTGTTCCCATTGGGCGCAGGGTCAAGACTGATTTGCATATGGCTGGGTCCAAACTGGAATGGCATGGTGAGCAAAAAAACAATGGATTTAGGCCCAGATCTCTGTACTGGGGTGAATGTATGACATTGTTCTGCATTCTGTCTATCAGTTGGTCTTTTTGCATTTGTCACCCCGAGTGGGACGGATATGCCCAGACGTGTGTCCCATGCTCTCCATGCCACTGGAGTCAAGCTATCCTGGCTGATGAGGACTGAAAGCCCGACACCGGTCCTAGGATGCTTGTTTCCAGTCCAGGGAGGACCTGGCCTGGCAGTTCGGGCTGGACTGTTCCCATTGGGCGCAGGGTCAAGACTGATTTGCATATGGCTGGGTCCAAACTGGAATGGCATAGTGAGCAAAAAAACGATGGATTTAGGCCCAGATCTCTGTACTGGGGTGAATGTATGACATTGTTCTGCATTCTGTCCATCAATTGGTCTTTTTGCATTTGTCACCCCGAGTGGGACGGGTATGCCCAGACTTGGGTCCCGTGCTCTCCATGCCACTGGAGTCAAGCTATCCTGACTGATGAGGGCTGAAAGCCCGCAACCGGTCCTAGGATGCATGTTTCCAGTCCAGGAAGGACCTGGCGTGGCAGTTCGGGCTGCACTGTTCCCATTGGGCGCAGGGTCAAGACTGATTTGCATATGGCTAGGTCCAAACTGGAATGGCATGGTGAGCAAAAAAACAATGGATTTAGGCCCAGATCTCTGTACTGGGGTGAATGTATGACATTGTTCTGCATTCTGTCCATCAATTGGTCTTTTTGCATTTGTCACTCCGAGTGGGACGGGTATGCCCAGACGTGGGTCCCGTGCTCTCCATGCCACTGGAGTCAAGCTATCCTGGCTGATGAGGGCTGAAAGCCCGAAACCGGTCCTAGGATGCTTGTTTTCAGTCCAGGGAGGACCTGCCCTAACAGTTCGGGCTGGACTTTTCCCATTGGGCGCAGGGTCAAGACTGATTTGCATGAGGCTAGGTCCAAACTGGAATGGCATGGTGAGCAAAAAAACGATGGATTTAGGCCCAGATCTCTGTACTGGGGTGAATGTATGACATTGTTCTTCATTCTGTCCATCAATTGGTCTTTTTGCATTTGTCACCCCGAGTGGGACGGGTATGCTCAGACGTGGATCCCGTGCTCTCCATGCCACTGGAGTCAAGCTATCCTGGCTGCTGTGGGCTGAAATCCCGAAATCGGTCCTAGGATGCTTGTTTCCAGTCCAGGGAGGACCTGGCCTGGCAGTTCGGACTGGACTGTTCCCATTGGGCGCAGGGTCAAGACTGATTTGCATATGGCTGGGTCCAAACTGGAATGGCATGGTGAGTGTTGGACTTGGCCCTTTTTTTTGCAGGGTCATCCCTAAACTTTTTGCCTTCCTCCTATATTTTTTCTGACCTGTTGTTGGCTGTTTTATGACTCTGGGCACTTTACCACTGCTGATCAGTGCTAAAGTGCATATGCTCTCCCTATTGTAAATTGTGTTATGGATTAGTGACTCTATGATTGGATGATTGGTTTACTTGTCAGTCCCTAGTACAGTGCACTGAGTGTGCCCAGGGCTTGTAAATCCAATGCCGCTGGTGGGCTTGCAGCACTGGTTGTGCCACCCACAGAAGCGGCTTGTAAAATGTGTCTCAGGCCTGCCATCTCAGAGCCTGTGTGCAGCCTAGGGCTGCCATGTCGACTTGGTGAGTACACCCACTTACCAGTCCCTAAACCTTCCCTTTACTGCATGTTGGTCACCCCTAAAGTAGGCCCTAGGGCAGGGTGCATTGTAAGTACAAGGTAGGACATGCCCTGGTGTGTGTGGCATGTCCTAATAGTGAATTACAGCCATTTTCGTTTTCACTATTGCAAGGCTACCTGCTCCCCATAGGCCAGAATGGGCAGACTGACTATTACACCTTATAGTCAGAACTGACCCAGGGAACATGGTAGAAAAACGAATTTAGTATGCCTGAACTCAGAATGATAAAATACATCTTTTAGTGAAGTTGGTTTTAACATTCTGTGTTTGAAAATACCACTTTTAGAAAGTGGGTATTTTCTTGCCTAAACTTCCAAGCCTGCCTCTGCTAGGTTGTGTATTCCTTGTCTGGAGATTGAGTGACAGGGGCTGGGGGTGGCTACAGGAGACAGGGTGAGTCAGCACAGGGCTGAATAGAAAGATCTGCATCCAGAGTGGAGGGAGGAGTTGCACCTGGGTCTGAATAGGGCTGTGCCTGCCTTCCACAATGCTGGCTCCACCTCCTGCCGGGCGGCTGAGCACCCTGCCCCACATTCTGAAAGGAAAGAAGGAGACAGAAAAACAAAGTGCTCCAGGACTGACCAGAACTGGTTTTGGGCTGGGCAGAGGCCTCTCTGCCTTCAGAGAACAAAGGAAAACTGTGTATAAAAGGGGACCCAGACCCCTAGGAAATTAGATCACTTTGGGAAAACAAGAAGAAACCTTTGCTGAGGAGCGGAACCAAGAAGGAACTGAGAGAAGACTATCCCTAAGCTAGAGGGATCTGCCTGCAGTGGTTGCCTGACTGCCAAAGGAAGGAGAAAGGACTTTGTGTGCACTTTTATTCAACTTGTAAAGTATCTCCAAGGGCTTGAGAAAAGAGCTTGCCTCCTGCTGAAGTCTCAGGGACAACAGACTTCAACCACCAGCTCCCCAAGAATCCTTTGGAAGTGCCTGCTGCTGTTTTGGGCCTTCTGAAGGGACTGCGTGTCGCAAGGAGCTGAAAGCGCGACTCAAGAGGAAGAAGCGTGTCGCCGTCGCTGCTGCTGCCGTCGCAACTCCGAAGGAGGGTGTCGCCGCTGTAGCTGTCGTATTGCACCGCATCGAGAGAAGCGTCCCGCAACGAAGAGGAAGCGTGTCGCCGTCGCTGCTGCTGCCGTCGCAACTCCGAAGGAGGGTGTCGCCGCTGTAGCTGTCGCATTGCACCGCATCAAGAGAAGAGTCTCGCATCGAGGAAGAAGCGTGTCGCCGTCGCAGCCGCTGCCGTCGCAACTCCGAAGGAGGGTGTCGCCGCTGTAGCTGTCGCATTGCACCGCATCAAGAGAAGCGCCTCGCATCCACGGAGAAGCGTGCCGCCGTCGGAGCTGCTGCCGTCGCATCACGAAACAAGGGTGTCGCCGCTGCAGTTGTCGCATCGAGCGGAAGCGTCTCGCCACGTCGGAGAAGAGGGTCGCCGCCAAAGCCGCTGTCGTCGCATCGCTGAACAAGGGTGTCGCCGCTGTAGCTGACGCATCGAGTCGAGACTTCTCGCAACCTCGGAGAAGCGTGCCGCATCAGGAAGAACTTGACGTCTTTATTTCTTTGCACCAGAACTTTGTCGCATTTCCATCGCTGCAACATTGCTTGTTGTGGAAGCGTCCCGCATCGTAAGGTACATTGACTTAAAGTGTCGCATCGTAAGAACTGAACTGAACTAAGCTAAAACTACCATTTTTAAGTACAGTATTGTGGATTTTTGTCGTTATGGTCTTGTGTTAAAACTATATAAAGAATACTTATTTTTGATATAAACCTTGTGTGGTGTCCATCTGTAGTGTGTCCCTAGATTACTGTATGTGTTCACAAATGCTTTACACACTGCCTCTGAGATAAGCCTGTCTGCTCGTGCCAAGCTACCAAGGGGGTGAGCAGGGGTTATTTTAGGAGTGTACCCCTTTACCCTGACTAGAGGCGAGGGTCCCTATTTGTCACAAGTACCTACCTGTGCCAACTAGAGACCCCCAATTCTAACATTGGTGGTCAGCGGTGAGGATTCTGGACTTGCATTTGTGACTCATGTACAGTGATTGGTGAACACTACTAGTGAGTGCAGACCAAACGCGACCACATACTGTTTTTCTGTTTTATGGTGTCCTCCTGGAGGTATTTTTGATACCATGACTCTGGTTAGTTGTTGCAAAATGGAACTCAACTTCTGGCACATGTTTATCTACACAATGAAGGAGCTACGTGTGTTTTGCAAGGAAAGAGGGCTGCCTGTGAAGAGAAGGTCCAGGGAGGATCTAGAGGCATCCCTATTTCAGTATGAGTTACCCCGCTGGAAGGCAACACTACCAGTTGAGTCTGAGGAGGAGGAATTCTCTAAAAGTGAGGGAGAAACAGAAAAAGATAGCTGGCTTCTGGCTCATGAGCAGAAGCTGAAAGAGATTGATGAAGAACTGAGAGAGATTGATGAGGCTCAGAGGGCCTTAGCCCAAGAAGAAGAAATTTGGGCAGCTCAGGAAGTGAGCTTTGCTGAGTTGGAGGTGGAGTCCAGCTCAGATGGTGGCAGCAAAATTAAGTTATTCAGTGCTGAGAGAGTAGTGCACACACCCAGAGATGTGGCGCCTGACTTGGAGGGGGTTAACATACACCAGGAGGTTCAAGGACATGAGGTAGCTCCAGTAGTGCGCAGTGTCCCTGAGAGGAATAGGGAAACTGACACAGGGATTCATGGTCCTAGTGGTGGGAGGGACACTCTACTGACTCTAGATGAGAGGGGCAGGGAGAGGGGTTCCCCCATGGTTGAAGTCCTGGTATGTGAGTGTGAAGACCGCCCAGAAGAGTGTGGGTTGAGTGACAGAGACAGTCAGATACTGTCTTGCCAGTCTCAGGAGAGTGGTGTGGAGTACGTGTGTGAGGCACTGGATGGTGAGGTGAAGGATAGTTTGGTTAACCCCTGTGGGGGACTGTGTGATCCAATTTGGGGAGAGCATATTGTAAGTCCCTGTTTTCCAGAGCTATGCCAACACCTGTTGGAGTGTGAGTTCTCTGACCTCAGGGAGCTCACATTGGAGGCAGACCTTTTGGTGGATTCCAGAGGGTCTGAAGAGGCATTGGGGAGTGACCCTAAGAGGAGTGGCTCAGGTGTCTTCCAACCCAGAGTGGTGGGAGAGGTTCAGTGTAGCCCAGCTAGGTCCCGTGGTAATGGGAGGGGTGTAGGGACTCACGTCCTGTCTCAGTGGAGAAGGAGTGAGTGTGGGGCTGCGTGTCCCAAGGTGCCCGAAACCCAGTCTCAGAGCCTGGATGGTTCTTCAAGGGAACACCAGGTAGGGAGCCTAGGCTGTCCTGATGGGCCGCCTGTTGAGGAGGATCTCCTAGTGTCTAGAGAACCTGGAGCGTCTGTAAATGGAGCTCCAGTGTTTCTGGTGTCTGGCAGTGCCGCTCCAGTTGGGAGGGTGCAGAAGTCCAGAGTGAGGGGTGAGAGGGGAGAGAGTCCCCAGTGGAAGAACCAGTGGGTCAGGGACCAGCCAGAAGGGCTGAGTCACCAGTGAATGACCATGGTAACACCACTTCTGTCCTGGGGGATCTTCCCGCGCTGTCAGATGGACAGGGGTCGGGAGATCTGCGCCAGGCGGACTGTCACACAACACATGAGAGATGTGTTACCCTCTGGGGGGCATGCGTGCTCCCCAGGAAGTCCTGGTGCGCCAGGCAGATTATTACACAACTCTAGAGGAGTGTGTTTCCCTTGGGGGGTTGGTGTACCCTCCCGGAAGTCCTGGGTTGCCAGGCACAGGTCCAGCCTAAGGGTTCAGACCCTGGGTTGGAGGGCCAGGTTCAGGGTGTCCCCCCTGACCTGGAGGAAGGGGCAGCTGCTAACAGTGCCCCTACCAGTTTGTCTTCTGGGGGCACCACTCCAGGTGGGAGGGTGCAGGGCCCCACTGAGGGAGGCAGGGAGAGGACAGCCTCACCCCTGACCTCTGCCCAGTCTAAGGGTACAGACCCTAAGCTGGGTTCCCAGTTGCAGGATAGAACCCCTGAACTGGTGGGCGGAGTGTGCAGGACCCCTACCACAGGTGCCCTGACAATTCTAGAAGGGAGTACCGCTCCAGGTGGGAGGGTACAGAGCCCCAAGGAGGAGGACCGGGTGTGGGAGAGCCCACCCCAGTCTCCTGTCCAGCCGCCGGTTACAGGCCCGGGGCTGGTGGGTCAGTGTCAGGATGTCATACCTGACCTGACGGTTGGGAGAGTGGACAAAGGGTGCCAGGCACCTGGGGCTACTGCCCCCGCTCTCTGACACCACAGAGGTTGGAGAGCCATGAAAGGCCTGGGGCCTGGCTCTCATCACTGACGGCTGTCAGTGGCCACTGTGGCTTGCTGTCCTGGTGGACAGAGTTGCCCCTGGGAGGGGGACAGAAGTCACACCCGGGGGTGGACTAGGCCACACCTCTGTGTTGGCCATGTGGGTACTGTCTGTCTGTTGGGACACACCTGTGAGCAAGCTAAGGTTAGGTGCTGCACAGGTGGTGTCCACAGTTGAGGAGAAGGGTTCCCCATGGGTTAGCTTGGTGGGCCCTGAGAGTATGGACAGAGTGATTCCAATAGGTTCAGATTGGCGTAGAACTGGAATATGCCCCTGCTGTTGTGGGCCAGGGTCCAGGTTCTATCGCCCAAAGCAGGAAGCCCATCAGGGTAGTGATTGGTCTCCCCTGCGTTTTTGGCTGGAAGGGGGTTGTGTTGGACTTGGCCCTTTTTTTTGCAGGGTCATCCCTAAACTTTTGCCTTCCTCCTATATTTTTTCTGACCTGTTGTTGGCTGTTTTATGACTCTGGGCACTTTACCACTGCTGATCAGTGCTAAAGTGCATATGCTCTCCCTATTGTAAATTGTGTTATGGATTAGTGACTCTATGATTGGATGATTGGTTTACTTGTCAGTCCCTAGTACAGTGCACTGAGTGTGCCCAGGGCTTGTAAATCCAATGCCGCTGGTGGGCTTGCAGCACTGGTTGTGCCACCCACAGAAGCGGCTTGTAAAATGTGTCTCAGGCCTGCCATCTCAGAGCCTGTGTGCAGCCTAGGGCTGCCATGTCGACTTGGTGAGTACACCCACTTACCAGTCCCTAAACCTTCCCTTTACTGCATGTTGGTCACCCCTAAAGTAGGCCCTAGGGCAGGGTGCATTGTAAGTACAAGGTAGGACATGCCCTGGTGTGTGTGGCATGTCCTAATAGTGAATTACAGCCATTTTCGTTTTTCACTATTGCAAGGCTACCTGCTCCCCATAGGCCAGAATGGGCAGACTGACTATTACACCTTATAGTCAGAACTGACCCAGGGAACATGGTAGAAAAACGAATTTAGTATGCCTGAACTCAGAATGATAAAATACATCTTTTAGTGAAGTTGGTTTTAACATTCTGTGTTTGAAAATACCACTTTTAGAAAGTGGGTATTTTCTTGCCTAAACTTCCAAGCCTGCCTCTGCTAGGTTGTGTATTCCTTGTCTGGAGATTGAGTGACAGGGGCTGGGGGTGGCTACAGGAGACAGGGTGAGTCAGCACAGGGCTGAATAGAAAGATCTGCATCCAGAGTGGAGGGAGGAGTTGCACCTGGGTCTGAATAGGGCTGTGCCTGCCTTCCACAATGCTGGCTCCACCTCCTGCCGGGCGGCTGAGCACCCTGCCCCACATTCTGAAAGGAAAGAAGGAGACAGAAAAACAAAGTGCTCCAGGACTGACCAGAACTGGTTTTGGGCTGGGCAGAGGCCTCTCTGCCTTCAGAGAACAAAGGAAAACTGTGTATAAAAGGGGACCCAGACCCCTAGGAAATTAGATCACTTTGGGAAAACAAGAAGAAACCTTTGCTGAGGAGCGGAACCAAGAAGGAACTGAGGAGAAGACTATCCCTAAGCTAGAGGGATCTGCCTGCAGTGGTTGCCTGACTGCCAAAGGAAGGAGAAAGGACTTTGTGTGCACTTTTATTCAACTTGTAAAGTATCTCCAAGGGCTTGAGAAAAGAGCTTGCCTCCTGCTGAAGTCTCAGGGACAACAGACTTCAACCACCAGCTCCCCAAGAATCCTTTGGAAGTGCCTGCTGCTGTTTTGGGCCTTCTGAAGGGACTGCGTGTCGCAAGGAGCTGAAAGCGCGACTCAAGAGGAAGAAGCGTGTCGCCGTCGCTGCTGCTGCCGTCGCAACTCCGAAGGAGGGTGTCGCCGCTGTAGCTGTCGTATTGCACCGCATCGAGAGAAGCGTCCCGCAACGAAGAGGAAGCGTGTCGCCGTCGCTGCTGCTGCCGTCGCAACTCCGAAGGAGGGTGTCGCCGCTGTAGCTGTCGCATTGCACCGCATCAAGAGAAGAGTCTCGCATCGAGGAAGAAGCGTGTCGCCGTCGCAGCCGCTGCCGTCGCAACTCCGAAGGAGGGTGTCGCCGCTGTAGCTGTCGCATTGCACCGCATCAAGAGAAGCGCCTCGCATCCACGGAGAAGCGTGCCGCCGTCGGAGCTGCTGCCGTCGCATCACGAAACAAGGGTGTCGCCGCTGCAGTTGTCGCATCGAGCGGAAGCGTCTCGCCACGTCGGAGAAGAGGGTCGCCGCCAAAGCCGCTGTCGTCGCATCGCTGAACAAGGGTGTCGCCGCTGTAGCTGACGCATCGAGTCGAGACTTCTCGCAACCTCGGAGAAGCGTGCCGCATCAGGAAGAACTTGACGTCTTTATTTCTTTGCACCAGAACTTTGTCGCATTTCCATCGCTGCAACATTGCTTGTTGTGGAAGCGTCCCGCATCGTAAGGTACATTGACTTAAAGTGTCGCATCGTAAGAACTGAACTGAACTAAGCTAAAACTACCATTTTTAAGTACAGTATTGTGGATTTTTGTCGTTATGGTCTTGTGTTAAAACTATATAAAGAATACTTATTTTTGATATAAACCTTGTGTGGTGTCCATCTGTAGTGTGTCCCTAGATTACTGTATGTGTTCACAAATGCTTTATACACTGCCTCTGAGATAAGCCTGTCTGCTCGTGCCAAGCTACCAAGGGGGTGAGCAGGGGTTATTTTAGGAGTGTACCCCTTTACCCTGACTAGAGGCGAGGGTCCCTATTTGTCACAAGTACCTACCTGTGCCAACTAGAGACCCCCAATTCTAACAGTGAGCAAAAAAACGATGGATTTAGGCCCAGATCTCTGTATTGGGGAGAATGTATGACATTGTTCTGCATTCTGTCCATCAATTGGTCTTTTTGCATTTGTCACCCCGAGTGGGACGGGTATGCCCAGACGTGGGTCCCGTGCTCTCCATGCCACTGGAGTCAAGCTATCCTGGCTGTTGAGGGCTGAAAGCCCAAAACCGGTCCTAGGATGCTTGTTTCCAGTCCAGGGAGGACCTGGCCTGGCAGCTCGGGCTGGACTGTTCCCATTGGGCGCAGGGTCAAGACTGATTTGCATATGGCTGGGTCCGAACTGGAATGGCATGGTGAGCAAAAAAACGATGGATTTAGGCCCAGATCTCTGTACTGGGGTGAATGTATGGCATTGTTCTGCATTCTGTCCATCAATTGGTCTTTTTGCATTTGTCACCCCAAGTGGGACGGGTATGCCCAGACGTGGGTCCCGTGCTCTCCATGCCACTGGAGTCAAGCTATCCTGGCTGATGAGGGCTGAAAGCCCGACACCGGTCCTAGGATGCTTGTTTCCAGTCCAGGGAGCACCTGGCCTGACAGTTCGGGCAGGACTGTTCCCATTGGGCGCAGGGTCAAGACTGATTTGCATATGGCTGGGTCTAAACTGGAATGGCATGTTGAGCAAAAAAAAGATGGATTTAGGCCCAGATCTCTGTACTGGGGTGAATGTATGACATTGTTCTGCATTCTGTCCATCAATTGGTCTTTTTGCATTTGTCACCCCGAGTAGGACGGGTATGCCCAGACATGGGTCCCGTGCTCTCCATGCCACTGAAGTCAAGCTATCTTGGCTGATGAGAGCTGAAAGCCCGAAACCGGTCCTAGGATGCTTGTTTCCAGTCCAGGGAGGACCTGGACTGGCAGTTCGGGCAGGACTTTTCCCATTGGGCGCAGGGTCAAGACTGATTTGCATATGGCTGGGTCCAAACTGGAATGGCATGGTGAGCAAAAAAACGATGGATTTAGGCCCAGATCTCTGTACTGGGGTGAATGTATGACATTGTTCTGCATTCTGTCCATCAATTGGTCTTTTTGCATTTGTCACACCGAGTGGGACGGGTATGCCCAGACGTGGGTCCCGTGCTCCCCATGCCACTGGAGTCAAGCTATCCTGGCTGATGAGGGCTGAAAGCCCGAAACCGGTCCTAGGATGCTTGTTTCCAGTCCAGGGAGGACCTGGCCTGGCAGTTCGGGCTGGACTGTTCCCATTGGGCGCAGGGTCAAGACTGATTTGCAAATGGCTGGGTCCAAACTGGAATGGCATGGTGAGCAAAAAAACGATGGATTTAGGCCCAAATCTCTGTACTGGGGTGAATGTATGACATTGTTCTGCATTCTGTCCATCAATTGGTCTTTTTGCATTTGTCACCCCGAGTGGGACGGGTATGCCCAGACGTGGGTCCCGTGCTCTCCATGGCACTGGAGTCAAGCTATCCTGGCTAATAAGGACTGAAAGCCCGAAACCGGTCCTAGGATGTTTGTTTCCAGTCCAGGGAGGACCTGGCCTGGCAGTTCGGGCTGGACTGTTCCCATTGGGCGCAGGGTCAAGACTGATTTGCAAATGGCTGGGTCCAAACTGGAATGGCATGGTGAGCAAAAAAACGATGGATTTAGGCCCAGATATCTGTACTGGGGTGAATGTATGACATTGTTCTGCATTCTGTCCATCAATTGGTCTTTTTGCATTTGTCACCCCGAGTGGGACGGGTATGCCCAGACGTGGGTCCCATGCTCTCCATGCCACTGGAGTCAAGCTATCCTGGCTGATGAGGGCTGAAAGCCCGAAACCGGTCCTAGGATGCTTGTTTCCAGCCCAGGGAGGACCTGGCCTGACAGTTCAGGCAGGACTGTTCCCTTTGGGTGCAGGGTCAAGACTGATTTGCATATGGCTGGGTTCAAACTGGAATGGCATGGTGAGCAAAAAAACGATGTATTTAGGCCCAGATCTCTGTACTGGGGTGAATGTATGACATTGTTCTTCATTCTGTCCATCAATTGGTCTTTTTGCATTTGTCACCCCGAGTGGGACGGGTATGCTCAGACGTGGGTCCCGTGCTCTCCATGCCACTGTATTCAAGCTATCCTGGCTGCTAAGGGCTGAAATCCCGAAACCGGTCCTAGGATGCTTGTTTCCAGTCCAGGGAGGACCTGGACTGGCAGTTCGGACTGGACTATTCCCATTGGGCGCAGGGTCAAGACTGATTTGCATATGTCTGGGTCCAAACTGGAATGGCATGGTGAGCAAAAAAACGATGGATTTAGGCCCAGATCTCTGTACTTGGGTGAATGTCTGACATTGTTCTGCATTTTGTCCATCAATTGGTCTTTTTGCATTTGTCACCCCGAGTGGGACGGGTATGCCCAGACGTGGGTCCCGTGCTCTCCATGCCACTGGAGTCAAGCAATCCTGGCTGATGAGGGCTGAAAGCCCTAAACCGGTCCTAGGATGCTTGTTTTCAGTCCAGGGAGGACCTGCCCTGACAGTTCGGGCTGGACTGTTCCCATTGGGCGCAGGGTCAAGACTGATTTGCATATGGCTGGGTCCAAACTGGAATGGCATGGTGAGCAAAAAAACGATGGATTTAGGCCCAGATCTCTGTACTGGGGTGAATGTATGACATTGTTCTTCATTCTGTCCATCAATTGGTCTTTTTGCATTTGTCACCCCGAGTGGGACGGGTATGCTCAGACGTGGGTCCTGTGCTCTCCATGCCACTGGAGTCAAGCTATCCTGGCTGCTGTGGGCTGAAATCTCGAAACCGGTCCTAGGATGCTTGTTTCCAGTCCAGGGAGGACCTGGCCTGGCAGTTCGGACTGGACTGTTCCCATTGGGCGCAGGGTCAAGACTGATTTGCATATGGCTGGGTCCAAACTGGAATGGCATGGTGAGCAAAAACGATGGACTTAGGCCCAGATCTCTGTATTGGGGAGAATGTATGACATTGTTCTGCATTCTGTCCATCAATTGGTCTTTTGCATTTGTCACCCCGATTGGGACGGGTATGCCCAGACGTGGGTCCCGTGCTCTCCATGCCACTGGAGTCAAGCTATCCTGGCTGATGAGGGCTGAAAGCCCAAAACCGGTCCTAGGATGCTTGTTTCCAGTCCAGGGAGGACCTGGCCTGGCAGCTCGGGCTGGACTGTTCCCATTGGGCGCAGGGTCAAGACTGATTTGCATATGGCTGGGTCCAAACTGGAATGGCATGGTGAGCAAAAAAACGATGGATTTAGGCCCAGATCTCTGTACTGGGGTGAATGTATGACATTGTTCTGCATTTTGTCCATCAATTGGTCTTTTTGCATTTGTCACCCCGAGTGGGACGGGTATGCCCAGACGTGGGTCCCGTGCTCTCCATGCCACTGGAGTCAAGCTATCCTGGCTGATGAGGGATGAAAGCCCGAAACCGGTCCTAGGATGCTTGTTTTCAGTCCAGGGAGGACCTGCTCTGGCAGTTCAGAATGGACTGTTCCCATTGGGTGCAGGGTCAAGACTGATTTGCATATGGCTGGGTCCAAACTGGAATGGCATGATGAGCAAAAAAACGAAGGATTTAGGCCCAGATCTCTGTATTGGGGAGAATGTATGACATTGTTCTGCATTCTGTCCATCAATTGGTCTTTTTGCATTTGTCACCCCGAGTGGGACCGGTATGCCCAGACGTGGGTCCCGTGCTCTCCATGCCACTGGAGTCAAGCTATCCTGGCTGATGAGGGCTGAAAGCCCAAAACCGGTCCTAGGATGCTTGTTTCCAGTCCAGGGAGGACCTGGCCTGGCAGCTCGGGCTGGACTGTTCCCATTGGGCGCAGGGTCAAGACTGATTTGCATATGGCTGGGTCCAAACTGGAATGGCATGGTGAGCAAAAAACGATGGATTTAGGCCCAGATCTCTGTACTGGGGTGAATGTATGACATTGTTCTGCATTCTGTCCATCAATTGGTCTTTTTGCATTTGTCACCCCGAGTGGGACGGGTATGCCCAGACGTGGGTCCCACGCTCTCCATGCCACTGGAGTCAAGCTATCCTGACTGAAAGCCCGAAACCGGTCCTAGGATGCTTGTTTCCAGTCCAGGGAGGACCTGGCCTGGCAGTTCGGGCTGGACTGTTCCCATTGGGCGCAGGGTCAAGACTGATTTGCATATGGCTGGGTCCAAACTGGAATGGCATGGTGAGCAAAAACGATGGATTTAGGCCCAGATCTCTGTACTGGGGTGAATGTATGACATTGTTCTGCATTCTGTCCATCAATTGGTCTTTTTGCATTTGTCACCCCGAGTGGGACGGGTATGCCCAGACGTGGGTCCCGTGCTCTCCATGCCACTGGAGTCAAGCTATCCTGGCTGATGAGGGCTGAAAGCCCGACACCGGTCCTAGGATGCTTGTTTCCAGTCCAGGGAGGACCTGGCCTGACAGTTCGGGCTGGACTGTTCCCATTGGGCGCAGGGTCAAGACTGATTTGCATATGGCTGGGTCCAAACTGGAATGGCATGGTGAGCAAAAAACGATGGATTTAGGCCCAGATCTCTGTACTGGGGTGAATGTATGACATTGTTCTGCATTCTGTCCATCAATTGGTCTTTTTGCATTTGTCACCCCGAGTGGGACGGGTATGCCCAGACATGGGTCCCGTGCTCTCCATGCCACTGGAGTCAAGCTATCCTGGCTGATGAGAGCTGAAAGCCCGAAACTGGTCCTAGGATGCTTGTTTCCAGTCCAGGGAGGACCTGGCCTGGCAGTTCGGGCTGGACTGTTCCCATTGGGCGCAGGGTCAAGACTGATTTGCATATGGTTGGGTCCAAACTGGAATGGCATGGTGAGCAAAAAAACGATGGATTTAGGCCCAGATCTCTGTACTGGGGTGAATGTATGACATTGTTCTGCATTCTGTCCATCAATTGGTCTTTTTGCATTTGTCACACCGAGTGGGACGGGTATGCCCAGACGTGGGTCCTGTGCTCTCCATGCCACTGGAGTCAAGCTATCCTGGCTGATGAGGGCTGAAAGCCCGAAACCGGTCCTAGGATGCTTGTTTCCAGTCCAGGGAGGACCTGGCCTGGCAGTTCGGGCTGGACTGTTCCCATTGGGCGCAGGGTCAAGACTGATTTGCATATGGCTGGGTCCAAACTGGAATGTCATGGTGAGCAAAAAAACGATGGATTTAGGCCCAGATCTCTGTACTGGGGTGAATGTATGACATTGTTCTGCATTCTGTCCATCAATTGGTCTTTTTGCATTTGTCACCCCGAGTGGGACGGGTATGCCCAGACGTGGGTCCCGTGCTCTCCATGGCACTGGAGTCAAGCTATCCTGGCTAATAAGGACTGAAAGCCCGAAACCGGTCCTAGGATGCTTGTTTCCAGTCCAGGGAGGACCTGGCCTGGCAGTTCGGGCTGGACTGTTCCCATTGGGCGCAGGGTCAAGACTGATTTGCATATGGCTGGGTCCAAACTGGAATAGCATGGTGAGCAAAAACGATGGATTTAGGCCCAGATCTCTGTACTGGGGTGAATGTATGACATTGTTCTTCATTCTGTCCATCAATTGGTCTTTTTGCATTTGTCACCCCGAGTGGGACGGTTATGCCCAGACGTGGCTCCCATGCTCTCCATGCCACTGGAGCAAGCTATCCTGGCTGATGAGGGCTGAAAGCCCGAAACCGGTCCTAGGATGCTTGTTTCCAGCCCAGGGAGGACCTGGCCTGACAGTTCGGGCTGGACTGTTCCCATTGGGCGCAGGGTCAAGACTGATTTGTATATGGCTGGGTCCAAACTGGAATGGCATGGTGAGCAAAAAAACGATGGATTTTGGCCCAGATCTCTGAACTGGGGTGAATGTATGACATTGTTCTGCATTTTGTCCATCAATTGGTCTTTTTGCATTTGTCACCCCGAGTGGGACGGGTATGCCCAGACGTGGGTCCCGTGCTCTCCATGCCACTGGAGTCAAGCTATCCTGGCTGATGAGGGATGAAAGCCCGAAACCGGTCCTAGGATGCTTGTTTTCAGTCCAGGGAGGACCTGCCCTGGCAGTTCAGACTGGACTGTTCCCATTGGGTGCAGGGTCAAGACTGATTTGCATATGGCTGGGTCCAAACTGGAATGGCATGGTGAGCAAAAAACGAAGGATTTAGGCCCAGATCTCTGTATTGGGGAAAATGTATGACATTGTTCTGCATTCTGTCCATCAATTGGTCTTTTGCATTTGTCACCCTGAGTGGGACGGGTATGCCCAGACGTGGGTCCCGTGCTCTCCATGCCACTGGAGTCAAGCTATCCTGGCTGATGAGGGCTGAAAGCCCAAAACCGGTCCTAGGATGCTTGTTTCCAGTCCAGGGAGGACCTGGCCTGGCAGCTCGGGCTGGACTGTTCCCATTGGGCGCAGGGTCAAGACTGATTTGCATATGGCTGGGTCCAAACTGGAATGGCATGGTGAGCAAAAAACGATGGATTTAGGCCCAGATCTCTGTACTGGGGTGAATGTATGACATTGTTCTGCATTCTGTCCATCAATTGGTCTTTTGCATTTGTCACCCCGAGTGGGACGGGTATGCCCAGACGTGGGTCCCACGCTCTCCATGCCACTGGAGTCAAGCTATCCTGACTGAAAGCCTGAAACCGGTCCTAGGATGCTTGTTTCCAGTCCAGGGAGGACCTGGCCTGGCAGTTCGGGCTGGACTGTTCCCATTGGGCGCAGGGTCAAGACTGATTTGCATATGGCTGGGTCCAAACTGGAATGGCATGGTGAGCAAAAAACGATGGATTTAAGCCCAGATCTCTGTACTGGGGTGAATGTATGACATTGTTCTGCATTCTGTCCATCAATTGGTCTTTTTGCATTTGTCACCCCGAGTGGGACGGGTATGCCCAGATGTGGGTCCCGTGCTCTCCATGCCACTGGAGTCAAGCTATCCTGGCTGATGAGGGCTGAAAGCCCGACACCGGTCCTAGGATGCTTGTTTCCAGTCCAGGGAGGACCTGGCCTGACAGTTCGGGCTGGACTGTTCCCATTGGGCGCAGGGTCAAGACTGATTTGCATATGGCTGGGTCCAAACTGGAATGGCATGGTGAGCAAAAAAACGATGGATTTAGGCCCAGATCTCTGTACTGGGGTGAATGTATGACATTGTTCTGCATTCTGTCCATCAATTGGTCTTTTTGCATTTGTCACCCCGAGTGGGACGGGTATGCCCAGACGTGGGTCCCGTGCTCTCCATGGCACTGGAGTCAAGCTATCCTGGCTAATAAGGACTGAAAGCCCGAAACCGGTCCTAGGATGCTTGTTTCCAGTCCAGGGAGGACCTGGCCTGGCAGTTCGGGCTGGACTGTTCCCATTGGGCGCAGGGTCAAGACTGATTTGCATATGGCTGGGTCCAAACTGGAATAGCATGGTGAGCAAAAAACGATGGATTTAGGCCCAGATCTCTGTACTGGGGTGAATGTATGACATTGTTCTTCATTCTGTCCATCAATTGGTCTTTTTGCATTTGTCACCCCGAGTGGGACGGTTATGCCCAGACGTGGCTCCCATGCTCTCCATGCCACTGGAGCAAGCTATCCTGGCTGATGAGGGCTGAAAGCCCGAAACCGGTCCTAGGATGCTTGTTTCCAGCCCAGGGAGGACCTGGCCTGACAGTTCGGGCTGGACTGTTCCCATTGGGCGCAGGGTCAAGACTGATTTGTATATGGCTGGGTCCAAACTGGAATGGCATGGTGAGCAAAAAAACGATGGATTTTGGCCCAGATCTCTGAACTGGGGTGAATGTATGACATTGTTCTGCATTTTGTCCATCAATTGGTCTTTTTGCATTTGTCACCCCGAGTGGGACGGGTATGCCCAGACGTGGGTCCCGTGCTCTCCATGCCACTGGAGTCAAGCTATCCTGGCTGATGAGGGATGAAAGCCCGAAACCGGTCCTAGGATGCTTGTTTTCAGTCCAGGGAGGACCTGCCCTGGCAGTTCAGACTGGACTGTTCCCATTGGGTGCAGGGTCAAGACTGATTTGCATATGGCTGGGTCCAAACTGGAATGGCATGGTGAGCAAAAAAACGAAGGATTTAGGCCCAGATCTCTGTATTGGGGAAAATGTATGACATTGTTCTGCATTCTGTCCATCAATTGGTCTTTTTGCATTTGTCACCCTGAGTGGGACGGGTATGCCCAGACGTGGGTCCCGTGCTCTCCATGCCACTGGAGTCAAGCTATCCTGGCTGATGAGGGCTGAAAGCCCAAAACCGGTCCTAGGATGCTTGTTTCCAGTCCAGGGAGGACCTGGCCTGGCAGCTCGGGCTGGACTGTTCCCATTGGGCGCAGGGTCAAGACTGATTTGCATATGGCTGGGTCCAAACTGGAATGGCATGGTGAGCAAAAAAACGATGGATTTAGGCCCAGATCTCTGTACTGGGGTGAATGTATGACATTGTTCTGCATTCTGTCCATCAATTGGTCTTTTTGCATTTGTCACCCCGAGTGGGACGGGTATGCCCAGACGTGGGTCCCACGCTCTCCATGCCACTGGAGTCAAGCTATCCTGACTGAAAGCCTGAAACCGGTCCTAGGATGCTTGTTTCCAGTCCAGGGAGGACCTGGCCTGGCAGTTCGGGCTGGACTGTTCCCATTGGGCGCAGGGTCAAGACTGATTTGCATATGGCTGGGTCCAAACTGGAATGGCATGGTGAGCAAAAAAACGATGGATTTAAGCCCAGATCTCTGTACTGGGGTGAATGTATGACATTGTTCTGCATTCTGTCCATCAATTGGTCTTTTTGCATTTGTCACCCCGAGTGGGACGGGTATGCCCAGATGTGGGTCCCGTGCTCTCCATGCCACTGGAGTCAAGCTATCCTGGCTGATGAGGGCTGAAAGCCCGACACCGGTCCTAGGATGCTTGTTTCCAGTCCAGGGAGGACCTGGCCTGACAGTTCGGGCTGGACTGTTCCCATTGGGCGCAGGGTCAAGACTGATTTGCATATGGCTGGGTCCAAACTGGAATGGCATGGTGAGCAAAAAACGATGGATTTAGGCCCAGATCTCTGTACTGGGGTGAATGTATGACATTGTTCTGCATTCTGTCCATCAATTGGTCTTTTTGCATTTGTCACCCGAGTGGGACGGGTATGCCCAGACGTGGGTCCTGTGCTCTCCATGCCACTGGAGTCAAGCTATCCTGGCTGATGAGGGCTGAAAGCCCGAAACCGGTCCTAGGATGCTTGTTTCCAGTCCAGGGAGGACCTGGCCTGGCAGTTCGGGCTGGACTGTTCCCATTGGGCGCAGGGTCAAGACTGATTTGCATATGGCTGGGTCCAAACTGGAATGGCATGGTGAGCAAAAAACGATGGATTTAGGCCCAGATCTCTGTACTGGGGTGAATGTATGACATTGTTCTGCATTCTGTCCATCAATTGGTCTTTTGCATTTGTCACCCCGAGTGGGACGGGTATGCCCAGACGTGGGTCCCACGCTCTCCATGCCACTGGAGTCAAGCTATCCTGACTGAAAGCCCGAAACCGGTCCTAGGATGCTTGTTTCCAGTCCAGGGAGGACCTGGCCTGGCAGTTCGGGCTGGACTGTTCCCATTGGGCGCAGGGTCAAGACTGATTTGCATATGGCTGGCTCCAAACTGGAATGGCATGGTGAGCAAAAACGATGGATTTAGGCCCAGATCTCTGTACTGGGGTGAATGTATGACATTGTTCTGCATTCTGTCCATCAATTGGTCTTTTTGCATTTGTCACCCGAGTGGGACGGGTATGCCCAGACGTGGGTCCCGTGCTCTCCATGCCACCGTAGTCAAGCTATCCTGGCTGATGAGGGCTGAAAGCCCGACACCGGTCCTAGGATGCTTGTTTCCAGTCCAGGGAGGACCTAGCCTGACAGTTCGGACTGGACTGTTCCCATTGGGCGCAAGGTCAAGACTGATTTGCATATGGCTGGGTCCAAACTGGAATGGCATGGTGAGCAAAAAAACGATGGATTTTGGCCCAGATCTCTGAACTGGGGTGAATGTATGACATTGTTCTGCATTCTGTCCATCAATTGGTCTTTTTGCATTTGTCACCCTGAGTGGGACGGGTATGCCAAGACTTGGGTCCCGTGCTCTCCATGCCACTGGAGTCAAGCTATCCTGGCTGATGAGGGCTGAAAGCCCAAAACCGGTCCTAGAATGCATGTTTCCAGTCCAGGGAGGACCTGGTCTGGCAGTTCGGACTGGAATGTTCCCATTGGGTGCAGGGTCAAGACTGATTTGCATATGGCTGGGTCCAAACTGGAATGGCATGGTGAGCAAAAAAACGATGGATTTAGGCCCAGATCTCTGTACTGGGGTGAATGTATGACATTGTTCTGCATTCTGTCCATCAATTGGTCTTTTTGCATTTGTCACCCCGAGTGGGACGGGTATGCCCAGACGTGGGTCCCGCGCTCTCCATGCCACTGGAGTCAAGCTATCCTGGCTGAAAGACCGAAACCGGTCCTAGGATGCTTGTTTCCAGTCCAGGGAGGACCTGGCCTAGCAGTTCGGGCTGGACTGTTCCCATTGGGCGCAGGGTCAAGACTGATTTGCATATGGCTGGGTCCAAACTGGAATGGCATGGTGAGCAAAAAAACGATGGATTTAGGCCCAGATCTCTGTACTGGGGTGAATGTATGACATTGTTCTGCATTCTGTCCATCAATTGGTCTTTTTGCATTTGTCACCCCGACTGGGACGGGTATGCCCAGACGTGGGTCCCGTGCTCTCCATGCCACCGTAGTCAAGCTATCCTGGCTGATGAGGGCTGAAAGCCCGACACCGGTCCTAGGATGCTTGTTTCCAGTCCAGGGAGGACCTGGCCTGACAGTTCGGACTGGACTGTTCCCATTGGGCGCAAGGTCAAGACTGATTTTCATATGGCTAGGTCCAAACTGGAATGGCATGGTGAGCAAAAAACGATGGATTTTGGCCCAGATCTCTGAACTGGGGTGAATGTATGACATTGTTCTGCATTCTGTCCATCAATTGGTCTTTTGCATTTGTCACCCTGAGTGGGACGGGTATGCCAAGACTTGGGTCCCGTGCTCTCCATGTCACTGGAGTCAAGCTATCCTGGCTGATGAGGGCTGAAAGCCCAAAACCGGTCCTAGGATGCTTGTTTCCAGTCCAGGGAGGACCTGGCCTGGCAGTTCGGGCTGGACTGTTCCCATCGGGGGCAGGGTCAAGACTGCTTTGCATATGGCTGGGTCCAAACTGGAATGGCATGGTCAGCAAAAAAACGATGGATTTAGGCCCAGATCTCTGTACTGGGGTGAATGTATGACATTGTTCTGCATTCTGTCCATCAATTGGTCTTTTTGCATTTGTCACCCCGAGTGGGACGGGTATGCCCAGACGTGGCTCCCATGCTCTCCATGCCACTGGAGTCAAGCTATCCTGGCTGATGAGAGCTGAAAGCCCGAAACCGGTCCTAGGATGCTTGTTTCCAGCCCAGGGAGGACCTGGCCTGACAGTTCGGGCAGGACTGTTCCCTTTGGGTGCAGGGTCAAGACTGATTTGCATATGGCTGGGTCCAAACTGGAATGGCATGGTGAGCAAAAAAACGATGGATTTAGGCCCAGATCTCTGTACTGGGGTGAATGTATGACATTGTTCTGCATTCTGTCCATCAATTGGTCTTTTGCATTTGTCACCCCGAGTGGGACGGGTATGCCCAGACGTGGGTTCCACGCTCTCCATGCCACTGGAGTCAAGCTATCCTGACTGAAAGCCTGAAACCGGTCCTAGGATGCTTGTTTCCAGTCCAGGGAGGACCTGGCCTGGCAGTTCGGGCTGGACTGTTCCCATTGGGCGCAGGGTCAAGACTGATTTGCATATGGCTGGGTCCAAACTGGAATGGCATGGTGAGCAAAAAACGATGGATTTAAGCCCAGATCTCTGTACTGGGGTGAATGTATGACATTGTTCTGCATTCTGTCCATCAATTGGTCTTTTTGCATTTGTCACCCCGAGTGGGACGGGTATGCCCAGATGTGGGTCCCGTGCTCTCCATGCCACTGGAGTCAAGCTATCCTGGCTGATGAGGGCTGAAAGCCCGACACCGGTCCTAGGATGCTTGTTTCCAGTCCAGGGAGGACCTGGCCTGACAGTTCGGGCTGGACTGATTTGCATATGGCTGGGTCCAAACTGGAATGGCATGGTGAGCAAAAAAACGATGGATTTAGGCCCAGATCTCTGTACTGGGGTGAATGTATGACATTGTTCTGCATTCTGTCCATCAATTGGTCTTTTTGCATTTGTCACCCCGAGTGGGACGGGTATGCCCAGACGTGGGTCCTGTGCTCTCCATGCCACTGGAGTCAAGCTATCCTGGCTGATGAGGGCTGAAAGCCCGAAACCGGTCCTAGGATGCTTGTTTCCAGTCCAGGGAGGACCTGGCCTGGCAGTTCGGGCTGGACTGTTCCCATTGGGCGCAGGGTCAAGACTGATTTGCATATGGCTGGGTCCAAACTGGAATGGCATGGTGAGCAAAAAAACGATGGATTTAGGCCCAGATCTCTGTACTGGGGTGAATGTATGACATTGTTCTGCATTCTGTCCATCAATTGGTCTTTTGCATTTGTCACCCGAGTGGGACGGGTATGCCCAGACGTGGGTCCCACGCTCTCCATGCCACTGGAGTCAAGCTATCCTGACTGAAAGCCCGAAACCGGTCCTAGGATGCTTGTTTCCAGTCCAGGGAGGACCTGGCCTGGCAGTTCGGGCTGGACTGTTCCCATTGGGCGCAGGGTCAAGACTGATTTGCATATGGCTGGCTCCAAACTGGAATGGCATGGTGAGCAAAAAAACGATGGATTTAGGCCCAGATCTCTGTACTGGGGTGAATGTATGACATTGTTCTGCATTCTGTCCATCAATTGGTCTTTTTGCATTTGTCACCCCGAGTGGGACGGGTATGCCCAGACGTGGGTCCCGTGCTCTCCATGCCACCGTAGTCAAGCTATCCTGGCTGATGAGGGCTGAAAGCCCGACACCGGTCCTAGGATGCTTGTTTCCAGTCCAGGGAGGACCTAGCCTGACAGTTCGGACTGGACTGTTCCCATTGGGCGCAAGGTCAAGACTGATTTGCATATGGCTGGGTCCAAACTGGAATGGCATGGTGAGCAAAAAAACGATGGATTTTGGCCCAGATCTCTGAACTGGGGTGAATGTATGACATTGTTCTGCATTCTGTCCATCAATTGGTCTTTTGCATTTGTCACCCTGAGTGGGACGGGTATGCCAAGACTTGGGTCCCGTGCTCTCCATGCCACTGGAGTCAAGCTATCCTGGCTGATGAGGGCTGAAAGCCCAAAACCGGTCCTAGAATGCATGTTTCCAGTCCAGGGAGGACCTGGTCTGGCAGTTCGGACTGGAATGTTCCCATTGGGTGCAGGGTCAAGACTGATTTGCATATGGCTGGGTCCAAACTGGAATGGCATGGTGAGCAAAAAAACGATGGATTTAGGCCCAGATCTCTGTACTGGGGTGAATGTATGACATTGTTCTGCATTCTGTCCATCAATTGGTCTTTTTGCATTTGTCACCCCGAGTGGGACGGGTATGCCCAGACGTGGGTCCCGCGCTCTCCATGCCACTGGAGTCAAGCTATCCTGGCTGAAAGACCGAAACCGGTCCTAGGATGCTTGTTTCCAGTCCAGGGAGGACCTGGCCTAGCAGTTCGGGCTGGACTGTTCCCATTGGGCGCAGGGTCAAGACTGATTTGCATATGGCTGGGTCCAAACTGGAATGGCATGGTGAGCAAAAAACGATGGATTTAGGCCCAGATCTCTGTACTGGGGTGAATGTATGACATTGTTCTGCATTCTGTCCATCAATTGGTCTTTTTGCATTTGTCACCCCGAGTGGGACGGGTATGCCCAGACGTGGGTCCCGTGCTCTCCATGCCACCGTAGTCAAGCTATCCTGGCTGATGAGGGCTGAAAGCCCGACACCGGTCCTAGGATGCTTGTTTCCAGTCCAGGGAGGACCTGGCCTGACAGTTCGGACTGGACTGTTCCCATTGGGCGCAAGGTCAAGACTGATTTGCATATGGCTGGGTCCAAACTGGAATGGCATGGTGAGCAAAAAAACGATGGATTTTGGCCCAGATCTCTGAACTGGGGTGAATGTATGACATTGTTCTGCATTCTGTCCATCAATTGGTCTTTTGCATTTGTCACCCTGAGTGGGACGGGTATGCCAAGACTTGGGTCCCGTGCTCTCCATGTCACTGGAGTCAAGATATCCTGGCTGATGAGGGCTGAAAGCCCAAAACCGGTCCTAGGATGCTTGTTTCCAGTCCAGGGAGGACCTGGCCTGGCAGTTCGGGCTGGACTGTTCCCATCGGGGGCAGGGTCAAGACTGCTTTGCATATGGCTGGGTCCAAACTGGAATGGCATGGTCAGCAAAAAAACGATGGATTTAGGCCCAGATCTCTGTACTGGGGTGAATGTATGACATTGTTCTGCATTCTGTCCATCAATTGGTCTTTTTGCATTTGTCACCCCGAGTGGGACGGGTATGCCCAGACGTGGCTCCCATGCTCTCCATGCCACTGGAGTCAAGCTATCCTGGCTGATGAGAGCTGAAAGCCCGAAACCGGTCCTAGGATGCTTGTTTCCAGCCCAGGGAGGACCTGGCCTGACAGTTCGGGCAGGACTGTTCCCTTTGGGTGCAGGGTCAAGACTGATTTGCATATGGCTGGGTCCAAACTGGAATGGCATGGTGAGCAAAAAACGATGGATTTAGGCCCAGATCTCTGTACTGGGGTGAATGTATGACATTGTTCTTCATTCTGTCCATCAATTGGTCTTTTTGCATTTGTCACCCCGAGTGGGACGGGTATGCTCAGACGTGGGTCCCGTGCTCTCCATGCCACTGGATTCAAGCTATCCTGGCTGCTAAGGGCTGAAATCCCGAAACCGGTCCTAGGATGCTTGTTTCCAGTCCAGGGAGGACCTGGCCTGGCAGTTCGGACTGGAATGTTCCCATTGGGCGCAGGGTCAAGACTGATTTGCATATGTCTGGGTCCAAACTGGAATGGCATGGTGAGCAAAAAAACGATGGATTTAGGCCCAGATCTCTGTACTGGGGTGAATGTATGACATTGTTCTGCATTCTGTCCATCAATTGGTCTTTTTGCATTTGTCACTCCGAGTGGGACGGGTATGCCCAGACATGAGTCCCGTGCTCTCCATGCCACTGGAGTCAAGCTATCCTGGCTGATGAGGGCTGAAAGCCCAAAACCGGTCCTAGGATGCTTGTTTCCAGTCCAGGGAGGACCTGGCCTGGCAGTTCGGGCTGGACTGTTCCCATCGGGGGCAGGGTCAAGACTGCTTTGCATATGGCTGGGTCCAAACTGGAATGGCATGGTCAGCAAAAAAACGATGGATTTAGGCCCAGATCTCTGTACTGGGGTGAATGTATGACATTGTTCTGCATTCTGTCCATCAATTGGTCTTTTTGCATTTGTCACCCCGAGTGGGACGGGTATGCCCAGACGTGGCTCCCATGCTCTCCATGCCACTGGAGTCAAGCTATCCTGGCTGATGAGAGCTGAAAGCCCGAAACCGGTCCTAGGATGCTTGTTTCCAGCCCAGGGAGGACCTGGCCTGACAGTTCGGGCAGGACTGTTCCCTTTGGGTGCAGGGTTAAGACTGATTTGCATATGGCTGGGTCCAAACTGGAATGGCATGGTGAGCAAAAAAACGATGGATTTAGGCCCAGATCTCTGTACTGGGGTGAATGTATGACATTGTTCTGCATTCTGTCCATCAATTGGTCTTTTTGCATTTGTCACCCCGAGTGGGACGGGTATGCCCAGACGTTGGTCCCACGCTCTCCATGCCACTGGAGTCAAGCTATCCTGACTGAAAGCCTGAAACCGGTCCTAGGATGCTTGTTTCCAGTCCAGGGAGGACCTGGCCTGGCAGTTCGGGCTGGACTGTTCCCATTGGGCGCAGGGTCAAGACTGATTTGCATATGGCTGGGTCCAAACTGGAATGGCATGGTGAGCAAAAACGATGGATTTAAGCCCAGATCTCTGTACTGGGGTGAATGTATGACATTGTTCTGCATTCTGTCCATCAATTGGTCTTTTGCATTTGTCACCCGAGTGGGACGGGTATGCCCAGATGTGGGTCCCGTGCTCTCCATGCCACTGGAGTCAAGCTATCCTGGCTGATGAGGGCTGAAAGCCCGACACCGGTCCTAGGATGCTTGTTTCCAGTCCAGGGAGGACCTGGCCTGACAGTTCGGGCTGGACTGTTCCCATTGGGCGCAGGGTCAAGACTGATTTGCATATGGCTGGGTCCAAACTGGAATGGCATGGTGAGCAAAAAAACGATGGATTTAGGCCCAGATCTCTGTACTGGGGTGAATGTATGACATTGTTCTGCATTCTGTCCATCAATTGGTCTTTTTGCATTTGTCACCCCGAGTGGGACGGGTATGCCCAGACGTGGGTCCTGTGCTCTCCATGCCACTGGAGTCAAGCTATCCTGGCTGATGAGGGCTGAAAGCCCGAAACCGGTCCTAGGATGCTTGTTTCCAGTCCAGGGAGGACCTGGCCTGGCAGTTCGGGCTGGACTGTTCCCATTGGGCGCAGGGTCAAGACTGATTTGCATATGGCTGGGTCCAAACTGGAATGGCATGGTGAGCAAAAAACGATGGATTTAGGCCCAGATCTCTGTACTGGGGTGAATGTATGACATTGTTCTGCATTCTGTCCATCAATTGGTCTTTTTGCATTTGTCACCCCGAGTGGGACGGGTATGCCCAGACGTGGGTCCCACGCTCTCCATGCCACTGGAGTCAAGCTATCCTGACTGAAAGCCTGAAACCGGTCCTAGGATGCTTGTTTCCAGTCCAGGGAGGACCTGGCCTGGCAGTTCGGGCTGGACTGTTCCCATTGGGCGCAGGGTCAAGACTGATTTGCATATGGCTGGCTCCAAACTGGAATGGCATGGTGAGCAAAAAACGATGGATTTAGGCCCAGATCTCTGTACTGGGGTGAATGTATGACATTGTTCTGCATTCTGTCCATCAATTGGTCTTTTGCATTTGTCACCCCGAGTGGGACGGGTATGCCCAGACGTGGGTCCCGTGCTCTCCATGCCACCGTAGTCAAGCTATCCTGGCTGATGAGGGCTGAAAGCCCGACACCGGTCCTAGGATGCTTGTTTCCAGTCCAGGGAGGACCTAGCCTGACAGTTCGGACTGGACTGTTCCCATTGGGCGCAAGGTCAAGACTGATTTGCATATGGCTGGGTCCAAACTGGAATGGCATGGTGAGCAAAAAAACGATGGATTTTGGCCCAGATCTCTGAACTGGGGTGAATGTATGACATTGTTCTGCATTCTGTCCATCAATTGGTCTTTTTGCATTTGTCACCCTGAGTGGGATGGGTATGCCAAGACTTGGGTCCCGTGCTCTCCATGCCACTGGAGTCAAGCTATCCTGGCTGATGAGGGCTGAAAGCCCAAAACCGGTCCTAGAATGCATGTTTCCAGTCCAGGGAGGACCTGGTCTGGCAGTTCGGACTGGAATGTTCCCATTGGGTGCAGGGTCAAGACTGATTTGCATATGGCTGGGTCCAAACTGGAATGGCATGGTGAGCAAAAAACGATGGATTTAGGCCCAGATCTCTGTACTGGGGTGAATGTATGACATTGTTCTGCATTCTGTCCATCAATTGGTCTTTTTGCATTTGTCACCCCGAGTGGGACGGGTATGCCCAGACGTGGGTCCCGCGCTCTCCATGCCACTGGAGTCAAGCTATCCTGGCTGAAAGACCGAAACCGGTCCTAGGATGCTTGTTTCCAGTCCAGGGAGGACCTGGCCTAGCAGTTCGGGCTGGACTGTTCCCATTGGGCGCAGGGTCAAGACTGATTTGCATATGGCTGGGTCCAAACTGGAATGGCATGGTGAGCAAAAACGATGGATTTAGGCCCAGATCTCTGTACTGGGGTGAATGTATGACATTGTTCTGCATTCTGTCCATCAATTGGTCTTTTTGCATTTGTCAGCCCGAGTGGGACGGGTATGCCCAGACGTGGGTCCCGTGCTCTCCATGCCACCGTAGTCAAGCTATCCTGGCTGATGAGGGCTGAAAGCCCGACACCGGTCCTAGGATGCTTGTTTCCAGTCCAGGGAGGACCTGGCCTGACAGTTCGGACTGGACTGTTCCCATTGGGCGCAAGGTCAAGACTGATTTTCATATGGCTGGGTCCAAACTGGAATGGCATGGTGAGCAAAAAAACGATGGATTTTGGCCCAGATCTCTGAACTGGGGTGAATGTATGACATTGTTCTGCATTCTGTCCATCAATTGGTCTTTTTGCATTTGTCACCCTGAGTGGGACGGGTATGCCAAGACTTGGGTCCCGTGCTCTCCATGTCACTGGAGTCAAGCTATCCTGGCTGATGAGGGCTGAAAGCCCAAAACCGGTCCTAGGATGCTTGTTTCCAGTCCAGGGAGGACCTGGCCTGGCAGTTCGGGCTGGACTGTTCCCATCGGGGGCAGGGTCAAGACTGCTTTGCATATGGCTGGGTCCAAACTGGAATGGCATGGTCAGCAAAAAAACGATGGATTTAGGCCCAGATCTCTGTACTGGGGTGAATGTATGACATTGTTCTGCATTCTGTCCATCAATTGGTCTTTTTGCATTTGTCACCCCGAGTGGGACGGGTATGCCCAGACGTGGCTCCCATGCTCTCCATGCCACTGGAGTCAAGCTATCCTGGCTGATGAGAGCTGAAAGCCCGAAACCGGTCCTAGGATGCTTGTTTCCAGCCCAGGGAGGACCTGGCCTGACAGTTCGGGCAGGACTGTTCCCTTTGGGTGCAGGGTCAAGACTGATTTGCATATGGCTGGGTCCAAACTGGAATGGCATGGTGAGCAAAAAAACGATGGATTTAGGCCCAGATCTCTGTACTGGGGTGAATGTATGACATTGTTCTTCATTCTGTCCATCAATTGGTCTTTTTGCATTTGTCACCCCGAGTGGGACGGGTATGCTCAGACGTGGGTCCCGTGCTCTCCATGCCACTGGATTCAAGCTATCCTGGCTGCTAAGGGCTGAAATCCCGAAACCGGTCCTAGGATGCTTGTTTCCAGTCCAGGGAGGACCTGGCCTGGCAGTTCGGACTGGAATGTTCCCATTGGGCGCAGGGTCAAGACTGATTTGCATATGTCTGGGTCCAAACTGGAATGGCATGGTGAGCAAAAAACGATGGATTTAGGCCCAGATCTCTGTACTGGGGTGAATGTATGACATTGTTCTGCATTCTGTCCATCAATTGGTCTTTTTGCATTTGTCACTCCGAGTGGGACGGGTATGCCCAGACATGAGTCCCGTGCTCTCCATGCCACTGGAGTCAAGCTATCCTGGCTGATGAGGGCTGAAAGCCCGAAACCGGTCCTAGGATGCTTGTTTTCAGTCCAGGGAGGACCTGCCCTGAGAGTTCGGGCTGGACTGTTCCCATTGGGCGCAGGGTCAAGACTGATTTGCATATGGCTGGGTCCACACTGGAATGGCATGGTGAGCAAAAAACGATGGATTTAGGCTCAGATCTCTGTACTGGGTTGAATGTATGACATTGTTCTTCATTCTGTCCATCAATTGGTCTTTTGCATTTGTCACCCGAGTGGGACGGGTATGCTCAGACGTGGGTCCCTTGCTCTCCATGCCACTGGAGTCAAGCTATCCTGGCTGCTGTGGACTGAAATCCCTAAACCGATCCTAGGATGCTTGTTTCCAGTCCAGGGAGGACCTGGCCTGGCAGTTCGGACTGGACTGTTCCCATTGGGCGCAGGGTCAAGACTGATTTGCATATGGCTGGGTCCAAACTGGAATGGCATGGTGTGCAAAAAAACGATGGATTTAGGCCCAGATCTCTGTATTGGGGAGAATGTATGACATTGTTCTGCATTCTGTCCATCAATTGGTCTTTTTGCATTTGTCACCCCGAGTGGGACGGGTATGCCCAGATGTGGGTCCCGTGCTCTCCATGCCACTGGAGTCAAGCTATCCTGGCTGATGAGGGCTGAAAGCCCAAAACCGGTCCTAGGATGCTTGTTTCCAGTCCAGGAAGGACCTGGCCTGGCAGTTCGGGCTGGACTGTTCCCATTGGGCGCAGGGTCAAGACTGATTTGCATATGGCTAGGTCCAAACTGGAATGGCATGGTGAGCAAAAAAACAATGGATTTAGGCCCAGATCTCTGTACTTGGGTGAATGTATGACATTGTTCTGCATTCTGTCCATCAATTGGTCTTTTTGCATTTGTCACACCGAGTGGGACGGGTATGCCCAGACGTGGGTCCCGTGCTCTCCATGCCACTGGAGTCAAGCTATCCTGGCTGATAAGGACTGAAAGCCCGAAACCGGTCCTAGGATGCTTGTTTCCAGTCCAGGGAGGACCTGGCCTGGCAGTTTGGGCTGGACTGTTCCCATTGGGCGCAGGGTCAAGACTGATTTGCATATGTCTGGGTCCAAACTGGAATGGCATGGTGAGCAAAAAACGATGGATTTAGGCCCAGATCTCTGTACTGGGGTGAATGTATGACATTGTTCTGCATTCTGTTCATCAATTGTTCTTTTTGCATTTGTCACCCTGAGTGGGACGGGTATGCCAAGACGTGGGTCCCGTGCTCTCCATGCCACTGGAGTCAAGCTATCCTGGCTGATGAGAGCTGAAAGCCCAAAACCGGTCCTAGGATGCTTGTTTCCAGTCCAGGGAGGACCTGGCCTGGCAGTTCGGGCTGGACTGTTCCCATTGGGCGCAGGGTCAAGACTGCTTTGCATATGGCTGGGTCCAAACTGAAATGGCATGGTGAGCAAAAAAACGATGGATTTAGGCCCAGATCTCTGTACTGGGGTGAATGTATGACATTGTTCTGCATTCTGTCCATCAATTGGTCTTTTTGCATTTGTCACCCCGAGTGGGACGGGTATGCCCAGACGTGGGTCCCGTGCTCTCCATGCCACTGGAGTCAAGCTATCCTGGCTGATGAGGGCTGAAAGCCTGAAACCGGTCCTAGGATGCTTGTTTCCAGCCCAGGGAGGACCTGGCCTGACAGTTCGGGCAGGACTGTTCCCTTTGGGTGCAGGGTCAAGACTGATTTGCATATGGCTGGGTCCAAACTGGAATGGCATGGTGAGCAAAAAACGATGGATTTAGGCCCAGATCTCTGTACTGGGGTGAATGTATGACATTGTTCTTCATTCTGTCCATCAATTGGTCTTTTTGCATTTGTCACCCCGAGTGGGACGGGTATGCTCAGACATCGGTCTCGTGCTCTCCATGCCACTGGATTCAAGTTATCCTGGCTGCTAAGGGCTGAAATCCCGAAACCGGTCCTAGGATGCTTGTTTCCAGTCCAGGGAGGACCTGGCCTGGCAGTTCGGACTGGAATGTTCCCATTGGGCGCAGGGTCAAGCCTGATTTGCATATGTCTGGGTCCAAACTGGAATGGCATGGTGAGCAAAAAACGATGGATTTAGGCCCAGATCTCTGTACTGGGGTGAATGTATGACATTGTTCTGCATTCTGTCCATCAATTGGTCTTTTGCATTTGTCACTCCGAGTGGGAACGGTGTGCCCAGACGTGGGTCCCGTGCTCTCCATGCCACTGGAGTCAAGCTATCCTGGCTGATGAGGACTGAAAGCCCGAAACCGGTCCTAGGATGCTTGTTTTCAGTCCAGGGAGGACCTGCCCTGACAGTTCGGGCTGGACTGTTCCCATTGGGCGCAGGGTCAAGACTGATTAGAATACGGCTGGGTCCAAACTGGAATGGCATGGTGAGCAAAAAAACGATGGATTTAGGCCCAGATCTCTGTACTGGGGTGAATGTATGACATTGTTCTTCATTCTGTCCATCAATTGGTCTTTTTGCATTTGTCACCCGAGTGGGACGGGTATGCTCAGACGTGGGTCCCGTGCTCTCCATGCCACTGGAGTCAAGCTATCCTGGCTGCTGTGGGCTGAAATCCTGAAACCGGTCCTAGGATGCTTGTTTCCAGTCCAGGAGGACCTGGCCTGGCCGTTCGGACTGGACTGTTCCCATTGGGCGCAGGGTCAAGACTGATTTGCATATGGCTGGGTCCAAACTGGAATGGCATGGTGAGCAAAAAACGATGGATTTAGGCCCAGATCTCTGTACTGGGGTGAATGTATGACATTGTTCTGCATTCTGTCCATCAATTGGTCTTCTTGCATTTGTCACCCCGAGTGGGACGGGTATGCCCAAACGTGGGTCCCGCGCTCTCCATGCCACTGGAGTCAAGCTATCCTGGCTGAAAGCCCGAAACCGGTCCTAGGATGCTTGTTTCCAGTCCAGGGAGGACCTGGCCTGGCAGTTCGGGCTGGACTGTTCCCATTGGGCGCAGGGTCAAGACTGATTTGCATATGGCTGGGTCCAAACTGGAATGGCATGGTGAGCAAAAAACGATGGATTTAGGCCCAGATCTCTGTACTGGGGTGAATGTATGACATTGTTCTGCATTCTGTCCATCAATTGGTCTTTTTGCATTTGTCACCCCGAGTGGGACGGGTATGCCCAGACGTGGGTCCCGTGCTCTCCATGCCACTGGAGTCAAGCTATCCTGGCTGATGAGGGCTGAAAGCCCGACACCGGTCCTAGGATGCTTGTTTCCAGTCCAGGGAGGACCTGGCCTGACAGTTAGGGCTGGACTGTTCCCATTGGGCACAGGGTCAAGACTGATTTGCATATGGCTGGGTCCAAACTGGAATGGCATGGTGAGCAAAAAAACGATGGATTTAGGCCCAGATCTCTGTACTGGGGTGAATGTATGACATTGTTCTACATTCTGTCCATCAATTGGTCTTTTTGCATTTGTCACCCCGAGTGGGACGGGTATGCCCAGACATGGGTCCCGTGCTCTCCATGCCACTGGAGTCAAGCTATCCTGGCTGATGAGGGCTGAAAGCCCGAAACCGGTCCTAGGATGCTTGTTTCCAGTCCAGGGAGGACATGGCCTGGCAGTTCGGGCTGGACTGTTCCCATTGGGCGCAGGGTCAAGACTGATTTGCATATGGCTGGGTCCAAACTGGAATGGCATGGTGAGCAAAAAACGATGGATTTAGGCCCAGATCTCTGTACTGGGGTGAATGTATGACATTGTTCTTCATTCTGTCCATCAATTGGTCTTTTTGCATTTGTCACCCCGAGTGGGACGGGTATGCTCAGACGTGGGTCCCGTGCTCTCCATGCCACTGGATTCAAGCTATCCTGGCTGCTAAGGGCTGAAATCCCGAAACCGGTCCTAGGATGCTTGTTTCCAGTCCAGGGAGGACCTGGCCTGGCAGTTCGGACTGGACTGTTCCCATTGGGCGCAGGGTCAAGACTGATTTGCATATGTATGGGTCCAAACTGGAATGGCATGGTGAGCAAAAAACGATGGATTTAGGCCCAGATCTCTGTACTGGGGTGAATGTATGACATTGTTCTGCATTTTGTCCATCAATTGGTCTTTTTGCATTTGTCACCCCGAGTGGGACGGGTATGCCCAGACGTGGGTCCCGTGCTCTCCATGCCACTGGAGTCAAGCTATCCTGGCTGATGAGGGCTGAAAGCCCGAAACCGGTCCTAGGATGCTTGTTTCCAGTCCAGGGAGGACCTGGCCTGGCAGTTCGGACTGGACTGTTCCCATTGGGCGCAGGGTCAAGACTGATTTGCATATGGCTGGGTCCAAACTGGAATGGCATGGTGAGCAAAAAACGATGGATTTAGGCCCAGATCTCTGTATTGGGGAGAATGTATGACATTGTTCTGCATTCTGTCCATCAATTGGTCTTTTTGCATTTGTCACCCCGAGTGGGACGGGTATGCCCAGACGTGGGTCCCGTGCTCTCCATGCCACTGGAGTCAAGCTATCCTGGCTGATGAGGGCTGAAAGCCCAAAACCGGTCCTAGGATGCTTGTTTCCAGTCCAGGGAGGACCTGGGCTGGCAGCTCGGGCTGGACTGTTCCCATTGGGCGCAGGGTCAAGACTGATTTGCTTATGGCTGGGTCCAAACTGGAATGGCATGGTGAGCAAAAAACGATGGATTTAGGCCCAGATCTCTGTACTGGGGTGAATGTATGACATTGTTCTGCATTCTGTCCATCAATTGGTCTTTTTGCATTTGTCACCCCGAGTGGGACGGGTATGCCCAGACGTGGGTCCCGCGCTCTCCATGCCACTGGAGTCAAGCTATCCTGGCTGAAAGCCCGAAACCGGTCCTAGGATGCTTGTTTCCAGTCCAGGGATGACCTGGACTGGCAGTTCGGGCTGGACTGTTCCCATTGGGCGCAGGGTCAAGACTGATTTGCATATGGCTGGGTCCAAACTGGAATGGCATGGTGAGCAAAAAACGATGGATTTAGGCCCAGATCTCTGTACTGGGGTGAATGTATGACATTGTTCTGCATTCTGTCCATCAATTGGTCTTTTCACCCCGAGTGGGACGGGTATGCCCAGACGTGGGTCCCGTGCTCTCCATGCCACTGGAGTCAAGCTATCCTGGCTGATGAGGGCTGCAAGCCCGACACCGGTCCTAGGATGCTTGTTTCCAGTCCAGGGAGGACCTGGCCTGACAGTTCGGCCTGGACTGTTCCCATTGGGCGCAGGGTCAAGACTGATTTGCATATGTCTGGGTCCAAACTGGAATGGCATGGTGAGCAAAAAAACGATGGATTTAGGCCCAGATCTCTGTACTGGGGTGAATGTATGACATTGTTCTGCATTCTGTCCATCAATTGGTCTTTTTGCATTTGTCACTCCGAGTGGGACGGGTATGCCCAGACATGAGTCCCGTGCTCTCCATGCCACTGGAGTCAAGCTATCCTGGCTGATGAGGGCTGAAAGCCCGAAACCGGTCCTAGGATGCTTGTTTTCAGTCCAGGGAGGACCTGCCCTGAGAGTTCGGGCTGGACTGTTCCCATTGGGCGCAGGGTCAAGACTGATTTGCATATGGCTGGGTCCACACTGGAATGGCATGGTGAGCAAAAAAACGATGGATTTAGGCTCAGATCTCTGTACTGGGTTGAATGTATGACATTGTTCTTCATTCTGTCCATCAATTGGTCTTTTTGCATTTGTCACCCGAGTGGGACGGGTATGCTCAGACGTGGGTCCCTTGCTCTCCATGCCACTGGAGTCAAGCTATCCTGGCTGCTGTGGACTGAAATCCCTAAACCGATCCTAGGATGCTTGTTTCCAGTCCAGGGAGGACCTGGCCTGGCAGTTCGGACTGGACTGTTCCCATTGGGCGCAGGGTCAAGACTGATTTGCATATGGCTGGGTCCAAACTGGAATGGCATGGTGTGCAAAAAAACGATGGATTTAGGCCCAGATCTCTGTATTGGGGAGAATGTATGACATTGTTCTGCATTCTGTCCATCAATTGGTCTTTTTGCATTTGTCACCCCGAGTGGGACGGGTATGCCCAGATGTGGGTCCCGTGCTCTCCATGCCACTGGAGTCAAGCTATCCTGGCTGATGAGGGCTGAAAGCCCAAAACCGGTCCTAGGATGCTTGTTTCCAGTCCAGGAAGGACCTGGCCTGGCAGTTCGGGCTGGACTGTTCCCATTGGGCGCAGGGTCAAGACTGATTTGCATATGGCTAGGTCCAAACTGGAATGGCATGGTGAGCAAAAAACAATGGATTTAGGCCCAGATCTCTGTACTTGGGTGAATGTATGACATTGTTCTGCATTCTGTCCATCAATTGGTCTTTTTGCATTTGTCACACCGAGTGGGACGGGTATGCCCAGACGTGGGTCCCGTGCTCTCCATGCCACTGGAGTCAAGCTATCCTGGCTGATAAGGACTGAAAGCCCGAAACCGGTCCTAGGATGCTTGTTTCCAGTCCAGGGAGGACCTGGCCTGGCAGTTTGGGCTGGACTGTTCCCATTGGGCGCAGGGTCAAGACTGATTTGCATATGTCTGGGTCCAAACTGGAATGGCATGGTGAGCAAAAAACGATGGATTTAGGCCCAGATCTCTGTACTGGGGTGAATGTATGACATTGTTCTGCATTCTGTTCATCAATTGTTCTTTTTGCATTTGTCACCCTGAGTGGGACGGGTATGCCAAGACGTGGGTCCCGTGCTCTCCATGCCACTGGAGTCAAGCTATCCTGGCTGATGAGAGCTGAAAGCCCAAAACCGGTCCTAGGATGCTTGTTTCCAGTCCAGGGAGGACCTGGCCTGGCAGTTCGGGCTGGACTGTTCCCATTGGGCGCAGGGTCAAGACTGCTTTGCATATGGCTGGGTCCAAACTGAAATGGCATGGTGAGCAAAAAAACGATGGATTTAGGCCCAGATCTCTGTACTGGGGTGAATGTATGACATTGTTCTGCATTCTGTCCATCAATTGGTCTTTTTGCATTTGTCACCCCGAGTGGGACGGGTATGCCCAGACGTGGGTCCCGTGCTCTCCATGCCACTGGAGTCAAGCTATCCTGGCTGATGAGGGCTGAAAGCCTGAAACCGGTCCTAGGATGCTTGTTTCCAGCCCAGGGAGGACCTGGCCTGACAGTTCGGGCAGGACTGTTCCCTTTGGGTGCAGGGTCAAGACTGATTTGCATATGGCTGGGTCCAAACTGGAATGGCATGGTGAGCAAAAAACGATGGATTTAGGCCCAGATCTCTGTACTGGGGTGAATGTATGACATTGTTCTTCATTCTGTCCATCAATTGGTCTTTTTGCATTTGTCACCCCGAGTGGGACGGGTATGCTCAGACATCGGTCTCGTGCTCTCCATGCCACTGGATTCAAGTTATCCTGGCTGCTAAGGGCTGAAATCCCGAAACCGGTCCTAGGATGCTTGTTTCCAGTCCAGGGAGGACCTGGCCTGGCAGTTCGGACTGGAATGTTCCCATTGGGCGCAGGGTCAAGCCTGATTTGCATATGTCTGGGTCCAAACTGGAATGGCATGGTGAGCAAAAAAACGATGGATTTAGGCCCAGATCTCTGTACTGGGGTGAATGTATGACATTGTTCTGCATTCTGTCCATCAATTGGTCTTTTTGCATTTGTCACTCCGAGTGGGAACGGTGTGCCCAGACGTGGGTCCCGTGCTCTCCATGCCACTGGAGTCAAGCTATCCTGGCTGATGAGGACTGAAAGCCCGAAACCGGTCCTAGGATGCTTGTTTTCAGTCCAGGGAGGACCTGCCCTGACAGTTCGGGCTGGACTGTTCCCATTGGGCGCAGGGTCAAGACTGATTAGAATACGGCTGGGTCCAAACTGGAATGGCATGGTGAGCAAAAAAACGATGGATTTAGGCCCAGATCTCTGTACTGGGGTGAATGTATGACATTGTTCTTCATTCTGTCCATCAATTGGTCTTTTTGCATTTGTCACCCGAGTGGGACGGGTATGCTCAGACGTGGGTCCCGTGCTCTCCATGCCACTGGAGTCAAGCTATCCTGGCTGCTGTGGGCTGAAATCCTGAAACCGGTCCTAGGATGCTTGTTTCCAGTCCAGGGAGGACCTGGCCTGGCCGTTCGGACTGGACTGTTCCCATTGGGCGCAGGGTCAAGACTGATTTGCATATGGCTGGGTCCAAACTGGAATGGCATGGTGAGCAAAAAAACGATGGATTTAGGCCCAGATCTCTGTACTGGGGTGAATGTATGACATTGTTCTGCATTCTGTCCATCAATTGGTCTTCTTGCATTTGTCACCCCGAGTGGGACGGGTATGCCCAAACGTGGGTCCCGCGCTCTCCATGCCACTGGAGTCAAGCTATCCTGGCTGAAAGCCCGAAACCGGTCCTAGGATGCTTGTTTCCAGTCCAGGGAGGACCTGGCCTGGCAGTTCGGGCTGGACTGTTCCCATTGGGCGCAGGGTCAAGACTGATTTGCATATGGCTGGGTCCAAACTGGAATGGCATGGTGAGCAAAAAACGATGGATTTAGGCCCAGATCTCTGTACTGGGGTGAATGTATGACATTGTTCTGCATTCTGTCCATCAATTGGTCTTTTGCATTTGTCACCCCGAGTGGGACGGGTATGCCCAGACGTGGGTCCCGTGCTCTCCATGCCACTGGAGTCAAGCTATCCTGGCTGATGAGGGCTGAAAGCCCGACACCGGTCCTAGGATGCTTGTTTCCAGTCCAGGGAGGACCTGGCCTGACAGTTAGGGCTGGACTGTTCCCATTGGGCACAGGGTCAAGACTGATTTGCATATGGCTGGGTCCAAACTGGAATGGCATGGTGAGCAAAAAACGATGGATTTAGGCCCAGATCTCTGTACTGGGGTGAATGTATGACATTGTTCTACATTCTGTCCATCAATTGGTCTTTTTGCATTTGTCACCCCGAGTGGGACGGGTATGCCCAGACATGGGTCCCGTGCTCTCCATGCCACTGGAGTCAAGCTATCCTGGCTGATGAGGGCTGAAAGCCCGAAACCGGTCCTAGGATGCTTGTTTCCAGTCCAGGGAGGACATGGCCTGGCAGTTCGGGCTGGACTGTTCCCATTGGGCGCAGGGTCAAGACTGATTTGCATATGGCTGGGTCCAAACTGGAATGGCATGGTGAGCAAAAAAACGATGGATTTAGGCCCAGATCTCTGTACTGGGGTGAATGTATGACATTGTTCTTCATTCTGTCCATCAATTGGTCTTTTTGCATTTGTCACCCCGAGTGGGACGGGTATGCTCAGACGTGGGTCCCGTGCTCTCCATGCCACTGGATTCAAGCTATCCTGGCTGCTAAGGGCTGAAATCCCGAAACCGGTCCTAGGATGCTTGTTTCCAGTCCAGGGAGGACCTGGCCTGGCAGTTCGGACTGGACTGTTCCCATTGGGCGCAGGGTCAAGACTGATTTGCATATGTATGGGTCCAAACTGGAATGGCATGGTGAGCAAAAAACGATGGATTTAGGCCCAGATCTCTGTACTGGGGTGAATGTATGACATTGTTCTGCATTTTGTCCATCAATTGGTCTTTTTGCATTTGTCACCCCGAGTGGGACGGGTATGCCCAGACGTGGGTCCCGTGCTCTCCATGCCACTGGAGTCAAGCTATCCTGGCTGATGAGGGCTGAAAGCCCGAAACCGGTCCTAGGATGCTTGTTTCCAGTCCAGGGAGGACCTGGCCTGGCAGTTCGGACTGGACTGTTCCCATTGGGCGCAGGGTCAAGACTGATTTGCATATGGCTGGGTCCAAACTGGAATGGCATGGTGAGCAAAAAAACGATGGATTTAGGCCCAGATCTCTGTATTGGGGAGAATGTATGACATTGTTCTGCATTCTGTCCATCAATTGGTCTTTTTGCATTTGTCACCCCGAGTGGGACGGGTATGCCCAGACGTGGGTCCCGTGCTCTCCATGCCACTGGAGTCAAGCTATCCTGGCTGATGAGGGCTGAAAGCCCAAAACCGGTCCTAGGATGCTTGTTTCCAGTCCAGGGAGGACCTGGGCTGGCAGCTCGGGCTGGACTGTTCCCATTGGGCGCAGGGTCAAGACTGATTTGCTTATGGCTGGGTCCAAACTGGAATGGCATGGTGAGCAAAAAACGATGGATTTAGGCCCAGATCTCTGTACTGGGGTGAATGTATGACATTGTTCTGCATTCTGTCCATCAATTGGTCTTTTGCATTTGTCACCCCGAGTGGGACGGGTATGCCCAGACGTGGGTCCCGCGCTCTCCATGCCACTGGAGTCAAGCTATCCTGGCTGAAAGCCCGAAACCGGTCCTAGGATGCTTGTTTCCAGTCCAGGGATGACCTGGCCTGGCAGTTCGGGCTGGACTGTTCCCATTGGGCGCAGGGTCAAGACTGATTTGCATATGGCTGGGTCCAAACTGGAATGGCATGGTGAGCAAAAAAACGATGGATTTAGGCCCAGATCTCTGTACTGGGGTGAATGTATGACATTGTTCTGCATTCTGTCCATCAATTGGTCTTTTCACCCCGAGTGGGACGGGTATGCCCAGACGTGGGTCCCGTGCTCTCCATGCCACTGGAGTCAAGCTATCCTGGCTGATGAGGGCTGCAAGCCCGACACCGGTCCTAGGATGCTTGTTTCCAGTCCAGGGAGGACCTGGCCTGACAGTTCGGCCTGGACTGTTCCCATTGGGCGCAGGGTCAAGACTGATTTGCATATGACTGGGTCCAAACTGGAATGGCATGGTGAGCAAAAAAACGATGGATTTAGGCCCAGATCTCTGTACTGGGGTGAATGTATGACATTGTTCTGCATTCTGTCCATCAATTGGTCTTTTTGCATTTGTCACCCCGAGTGGGACGGGTATGCCCAGACATGGGTCCCGTGCTCTCCATGCCACTGGAGTCAAGCTATCCTGGCTGATGAGGGCTGAAAGCCCGAAACCGGTCCTAGGATGCTTGTTTCCAGTCCAGGGAGGACCTGGCCTGGCAGTTCGGGCTGGACTGTTCCCATTGGGCGCAGGGTCAAGACTGATTTGCATATGGCTGAGTCCAAACTGGAATGGCATGGTGAGCAAAAAACGATGGATTTAGGCCCAGATCTCTGTACTGGGGTGAATATATGACATTGTTCTTCATTCTGTCCATCAATTGGTCTTTTTGCATTTGTCACCCCGAGTGGGACGGGTATGCTCAGACGTGGGTCCCGTGCTCTCCATGCCACTGGATTCAAGCTATCCTGGCTGCTAAGGGCTGAAACCCCGAAACCGGTCCTAGGATGCTTGTTTCCAGTCCAGGGAGGACCTGGCCTGGCAGTTCGGACTGGACTGTTCCCATTGGGCGCAGGGTCAAGACTGATTTGCATATGTCTGGGTCCAAACTGGAATGGCATGGTGAGCAAAAAAACGATGGATTTAGGCCCAGATCTCTGTACTGGGGTGAATGTATGACATTGTTCTGCATTTTGTCCATCAATTGGTGTTTTTGAATTTGTCACCCCGAGTGGGACGGGTATGCCCAGACGTGGGTCCCGTGCTCTCCATGCCACTGGAGTCAAGCTATCCTGGCTGATGAGGGCTGAAAGCCCGAAACCGGTCCTAGGATGCTTGTTTTCAGTCCAGGGAGGACCTGCCCTGACAGTTCGGTCTGGACTGTTCCCATTGGGCGCAGGGTCAAGACTGATTTGCATATGGCTGGGTCCAAACTGGAATGGCATGGTGAGCAAAAAACGATGGATTTAGGCCCAGATCTCTGTACTGGGGTGAATGTATGACAGTGTTCTTCATTCTGTCCATCAATTGGTCTTTTTGCATTTGTCACCCCGAGTGGGACGGGTATGCTCAGACGTGGGTCCCGTGCTCTCCATGCCACTGGAGTCAAGCTATCCTGGCTGCTGTGGGCTGAAATCCCGAAACCGGTCCTAAGATGCTTGTTTCCAGTCCAGGTAGGACCTGGCCTGGCAGTTCGGACTGGACTGTTCCCATTGGGCGCAGGGTCAAGACTGATTTGCATATGGCTGGGTCCAAACTGGAATGGCATGGTGAGCAAAAAAACGATGGATTTAGGCCCAGATCTCTGTATTGGGGAGAATGTATGACATTGTTCTGCATTCTGTCCATCAATTGGTCTTTTTGCATTTGTCACCCCGAGTGGGACGGGTATGCCCAGACGTGGGTCCCGTGCTCTCCATGCCACTGGAGTCAAGCTATCCTGGCTGATGAGGGCTAAAAACCCAAAACCGGTCCTAGGATGCTTGTTTCCAGTCCAGGGAGGACCTGGCCTGGCAGCTCGGGCTGGACTGTTCCCATTGGGCGCAGGGTCAAGACTGATTTGCATATGGCTGGGTCCAAACTGGAATGGCATGGTGAGCAAAAAAACGATGGATTTAGGCCCAGATCTCTGTACTGGGGTGAATGTATGACATTGTTCTGCATTCTGTCCATCAATTGGTCTTTTTGCATTTGTCACCCCGAGTGGGACGGGTATGCCCAGACGTGGGTCCCGCGCGCTCCATGCCACTGGAGTCAAGCTATCCTGGCTGAAAGCCCGAAACCGGTCCTAGGATGCTTGTTTCCAGTCCAGGGAGGACCTGGCCTGGCAGTTCGGGCTGGACTGTTCCCATTGGGCGCAGGGTCAAGACTGATTTGCATATGGCTGGGTCCAAACTGGAATGGCATGGTGAGCAAAAAACAATGGATTTAGGCCCAGATCTCTGTACTGGGGTGAATGTATGACATTGTTCTGCATTCTGTCCATCAATTGGTCTTTTTTCATTTGTCACCCCGAGTGGGACGGGTATGCCCAGACGTGGGTCCCGTGCTCTCCATGCCACCGTAGTCAAGCTATCCTGGCTGATGAGGTCTGAAAGCCCGACACCGGACCTAGGATGCTTGTTTCCAGTCCAGGGAGGACCTGGCCTGACAGTTCGGACTGGACTGTTCCCATTGGGCGCAGGGTCAAGACTGATTTGCATATGGCTAGGTCCAAACTGGAATGGCATGGTGAGCAAAAAAACGATGGATTTAGGCCCAGATCTCTGAACTGGGGTGAATGTATGACATTGTTCTGCATTCTGTCCATCAATTGGTCTTTTTGCATTTGTCACCCTGAGTGGGACGGGTATGCCAAGACGTGGGTCCCGTGCTCTCCATGCCACTGGAGTCAAGCTATCCTGGCTGATGAGGGCTGAAAGCCGAAAACCGGTCCTAGGATGCTTGTTTCCAGTCCAGGGAGGACCTGGCCTGGCAGTTCGGGCTGGACTGTTCCCATTGGGCGAAGGGTCAAGACTGCTTTGCATATGGCTGGGTCCAAACTGGAATGGCATGGTGAGCAAAAAAACGATGGATTTAGGCCCATATCTCTGTACTGGGGAGAATGTATGACATTGTTCTGCATTCTGTCCATCAATTGGTCTTTTTGCATTTGTCACCCCGAGTGCGACGGGTATGCCCAGACGTGGCTCCCATGCTCTCCATGCCACTGGAGTCAAGCTATCCTGGCTGATGAGGGCTGAAAGCCCGAAACCGGTCCTAGGATGCTTGTTTCCAGCCCAGGGAGGACCTGGCCTGACAGTTCGGGCAGGACTGTTCCCTTTGGGTGCAGGGTCAAGACTGATTTGCATATGGCTGGGTCCAAACTGGAATGGCATGGTGAGCAAAAAACGATGGATTTAGGCCCAGATCTCTGTACTGGGGTGAATGTATGACATTGTTCTTCATTCTGTCCATGAATTGGTCTTTTTGCATTTGTCACCCCGAGTGGGACGGGTATGCTCAGACGTGGGTCCCGTGCTCTCCATGCCACTGGATTCAAGCTATCCTGGCTGATGAGGGCTGAAAGCCCGAAACCGGTCCTAGGATGCTTGTTTTCAGTCCAGGGAGGACCTGCCCTGACAGTTCGGGCTGGACTGTTCCCATTGGGCGCAGGGTCAAGACTGATTTGCATATGGCTGGGTCCAAACTTGAATGGCATGGTGAGCAAAAAAACGATGGATTTAGGCCCAGATCTCTGTACTGGGGTGAATGTATGACATTGTTCTGCATTCTGTCCATCAATTGGTCTTTTTGCATTTGTCACCCCGAGTGGGACGGGTATGCCCAGACGTGGGTCCCGTGCTCTCCATGCCACTGGAGTCAAGCTATCCTGGCTGATAAGGGCTGAAAGCCCGAATCCGGTCCTAGGATGCTTGTTTCCAGTCCAGGGAGGACCTGGCCTGGCAGTTCGGGCTGGACTGTTACCATTGGGCGCAGGGTCAAGACTGATTTGCATATGGCTGGGTCCAAACTGGAATGGCATGGTGAGCAAAAAAACGATGGATTTAGGCCCAGATCTCTGTACTGGGGTGAATGTATGACATTGTTCTGCATTCTGTCCATCAATTGGTCTTTTTGCATTTGTCACCCCGAGTGGGACGGGTATGCCCAGACGTGGGTCCCGTGCTCTCCATGCCACTGGAGTCAAGCTATCCTGGCTGATAAGGACTGAAAGCCCGAAACCGGTCCTAGGATGCTTGTTTCCAGTCCAGGGAGGACCTGGCCTGGCAGTTTGGGCTGGACTGTTCCCATTGGGCGCAGGGTCAAGACTGATTTGCATATGGCTGGGTCCAAACTGGAATGGCATGGTGAGCAAAAAAACGATGGATTTAGGCCCAGATCTCTGTACTGGGGTGAATGTATGACATTGTTCTGCATTCTGTCCATCAATTGGTCTTTTTGCATTTGTCACCCGAGTGGGACGGGTATGCCCAGACGTGGGTCCCGCGCTCTCCATGCCACTGGAGTCAAGCTATCCTGGCTGAAAGCCTGAAACCGGTCCTAGGATGCTTGTTTCCAGTCCAGGGAGGACCTGGCCTGGCAGTTCGGGCTGGACTGTTCCCATTGGGTGCAGGGTCAAGACTGATTTGCATATGGCTGGGTCCAAACTGGAATGGCATGGTGAGCAAAAAAACGATGGATTTAGGCCCAGATCTCTGTACTGGTGTGAATGTATGACATTGTTCTGCATTCTGTCCATCAATTGGTCTTTTTGCATTTGTCACCCCGAGTGGGACGGGTATGCCCAGACGTGGGTCCCGTGCTCTCCATGCCTCTGGAGTCAAGCTATCCTGGCTGATGAGGGCTGAAAGCCCGACACCGGTCCTAGGATGCTTGTTTCCAGTCCAGGGAGGACCTGGCCTGACAGTTCGGACTGGACTGTTCCCATTGGGCGCAGGGTCAAGACTGATTTTCATATGGCTGGGTCCAAACTGGAATGGTCTGGTGAGCAAAAAAACGATGGATTTAGGCCCAGATCTCTGTACTGGGGTGAATGTATGACATTGTTCTGCATTCTGTCCATCAATTGGTCTTTTTGCATTTGTCACCCCGAGTGGGACGTGTATGCCCAGACATGGGTCCCGTGCTCTCCATGCCACTGGATTCAAGCTATCCTGGCTGATGAGGGCTGAAAGCCCGAAACCGGTCCTAGGATGCTTGTTTCCAGTCCAGGAAGGACCTGGCCTGGCAGTTCGGGCTGGACTGTTCGCATTGGGCGCAGGGTCAAGACTGATTTGCATATGGCTAGGTCCAAACTGGAATGGCATGCTGAGCAAAAAAAACAATGGATTTAGACCCAGATCTCTGTACGTGGGTGAATGTATGACATTGTTCTGCATTCTGTCCATCAATTGGTCTTTTTGCATTTGTCACACCGAGTGGGACGGGTATGCCCAGACGTGGGTCCCGTGCTCTCCATGCCACTGGAGTCAAGCTATCCTGGCTGATAAGGACTGAAAGCCCGAAACCGGTCTTAGGATGCTTGTTTCCAGTCCAGGGAGGACCTGGCCTGGCAGTTTGGGCTGGACTGTTCCCATTGGGCGCAGGGTCAAGACTGATTTGCATATGGCTGGGTCCAAACTGGAATGGCATGGTGAGCAAAAAAACGATGGATTTAGGCCCAGATCTCTGTACTGGGGTGAATGTATGACATTGTTCTGCATTCTGTCCATCAATTGGTCTTTTTGCATTTGTCACCCTGAGTGGGACGGGTATGCCCAGACGTGGGTCCCGTGCTCTCCATGCCACTGGAGTCAAGCTATCCTGGCTGATGAGGGCTGAAAGCCCAAAACCGGTCCTAGGATGCTTGTTTCCAGTCCAGGGAGGACCTGGCCTGTTAGTTCGGGCTGGACTGTTCCCATTGGGCGCAGGGTCAAGACTGCTTTGCATATGGCTGGGTCCAAACTGGAATGGCATGGTGAGCAAAAAAACGATGGATTTAGACCCAGATCTCTGTACTGGGGTGAATGTATGACATTGTTCTTCATTCTGTCCATCAATTGGTCTTTTTGCATTTGTCACCCCGAGTGGGACGGGTAGGCTCAGACGTGGGTCCAGTGCTCTCCATGCCACTGGATTCAAGCTATCCTGGCTGTTAAGGGCTGAAATCCCGAAACCGGTCCTAGGATGCTTGTTTCCAGTCCAGGGAGGACCTGGCCTGGCAGTTCGGACTGGACTTTTCCCATTGGGCGCAGGGTCAAGACTGATTTGCATACGGCTGGGTCCAAACTGAAATGGCATGGTGAGCAAAAAAACGATGGATTTAGGCCCAGATCTCTGTACTGGGGTGAATGTATGACATTGTTCTGCATTCTGTCCATCATTTGGTCTTTTTGCATTTGTCACCCCGAGTGGGACGGGTATGCCCAGATGTGGGTCCCGTGCTCTCCATGCCACTGGAGTCAAGCTATCCTGGCTGAAAGCCCGAAACCGGTCCTATGAGGCTTGTTTCCAGTCCAGGGAGCACCTGGCCTGGCAGTTCGGGCTGGACTGTTCCCATTGGGCGCAGGGTCAAGACTGATTTGCATATGGCTGGGTCCAAACTGGAATGGCTTGGTGAGCAAAAAAACGATGGATTTAGGCCCATATCTCTGTACTGGGGTGAATGTATGACATTGTTCTGCATTCTGTCCATCAATTGGTCTTTTTGCATTTGTCACCCCGAGTGGGACGGGTATGCCCAGACGTGGGTCCCGTGCTGTCCATGCCACTGGAGTCAAGCTATCCTGGCTGATGAGGGCTGAAAGCCCGAAACCGGTCCTATGATGCTTGTTTCCAGTCCAGGGAGCACCTGGCCTGGCAGTTCGGGCTGGACTGTTCCCCTTGGGCGCATGGTCAAGACTGATTTGCATGTGGCTGGGTATAAACTGGAATGGCATGGTGATCAAAAAAACGATGGATTTAGGGCCCAGATCTCTGTACTGGGGTGAATGTATGACATTGTTCTGCATTCTGTCCATCAATTGGTCTTTTTGCATTTGTCACGCCGAGTGGGATGGGTATGCCCAGACGTGGGTCCCGTGCTCTCCATGCCACTGGAGTCAAGCTATCCTGGCTGATGAGGGCTGAAAGCCCGAAACCGGTACTAGGATGCTTGTTTCCAGTCCAGGGAGGACCTGGCCTGGCAGTTCGGGCTGGACTGTTCCCATTGGGCGCAGGGTCAAGACTGGTTTGCATATGGCTGGTTCCAAACTGGAATGGCATGGTGAGCAAAAAAACGATGGATTTAGGCCCAGATCGCTGTACTGGGGTGAATGTATGACATTGTTCTGCATTCTGTCCATCAATTGGTCTTTTTGCATTTGTCACCCCGAGTGGGACGGGTATGCCCAGACGTGGGTCCCGTGCTCTCCATGCCACTGGAGTCAAGCTATCCTGGCTGATGAGGGCTGAAATCCCGAAACCGGTCCTAGGATGCTTGTTTCCAGTCCAGGGAGGACCTGGCCTGGCAGTTTGGGCTGGACTGTTCCCATTGGGCGCAGGGTCAAGACTGATTTGCATATGGCTGGGTCCAAACTGGAATGGCATGGTGAGCAAAAAAGCGATGGATTTAGACCCAGATCTCTGTACTGGGGTGAATGTATGACATTGTTCTGCATTCTGTCCATCAATTGGTCTTTTTGCATTTGTCACCCTGAGTGGGACGGGTATGCTCAGACGTGGGTCCCGTGCTCTCCATGCCACTGGAGTCAAGCTATCCTGGCTGATGAGGGCTGAATTTCTGAAACCGGTCCTAGGATGCTTGTTTCCAGTCCAGGGAGGACCTGGCCTGGCAGTTTGGACTGGACTGTTCCCATTGGGCGCAGGGTCAAGACTGATTTGCATATGGCTGGGTCCAAATTGGAATAGCATGGTGAGCAAAAAAACGATGGATTTAGGCCCAGATCTCTGTACTGGGGTGAATGTATGACATTGTTCTGCATTCTGTCCATCAATTGGACTTTTTGCATTTGTCACCCCGAGTGGGACGGGTACGCCCAGACGTGGGTCCCGTGCTCTCCATGCCACTGGAGTCAAGCTATCCTGGCTGATGAGGGTTGAAAGCCCGAAACCGGTCCTAGGATGCTTGTTCCCAGTCCAGGAAGGACCTGGCCTGACAGTTCGGGCTGGACTGTTCCAATTGGGCGCAGGGTCAAGACTGATTTGCATATGGCTTTGTCCAAACTGGAATGGCATGGTGAGCAAAAAAACGATGGATTTAGGCCCAGATCTCTGTACTGGGGTGAATGTATGACATTGTTCTGCATTCTGTCCATCAATTGGTCTTTTTGCATTTGTCACCCCGAGTGGGACGGGTATGCCCAGACATGGGTCCTGTGCTCTCCATGCCACTGGAGTCAAGCTATCCTGGCTGATGAGGGCTGAAAGCCCGAAACCGGTCCTAGGATGCTTGTTTCCAGTCCAGGGAGGGCCTGGCCTGGCAGTTCGGGCTGGACTGTTCCCATTGGGCGCAGGGTCAAGACTGATTTGCATATGGCTGGGTCCAAACTGAAATGGCATGGTGAGCAAAAAACGATGGATTTAGGCCCAGATCTCTGTACTGGGGTGAATGTATGACATTGTTCTGCATTCTGTCCATCAATTGGTCTTTTTGCATTTGTCACCCCGAGTGGGACGGGTATGCCCAGAAGTGGGTCCCGTGCTCTCCATGCCACTGGAGTCAAGCTATCCTGGCTGATAAGGACTGAAAGCCCGAAACCGGTCCTAGGATGCTTGTTTCCAGTCCAGGGATGACATGGCCTGGCAGTTTGGCTGGACTGTTCCCATTGGGCGCAGGGTCAAGACTGATTTGCATATGGCTGGGTCCAAACTGCAATGGCATGGTGAGCAAAAAAACGATGGATTTAGGCCCAGACCTCTGTACTGGGGTGAATGTATGACATTGTTCTGCATTCTGTCCATCAATTGGTCTTTTTGCATTTGTCACCCTGAGTGGGACGGGTATGCCCAGACGTGGGTCCCGTGCTCTCCATGCCACTGGAGTCAAGCTATCCTGGCTGATGAGGGCTGAAAGCCCGAAACCGGTCCTAGGATGCTTGTTTTCAGTCCAGGGAGGACCTGCCCTGACAGTTCGGGCTGGACTGTTCCCATTGGGCGCAGGGTCAAGACTGATTTGCATATGGCTGGGTCCAAACTGGAATGGCATGGTGAGCAAAAAAACGATGGATTTAGGCCCAGATCTCTATACTGGGGTGAATGTATGACATTGTTCTGCATTCTGTCCATCAATTGGTCTTTTTGCATTTGTCACCCCGAGTGGGACGGGTATGCTCAGACGTGGGTCCCGTGCTCTCCATGCCACTGGAGTCAAGCTATCCTGGCTGCTGAGGGCTGAAATCCCGAAACCGGTCCTAGGATGCTTGTTTCCAGTCCAGGGAGGACCTGGCCTGGCAGTTCGGACTGGACTGTTACCATTGGGCGCAGGGTCAAGACTGATTTGCATATGGCTGGGTCCAAACTGGAATGGCATGGTGAGCAAAAAAACGATGGATTTAGGTCCAGATCTCTGTATTGGGGAGAATGTATGACATTGTTCTGCATTCTGTCCATCAATTGGTCTTTTTGCATTTGTCACCCCGAGTGGGACGGGTATGCCCAGACGTGGGTCCCGTGCTCTCCATGCCACTGGAGTCAAGCTATCCTGGCTGATGAGGGCTGAAAGCCCAAAACCGGTCCTAGGATGCTTGTTTCCAGTCCAGGGAGGACCTGGCCTGGCAGTTCGGACTGGACTGTTCCCATTGGGCGCAGGGTCAAGACTGATTTGCATATGGCTGGGTCCAAACTGGAATGGCATGGTGAGCAAAAAAACAATGGATTTAGGCCCAGATCTCTGTACTGGGGTGAATGTATGACATTGTTCTGCATTCTGTCCATCAATTGGTCTTTTTGCATTTGTCACCCCGAGTGGGACGGGTATGCCCACACGTGGGTCCCGTGCTCTCCATGCCACTGGAGTCGAGCTATCCTGGCTGATGAGGGCTGAAAGCCCAAAACCGGTCCTAGGATGCTTGTTTCCAGTCCAGGGAGGACCTGGCCTGGCAGCTCGGGCTGGACTGTTCCCATTGGGCGCAGGGTCAAGACTGATTTGCATATGGCTGGGTCCAAACTGGAATGGCATGGTGAGCAAAAAAACGATGGATTTAGGCCCAGATCTCTGTACTGGGGTGAATGTATGACATTGTTCTGCATTCTGTCCATCAATTGGTCATTTTGCATTTGTCACCCCGAGTGGGACGGGTATGCCCAGACGTGGGTCCCGTGCTCTCCATGCCACTGGAATCAAGCTATTCTGGCTGAAAGCCCGAAACCGGTCCTAGGATGCTTGTTTCCAGTCCAGGGAGGACCTGGCCTGGCAGTTCGGGCTGGACTATTCCCATTGGGCGCAGGGTCAAGACTGATTTGCAAATGGCTGGGTCCAAACTGGAATGGCATGGTGAGCAAAAAACGATGGATTTAGGCCCAGATCTCTGTACTGGGGTGAATGTATGACATTGTTCTGCATTCTGTCCATCAATTGGTCTTTTTCCATTTGTCACCCCGAGTGGGACGGGTATGCCCAGACGTTGGTCCCGTGCTCTCCATGCCACTGGAGTCAAGCTATCCTGGCTGATGAGGGCTGAAAGCCCGACACCGGTCCTAGGATGCTTGTTTCCAGTCCAGGGAGCACCTGGCCTGGCAGTTTGGGCTGGACTGTTCCCATTGGGCGCAGGGTCAAGACTGATTTGCATGTGGCTAAGTCCAAACTGGAATGGCATGGTGAGCAAAAAAACGATGGATTTAGGGCCCAGATATCTGTACTGTAGTGAATGTATGACATTGTTCTGCATTCTGTCCATCAATTGGTCTTTTTGCATTTGTCACCCCGAGTGGGATGGGTATGCCCAGACCTGGGTCCCGTGCTCTCCATGCCACTGGAGTCAAGCTATCCTCGCTGATGGGGGCTGAAAGCCTGATACTGGTCCTAGGATGCTTGTTTCCAGTCCAGGGAGGACCTGGCCTGGCAGTTCGGGCTGGACTGTTCCCATTGGGCGCAGGGTCAAGACTGATTTGCATATGGCTGGGTCCAAACTGGAATGGCATGGTGAGCAAAAAAACGATGGATTTAGGCCCAGATCTCTGTACTGGGGTGAATGTATGACATTGTTCTGCATTCTGTCCATCAATTGGTCTTTTTGTATATTCATAGTATGACAAGAGAAATTTATATGACTTTTACAGAAAGACACAAAAAGTCGTGAATCATGCAATAACAATGGCTAATAACAAAGCCGGTAACAAAGCTAAAGTGCAATAATCATGTCTAAAGGCATATCCTGTGTAAATACTCAGGAGAAACAATAGGGAGAAGTACCAGCATTTCAGTTGTCAATTTGACACGAGCATGGCTAAATCAAATCCTATAAAAAGTCAGCACAATAATAGAGGCATAATAAAAAGATTTGATTTAGCCATTATACCAAACAGTGCAAGGGGGTTTGACTGTCGCAATGAGCCTTAAGTTTCCAAAGCTTTTATTCTTGTCTCAGCAAATACTAAAACCTTCACAAACCTACAGGTGGGAATGAGATCCTCTGTTTTAAAACATAATTACAGATTGCCTGCATGAGCACAGTGTCAAACGCAGATTGCGGGAACTAAACCTTAAATATTCCCTCTGTTTCCAGCCCGCCTCCTGGTTCATTTTTTTATTTTTTTTTATTTTTATTGGTTTTTCAGAAAAGCAGTATTTTCAATAAATCCATAAATCAAAAAAACATAGGGGCTGATCACGATGGCGGGCGGATCGCCCCCGCCGGGCCGGCGGTAGTCACCGCCGGCCCGGCGGGCGATCCGCCCGCCATCCACCTGAATATTCCCACCTCCAAATCAGGATGGTGGTGGGAATGGGAATGGTACCGCGGCGGACGGAAATACCGTCCGCCATGGTCCCGCAAGGCGGTCCTTTTCCGCCCGCCTTGCGGGACACGGTACAATGGGCCAATGGCCGCGGTGCCATGCAGGCACCGCCATAGGCATCATGATGCCTGTCTTCTGCGGCAGAGATCCCGCCGCAAGAAGACAGGCGGAGAATGCCTTTGGGGGCCCGTTGCGGGCCCCCAGAGTGTTGGGGGGGGTGCACATGGGGGGTACCTATAGTACCCCCCTGCATCTGCATGTACAAGGTGGCAGGCACCGCACGGTGCCTGCCACTGACGTACATGCACATGCACAAGATGTTTTTTTACATTGCGGCGGGTGCTGCTTTTAGCACCGCCCGCCGCAATGTAAAAATACGGGATGCGCCCGCCAGTGTGGCGGGCGCATCCTAATTCGTATTGCGGGACCGCCGCACCTATGGTGGGCGGTCCCTTTTGCCACTGCGATGGCGGGCGGACAAAGTAATCGACCCCATAATACCCAAATACAATACGTAGATTTTCCAACTATACATGGTACCAATATTATTCCGATGAAATCAGAAAAAAAAGGAATAGGCATATACTTAAAGAAAAAGAAGAAGATACTTGAGGGAGAAGAGCTGGAAAAAACAAAGTCATATACGGAGACACAATTGAACCAAGCATATTAATTCGATGTTCCTATTTCACCTCTTGCTCCATCAAGGGCCCCCAAACTTGACGACCCCTTTTCTTCGCTCTCCTGCCTTTACATTTATACAATGCCATCTCCAGATTGTATACATGAAAGAGTCTAGCATACCAAGCCTGGTATGTCGGAGGGTCTACATCCTTCCAGTTTGAAGCAATAATTATACGAGAAATTGCTGTTACCATGAAACAAAAATAAACTTGGGTCAGTTCCAGCTGTAAGATCTCATCACAGCCAAGTAGCATCATAGTTGAAGTTAATGGGACCGCCCGCCCTAAGTTTTGAAGCAAGAAAGTTTCAATCCCCTGTTTCAACATATTCAATTTACTACAATCGGAAAACATGTGTACCATGTCTGCAGGACCCTGCCTGCATCTTGGACAGAAATTGTTTTCCCGTTTACCCCAAGCACACAATTTTGCCGGTGTAAAGTGTAATCTAAATACTGTTTTGAAGTGTTGGGCTTTGAGATTAGCCGATAAAAAAAACATTTTAGACAACTTTAATGATCTACACAGATCTACATCCTGATTCTCCAGCTTGTCCGCCCAAACACTTTCTGATTTAACTATGTCGTCTGGGTTCGCATTCATCAGTATAGAGTACAAGTCATTAACGCAGGGCTGTCTATACACTAGACATTCTAACAGCGGAATTCGCTCCAGACTATTAAGCTGCGATACCACTGGTTTAATTGTCTCCCTGATTTGTACATACTTAAAGAAAGTCCTATGGTCTACCCCATATCGTTCCTGGAGTTCTTCAAATGACATAACCCCATTCAGATTGATAATGTCTCCTAGATTATTAATTCCAGACTGCTCCCGGTTCTCCCTATTTTGTCATAAAGTGGGGCCGGAAGAATTGCTGAACGCCATAATAATAAATATCTCTGGACTTTTGGGATTTTTAATATCTTACCAGCCTTGCACCAAACGTTCCAGGCTGCTCTCAGGGGTTTGAAACGAGTTTTCTTGTAGTAGCTCCCCTCCAACTGCCTCAGTACTATCCCTGGTGCTGCGTCCCCTATGGCTAACTCATAAATGGAAGACGGGATCTCCCTATCATGACCTCCCTGCATTGTTTCCGTCCATATTTTAGGTCTCAATAATATGGTCATTTGATGCAACGTTATAGCCCAATAGTAATACAGAAGGTTAGGGACGGCCAGCCCCCCACAATCGTGTGGTAAAGTCATTAATTTCAGTGATCTCCTGATCTTCTTATAACCCCAGATAAATTGTGAAAAAATCCCGTCTATTTAAAAAAAATATATATTTGATGGTTCCAGCGGTATACATCGAAATAAGTAAAATAAATTAGGGAACATTGTCATCTTTAGGACATTCCCCCTTCCTATAATGGACAGATGTAAATTATCCATTCTTTTTAGATCTCCACCTATCTTCTTTATGAGGGGGGCCGAATTGATATCCCATATAGTCCCAACTTCTGCAGCTATATTTATCCCTAAGTATGTGGCTGCCTCAGTCCTCCGTGGATCCTGACATACCGTGGATTTAGAGCAGACAATCTTTGTTTTATCAGTATTTAAACCGTAGCCTGACTGCCTCCTGAATTCCAGTGCCAAGGCTTCAATCCTTCCTATTGCTCCTAGTGGGTCAGGGGTAACAACTGCGATATCGTCAGCATAAGCTAACACTTTAGTTTTGTAACCCCTAACCATTATCGGTTTAATTGCCTGATCATTTATCATTGATCTAATGAAGGGGTCTTTATATAACGCAAAAAGGATAGGGGAACAGGGGCAACCCTGCCTTGTGCCACGAGTGATCTTAACCCTTTCCGACTCCCTCCCCATCAACTGTATTTTTGCATAAGATTGTATGTACATTGCTCTTAGGGCAGTTAATATACGTGGGCCAAAGCGAAGGCTTTTTGTGCATCTAGCAGTATCAGGGACATCTGCTCTCCTGAAGCTTCTGCTATATCAAATAATGATAGTAACCTTCGAACATGATCCATTGTCCCTCTGCCTGGAATGAATCTGTGCTGCCATGGGCTTACTAGGGAGGCTATTATTTTTGCTAGTCTAAACGCAATAATCTTAGAATATAATTTCTCATCAGCATTTATCAGAGAGGTGGGTCTATATGATGCTGGATCCTCTGCCGCCTTTCCCTTCTTCAGGAAAACCACTATGTTAGTCTCCTGCCAGGACTGAGGCGGAATCCCCTTCTGTTGTACAGCCAAAAACAGATCTAACAAAAGGGGTGCTAGCTCTATATGCAAAACTTTGCAAAGCTCCATTGGGATCCCGTCTGGGCCAGCCGCCTTACCCGAAGCCATTGCCTGAAGTGCCTCGGTAACCTCATTCATTGAGATATCTTCTTCTAGTTCCTGAATAATAGGGGGCACAGCGTCAGTTCCCGTACATTCAGTCGTTGAAGCTCTGTCCCTGGAGCTATACAAATCCTCACAGAATTCAACAAATATTTTTAATATATCCTGCGGCTCGGTAACCAATTTACCGTCCTTTCTTTTATCATTAAGATATTGTTTGCTGCAGTCCTTTGTTTTAAGCGAAGTGCCAGATGTTTCCCTGTCGTCTCTCCATATTCATGATTATCCTTAGCCCGGGTTTGGTGCATTTCAGCAACTGTTTTATTGTAAATTCCATTAATTTTAGCCTTAGTTCTTATGACTTTTAGTTCTAGCTGGGTTTGTTGCTCCTCCTGCTTTTGAACTACAGCTGCCATGTGCTCTTCCTCTCTGTCTTTTTCTATGAAACCCTACAAAGCTGATTATCTCCCCCCTAAGCCTTGCTTTAAAGGCATCCCATACAATTTCTCTCGCGGTACTAAACCTATTCATGTCATAGAACTGCCGGGTCCACCCCTTGATGTGTTCCACAAATCCTTCAGTGGCGAGGAGTTTCCTATCAAAGGTCCACTTTGTAAATATTCTTTCGTGCCCCTGGACCTCAATTTCCAGCATCAAAGGGTTGTGGTCCGACAGGACTTTAGGCAATTTCCTGATGTTAGCCCCCTCTATAAGAGAGGCGGAGACATAAAAGTAGTCAAGCCTGACATACTTCCTATGTGGACACGAAAAATAAGTATACCCTGGGTCCCCTGACTTTTTATAAGACCACATATCCACTAGCCCATGGCTGTCCACTAATGCCTTTAATGCTTTAAAAACTTGTGGCTTCCTCCCCCTGTATCCTCCCCTAGCAAGACCATTTGTATCTAGATGGATATTAAAATCACCACAAATAATAAGGGGGGCCGGCCAGGCGGCCAATTTGAGTTCTAGTTCTGACAATAGTTCCGGATCATCTAAGTTCGGCCTGTAGATCGTACATAATGTAACGCCACTTGATATTAAGGCAATCGCCCACCTACCCCATTTATCCGAAAGCATTCGCTTAATGGGTGGCATCCGATTGGAGACATGAATTGCAACGCCTCTAGTCGTGGTGGTCTGGGATGAGCAAATTGCCTGCATATACCCTGGAATAGTGTTAAGCCCTCTCTTTTGCCAAGGGATATGGGTTCCTTGCTGGCATATGATGTCAGCGCCCATTGATCGCAACACCTCCCCTGTCCTACCTCTCTTACCCCTATCATTCAAGCCCCCAATGTTTACTGAACAAATAGTCAACCTACCCATCCCTATAATTTCCTTGATGCCTGGGTTGCCCCTTGAACCATTCCTTCAACTTAACTCCGGTCCATCTCTTTAACTTACAACAGTAAGCTGCTTTCCTGAGTTTTTCCCCCCCTCTCCAGCCCCCCACCCTCCCTCCCTCTCCCCCTCCCTGCTTTGTGAGGCAACAGACCTATCTAGGTCTGTGGTTGATGAGCGGTGGTGCCCTCCTGTGGTGACATGTGTAATACATATTTGTGACTTTATGAACCCCCAGGCCTCTAATATCCTCTCTAACTTAATCGATTATTACCTACCCCACCGCAGTAAGAGCCGTGAGGAAACACAAAGAAAGAAAACAATCAAAACTCGCGAAGAAGACAAGCAACTTATATGAAAAGCCCCATTTAGTCAGAAATAGTCCTGCACCAGTCGAATAATTTCTACGCCGTAATCAAAAAATGTAGGGTTTTTTTTAGGAAAGAAAGGAAGAAGAAAAAAGTAATCTCCCCAGTGAAGAGTCTTCGGCAGCACCCCCAACATTAGAATCCATCCTGCAGTGTGTAGTAGCCCACCAGGAAGAAGCCCGTATGGAAAGCAAACGCTCACAGAATGTCGCCCGTAAACTTCAAGGGGCAGTAAGGAAAGTCGCAAGAACCTGTAATGATATCAGTGACCGGATGACGGATCTGGAGTCGAGAACAGCTTCGCAGGAGGTGGACATAGCAGGCTCAAAGGGGCAAGTAGAAGCCCATGAAGCACACCTTATGGACATAAAGTGGAAGCTAGACGAGAGCGAAAACCGCCAGAGAAGAAATAATTTGCGATTCCTGGGCATTCCAGAGGGAAAGGAGGGGTCGGATGCACGATCATACATGGTCCAGCTATTGCAGAAATCCTTCCCAGAGCTGGAAGGCTGGAACTGGCCTCAGGAGATACAAAGGGCGCATCGAGTTCCGTTCACTATCCGTCAGCCAGCTCGTCCAGATGCTAAACCACGGGCATTTTTGGTCTATTTCAGAAATGACCTACGGAGACAAAATGTGTTCGAAAAAGCAAGACCAGAAGCACAGCGAGCGGCGGATGGTTTTTCATATTTTACCAGGCCAGACTTTAGTCACATTACAGTGGAACGTCGCTGGTGGCTGCATCAGATGATCAATCACTTTCAGGAAAAAGGTGCACAGGCTTTTCTTCTAAACCCTGCTCGACTAAAGGTAATCTGGAAGGACCAGACCAGATTCTTCACATCAGAGATCAAGGCGAAGGAGTTTTTAAACCGCCTCCTGGTTCAAGTGGACGGACAGTCCCATTTCTTTACTGATCTCAAAGATGCCTGGGAATTGGCGGAGCTTCATGGAGGCGCAGAACTCCCCTCCACACAACAACCGCCCAGCCACGCACTGCCCCTGGGAAACGACAAACGGAGATGTAGAAGGCACCAGCAGCGGGGATCCTCTCAGTTGCCCTGCTCCCCTTGGAACAATTGATACAGGAATGGATGATGTGCTGCAGGTAGCTGTGGCCAGTGCTTAATTAGTAAAATATTAAGTCCAGGTGCTCTCCTTTTTTTATGAGGCCACACCCATTTATCCTGGCTCCACCCACTTCCTCCACTGGCTCCATCCACTTACTCTATGGGCTAAACCGACATCCTCGACTGGTACTGCTGAAAGCCAGATGTAATACCCAAACTGAATTTCAGCAAGGGTTACCTCCTCAAGGACGGTTTTGATAGGAGGTTCCCCCCGCCTCTGAGAAAATTTTGAAAAAAATGAAAGCAAAAGAACACTTTTGGAATAAATTGGCTAAAATGACTAATGCCACTAATGCAGCTTCTGCAATGTAACACAGTGGTTTGAGTTGACTTTACTAAAAACAATTTATTTCTAAATTCTACCTAAACAAACATGTTTTAGTAAAATTAGGATAGTCAAAGACTGGGGAAAAACATAACTTTCTAATCTGTACCCATCTGTTTGCATCTAGCGCTTTGATGGCAGTTCATAGCTCACTTTGCTAGATCATGATTGTAGCTTATGAATTGCACAGTAACAAAAGGATCTCTAGGACAAAAGCAGTAACCCACTGAGCATTGCACATGAAATACTGTTCTGTAATCTGCATAGTACATGTTCTTTGCAGCTGGCATATTAACCCTCTGCGCCTGCTCTGCGCTACCTTAGATGAGTCAAACTGCCAGTAGACAAAACTCTGATCTCTCTACAGCGGCCAGGTGAAGCCCGAGAAGTCCGCCATATAAGAGGAACAAACAAACTCTGTATTTTTTTTGTTCACCCTCGGATTAAAATCCGGTTTTATTCGCTGGCGAAAAACAAAACCCAAGGCATCCGGATTAGAGCATGTCCTTCAAGTACACCCCAGTCAAACTCCCTGGTGACCTCCATGGCTGGTTCTCTTCTAACTACAGAGATATTTGAGTCACTTACAGGGCCCAGGTTCAACTCCTAGTAAAATAGCTCAGTTGGTTAATGTACAGACTGCAGACCTCCGTGTTACCTGCAGGTCATGCGTTGCAGTTTTTAGTAAGTTAGTTTAGAAGGCTCCTCCCACCTGCTGTACAGTTCAGATCTGTGTATAATCTGCAGTTTTCAGATTTGGATCATGGCAAGGGCAAGTCAGCCTTTCCATTTGCAAAGCTCAATAAAACGGAAACCCCACAGATGGGTAGTTACATTAAATATTAAAAGCACCTAATAGCAACTCAGTTTGTGGTGCGCACTGTATAGGCCGTGCTCAGTAGTATTATGGGGTACATTCTTGTACGCAAGCATCACATTTTAGGGGCACTCACCATTTTTCGATGGCGACCTTAAGCTCTGCGCAGGGAGTCTCGGGTGCTTCAAGGGTGTCCTGCTGCGTGTGGATATCGCTGCAAAATGCTTCAGTTTGTAATGCTAGATTTTTGTGTTTTTCGGTGTCTCCTGTTTACTCTCTGCTGGTCGGTCTGTCTGCCTGTTTCCTCCATCCCGCTTGCTAGGGCCTGCCTCGCACGCTCTGGCTCTCCACTGGAGTAAGAGTAATCGTTCTGGCACTGGGGCTCGAGGCACTAGAAGTCCTGCCCAGATCTGTCACCGGAGTGGGTGAGTGAGCGCCGGAGGTCGTGGAGTATGTGCCTGTGCACTCCAGATATGCCACAACTCACAGAGGCCTTCCACATCCCGCCCACCAGAGATTAGGTAACAGGCTCACCAGACCGAAATGCGGTCTTAGATTGGGCACTCCTGGCAGCAGAGGCACCGAAGGCTGTCTAAGACCTGAAAAGCAAGCCCCAACAAAAGTTAAGATATTTACCACACTTGGCAGATGCCCCCCAAAACGTGATTACGACTTATAAAACAGCACCCTGGTATAAGTGATGAGGTTAAGAACCAGGCGGAGTCTAGTACTGACCCCACCCTGCGCTCAGATGTGAGACTGCCGCCACCGCATGTAATGACGATACTTTCGCATAAAAACAAGCGCTAGAATGAAATAAGAAGTCGCACTTATAATGGGCACGCATGTACCGAAACAATTAAAAATATATACTTGCTTCAGTAGCATATGTTAAGAAACAAAAATGAAATAATTACTTACTGCCTTTTTTTGGTTTCATCTATAGGCCTGCTGCTAACTGCTTGCTTCGTCGAATGACTAGCGCTGCAGCTGCGCATTACGCTGGGGCGGGCAAAAAGTGGGGACCCTGTTTGGCATTGGTCCATCCGACTCGGGAGCAGGGCCGGACTGGGAACTGAAAGCAACCCTGGCAAATTTTGCCGGACCAGCCCCCGTCCGGCGCGTAGCGAGCGAGCACAGCGAGCGAGCCTGACCGCTACTAGGTGGGTTTGGGGGGGTTCTCCCCCCAAGAAAAGTTTGGAAAAAGACAGACCAAAATGGTGAATTTTACAGCACATTTTTCATTACATATTCAATTGTATCAACTTTCAAAGCACAGTAAATAGTAGATGATGACCTTAAAGAGCACCAGGTTACCCACCCAGTCATATGTACCCATAGACATTCTTTCAGAGAGCACCAAAAATAGACAAGTAGTGAATCAGAGAGAACAAAGTAAAAGTGAGACCAGCCCCCACATGGTGTGTAGTGAGCAAGCGCAGTGAGCAACCACTACTAGGGGGAGTTTGGGGGGGGTTCTGTCTGGGGCAAAACAACTGCTGCTATTTTCCTTTTGCTGTTTGATTTTCTAGGCTCGCCTCCAGTGAGAAGGTCAGCCATTTACAGAAGGGAGCCGTTTACTTGCTCGATGCCTGTCCAGAAAGCAGAAACAGGGATACCCTGCTGGCTGTGGCGGTAAATTAAAATTATGGTGAGCACCATGACTGCCAGACCGGCCAACCCCACAGGACATTGCTGGCGGCCGCTGGAGCCCAAAGCACACACTGCAGCTCAGCGGAGCCTGAGTGAATCTGAATGCAGCATTGCAGAAGGCCTGACTCAGAGTATGAGGAGGCGGTGACCCGGTGTCAACCAATTGCCGTCACCGTGGCTCGCCTTTCAAACTAAGTAAATTAGTCTGAGTGTAGTGCCTCACTCTGTTAATCTATCTCCCACTGATAGATTTGCTTTTTGGCGCTTAGAGCGCACTCAGTCAGCTGCTCACTGAGGCTGCCTTGCCCATGCAGCATGGTGCGTGCTGTGTTGCCAGCGTCTGTCCTTCGAGCGAGTCCATGAGAACAGTGTGTATTGACTGACTCCTCCGGGACTATACACCTGTTATTTTTATTTGCCACCTCACCTTGGTTAGTTTTCACCTACCATGTACTTTAACACGACGCCAGGAACTCCCTCGAAGCCAGCGACATGTGAGCCCAGCAACGCACAACGACAGGCATACATAATTATCCTTAAACATGGGCACTTGAGACATAAGTTAAAGAACTTCAGTGAAGCAAGGGACTTGACACTAATTTTAATAGACACGTGAAGCAATGAATAATTTAGCTGGCCAGCTCAGTCCGTGATCTGACATGAACTCACAGATCCCAGCATTAGCAGGAATACATTAATTGAGGCGTCTAACCAGTTAGAGCAGCAGGGGCTCGACAAAGTCAGTGCAGGACAGATAAGACTACCACCTGGGTTCGAAGTTCGAACAATGGTTCTTTGGAGAGAGGATAGGAGTAGAGGTATTCCGCGAAGAGAAAGGGAAAAACATAGAAACGAAAGAGTAAAAGGAATACCATACTCTGTTACAGGATTCCCTCCTTTTCGTTTTCAGGTTCCACCCTTTTTCTCCTGCAGCTTTCCCTCCCCACCTTGCTGCAAGTTTACATTTTCGTTTACATTTCCATCGATCCTGTCCCTAGCAGGTTTCCACACTCTTTCTTTACTCATACAGGTTTCATTCTCCAACATGTTTCAATCCTAGTCATCTGAGAACTTCAACTGAAGAAGTGCCTGAAAGAGTGTCACTGTGCCAGTGAATCTAAACACGTTTTTTGTGCTATCACCCAGCAAATATAATAGTCAAAGTATTTGAATGTCACAGAATGCTTGTTTCCTAGCTGCGTATTTTTCTGGTGCTTTGCACCAGTTAACTTCTTAGAGTCCCTTGTTGCTCAAATGGGTGTGATTTCTCATAATTATATGTTTCCCTCATCTTCCTTGCTTGAATCTGCTCACGAGAAAATGTCACTCATGCCGGTCTCCGGCTCAGCTCTTGGTTCTCTTTGATCTTCGAGCCCAAAACAAGCAGATCCCTCATGAGGCTTCTGCCTGCCACCAGGCTCTAACCTCATGCACCACAATTAAACACAGGATAGAGATCTTCGATGCAAGACGGGCGAGAGACAGAGAGGCCTGCGTCGAGGTTGAATTCCACAATGTGGAGCCAAAAAATCTTGGAATCAATACCAGATTCCTCGCTTCACCAAATGTTGTGACCCTTGACAAATGCTTTATTTTACCACGCCTTCATTGTTACTTATGAGAAGATGTGTGTTTGCAGGCCACAAAAACCACTTGTGTTTAATTGAATACACTGTAGTGTTGCTGCAAGATGACAGAATTCTAACATATAGGCTGCAAGTGACAAGTGCTTTGCCTCTCATCCCACCAGTGACACTGCCGTCAAGGCAGGGACATGAACATATCTACTTACAGGTTTAAAAGCGGTCACTGTTAATTAAAGCCTGTCACTGTAGTGATGTCATCTAATGTGAAACAATGCCGCGTGTTAATGAAGTGTAGTTGTTTGAATTATGCAGTGACTATCATATTTTCATACGATGTTTATTGCATGATTTACATGCAATAAGATGTCCGGGCTCGGCTCATGCACGGGCTCTACTAGGTACCAAGCAGCCAGACCCTTGGCTCGGCTCTCCCTGTTAGCCGTTGAAATGTCACTATGATACTAAAATTATGAAAATGTCACACATACCTATCTGAAACCTTGGCAGCTATGTTAGCTTAGTTCAGTAACAGTTCTCCTACTTTAATCGCGGCCTGCCGGCCTGGCCGCCCGCACCATGCGCACCAAATCAAAAATTGTAATCATGATGATTGAATCATCATCATAATTACAAATTTTGATTTATTGCCTGCACCCGCGACGGTCCTGTGAGAGGCTGAGCAGCTGAGCGCGCAACTCAGGCCAGTGAGGCCACCTCGCTCCGCACTGCCTCCGCCCTCCGCCCTGCTCACAACAAGTCACCAGGTCACAACAACACAGTCAGCAAATCAATCAAATAAAATTAAATCCACCACCACCACCACTGCGCGAGGCCCGCCCAGTGCCATCTGTGCCACCATCACCATGAATCATTAATTGTAATTGGTGCCGGAAAAACTCACCTGCTGTTGGCGCTGGCGGCAGACACAGGGGGGGCTACGGCTGGCCTAGGAATAATTAAATTATGGCCGCCCGCAAGCTCCGGTCAAGTGCCCTGAGTGCCTCTGTGTCTCAGTCGTCACTCGTGATGCAGCAGGGCAGGCAGTCACGCGCACTTTTAATTGCGCTAGGCCCAATGCGCATGCGGCATGATCATGATGACATCAGCCGCACCTAGAGGTGCGCAGACTCGGCGGAGGAGGAGACAGTGCATCATTCTGCACGCTGCGCACAAGCACCTCCTCCTCCTGAATATTGGGTAGGCTGTGCTGTTTTCCCTGCAGCTGCAGGCTGTCCACTCCCTGCACCGTGGAGGCTGAGCGGGGGCACGTCGGCGGACACTACAGAGAGAGCGGACTCGGAGTAGTCTGACTGACTGTCTGTCTGAGTCTGACACACAGACTGTCTGTCAGTCTGTCAGACTCAGACAGACAGTCAGTCAGACTTCTCCCTTGAAGTGACTCACGTCACTCACGGTCGGACCGAAAATCGGCCCCAGCCACAAAACCGGCCCCCTGTCGGAAAAGCGGCCCCCACCCCATCCAGCCTACCGGGGGATTGCCCGGTGCCCGGAAGTACCAGTCCGGCCCTGCTCGGGAGGAAACTCTTGGCGATTCAAAGCCACGGAGGGAGGACATGGCTGACGTCACCACTCCCAGGCAGTGTGTGCCTTGTGATAAGGCGGGCAGCCGCTGCATCCAAATTTAAATATTTTACAGCATGCACAAATCCAGTCCAATCAGGCACCACTGACTGAATCCAGGGAGGCATGGATTTACCCTTTACAGTGTAATATCAACTCTTTGCCGGGGAGACCATTATCGATCGCGTGTAGACCCGGCCCTAAGAAATAAGTGCCGGTGCTAAGCACCGGAAAGCACCGGCACAAATTAAGCACTGGCTGTGGCCTTCCAAGACCCTACTCCTACTTCAGAATCTGATGAGAGAGATACCAAATCTACCAGCGATGAGGGCTCTACATCTTCCTTTCTCCGCTTGGATTAGAGGAGTGAGCCCTGGAATCCCCATCTAGCAGGGAATAGCAGCGTTAGGCGAGGCAGGAACCCGCGGCATTGCTGGAGCTTCTGCATTGCCTCAGTTACTTGGCCCACACAGCTAGGATGCATTCATAATCTTACACAGAAGGCATGCGTTGCTGATCTGGCAGGAGCAGTCCAAGCACCCCATCCTACCTATATGCTAGGCCTCAATGCCAGAGGCCAATGCACAAGGCTTTCACACAATATTATACAACCCAATATAAATCCAGGCTTGCTGCTTCTCCGGAGGACATCCAAGCTTTCTTGTAGCCTGTGAGGCATCCCTGCACTACATTAGACCAGCATGCAGAACTCAAAGGGGAAATCCCCCTTCACGAGATCTTGGAGGCCATCAGGGCTCTAGCCTCTGGGAATACTCCAGGTCCTGAAAGGACTACTGCTTGAGTTCTATAAAAGATACACCATGCTATTATCCCCAAAACTGAAAACATTATATGACAAATCCATGCCGCTCTTCTTTATATTGTTGCCCAAACTGGGAAGAGATCCTGAGGAACTAGCCTCCTACAGGCTATTAGCACTCCTTAACACAGATTACAAGATTTTAGCTAAAATCCTGGCTGACAGGCTGACCACTCTGGTTCCACAGCTGGTACACCAGGACCAGAACGGATTCATTCCAGCCAGGAACACCTCCCTGAATATAAAAAGGTTCTTTTGGGTCCTTGAATTTGTCCCCACTGATTGACCGTACTTTGGATGTCTGGTACTTGACCTAGAGAAGGTCTTTGACTCTTTGGAATGGGCTTATCTCTTTGAGGTGCTCTTCTGCTACGGGCTGAGGATACTTTTTGCCTATCTGGTACAACTGTTATACACAAACCCAACTGCCGGTGTCAAGATGGGACAACTCATATATGACCCTATACATCTCCACAGGGGTACCCACCAGGGCTGCCCATTGTCCCCGCTTCTGTTCTCCCTAGCATTGGAACCATTGGCTCACATCCTAAGGGGCCGAGGTCTGCGATGGGGGGATTCCCTTGAGCAATGGACAGCATTCAGTGTCCCTCTACGCCAGGGGTCTTCAAAGTGTGGGGCGCGACCCCCAGGGGGGCCGTGAAGTGATGGAAAGGGGGTCGCGCATTCGCGGTCACACTTCTGCCCTGGCCCATAGGACTTCAAGGGATTCAGCCCCCCTCCTCCCCCATAGTGTGTCTCAGCTCGAGCTGCTGAGGCCTCCGCTGGGCTGTGTCTGCAGTCTTATCTCCAGCACAGCACGCCTGAGTTTTTCACAGGTCTTTAAAGACCATTTGCATGTTTACATACCTTTTGTAAACTGGTTACCGAGGCTTTGTTTTTTCTCTGGTTCCAGTACCCCTGGGCCCCCACTCTGCCTATTCCTTACATTTGTATTTTACACATTTACTGCAGTAGTGTGAGAATGCATTTCATAAAAAGAAATAGAAAGTAGGGTTGCCAAAAGAAAAATACCAGCCATTTGAAGTTTAAAGAGCCTGCAAAGGCCTCCTCTTGACACTAAATAGGATTGTAAATAAAATTATATGCATTCATTCGTAATGTGACTTTTCTGTCTTTGTTCCCTTTAATTATCAGTCATGGATCATTCAGGCAGCCCTAGAACACAATTAAAAGTTCTTTCTATTTATATTTGCTGTCCAAGTATGCACAGACAAGTGCTGAAAATAGGGCTTTAGGTGAATGTTTATTTTTGTACCGTCTGGGACATCAAAATAATGAGCTGGCAACCCTAATCTTAAGACTGGATGTGTGTTGCAGGATTAGCATATCATTTATTTCCTCCACCCTCGATCCCTGATTAATGCTATTATAGCAATAGTTTAACTTATATCTTAAACCCTATGCTGCCGTCAATAATATGCTGAGTCACTTCAAGTGTCTGGGAATGCACCCTGCATTCAGACAACTCGCTCCTCATTCTCGCACTTTACTTTCACACTCATCCTGCACTCACAGCGATCACAGTGCACTCACACTGATCACCAGGCACTCACATCATTCACCCTCTCACCCTGCACTCACAGTGATCACTCTGCACTCACAATGCACTTGCGCTGTTCACCCTGTACCTCACCCTGCAGTCACACTACTCATCTGCACTCATCCTGCACTCATGTGACACCTCATTCACCTGCCCCCTCACTGCTCAATTTGCAACTCACTCAAACAAGCCCATAATTAACCATGCATTCATTCGTCCCACTCTGCACTTACATCCGCACCCAAATTCATATGGTCACCTCACTCACCCTGCAGTCACTCCTCTTGCCCTACTCTCACACTGTTGCATCGCTCACCGTGCACTCACATGGGCACTCTTGTCACCCACACAGTGCAGAGGGTTAATGTGCCTGCTACAAAGAACATGTACTATGCAGATCACACACCTGAGTGTGAGTAAACTAAGAGTAGCGCTATAAAAAAAATGTTTGTCAGAAAGGTGCTACAGAGAGATGAGGTGCATTGTTGGTGAGTGGTAGTGAGGAATTTATGGAGAAGGAGGAAACTAGGGAGGGGCACCAAAAAAGACTGTTGCACCGTGTGTGCCCAGTGCTAGGGCCAGCCCTGACTGGGAGTGTAGGCCCCGCGAAGTTTGGGTCTAGTGGCTCCCCTGCTTCTGCCTATTACTATTATTATTTACATTTGTAGCGCGCTACTGTTACCAAAAGGTGTCCTGGGGCTAATAGCCATCTGCTGCCTGAAGGCAAATGAGAAACACACAGAAGGGGAAGGAGAACCAGCCAAATGGGGTGACCTACAGAGCATAGAGGCAGGTTTTTATATCTTCCTGAAGGGTAATAGATTCTTGGTGGAGCGAAGCAAAGAGGGTGCACGTTCCATAACTGTGTGGCCTGCACCAAAACAGCAAGACAGACAATTCGTGCCTTCCTGAATTAGGGAACAATAAGCAGAGTGGCACAGGCTGAGAGGAGCATACGGGTCCAACCTGTGTGCTCGGTGAGGAGAGTTGAGAGGATGAGAAAGGACAGCAAGGGAGTGAGAGAATTTGATTGAAGAGGTCAGGGATGAGGAGAAATGTGAAGTGCCGAAGGGAAGTGCAGACACGCAAGAAGTGAGTGTGAGTGAAAGTTGAGGGCACAGAGGAGGGCTACTGTTAAACTGTGAGAGAAGATAGCTGAGAGATGATCTGTGACCTAAAAAGTAATTTGATGCGACATGGGTGAGGGACAGCAGCGATAGGGGAAGAGAGGGAGTACTGGGGTGGGTGCTGAGCAGATTAATTTGTAATAAAACATGTGCCAGGGACCTCACCAGTAGGCCACTGCAACTTTAACCACCCACCCATTGCCTTGCCTGTGCGGCCAATAACAATACCTATGCAACTACCAACCATAACACTTGTACAAGTGTGACTGTTCAGACTATTTCAAGCCCCCAAAGCTAAAAGAATGGCATGGATGTCAGGAGTTTATAGTTTTTAATGTATATTGAATTAATAAACAGCTGTTCTGCTCGTCTCTAAATTACACAGACAGAGCCACCATGTGGCAGACGGTCATAGTGCCAGTGTCACAATTAGGTGCCAGTGCGGAGCACCGGAAACCACCTGCTCAAATTAAGCACTGGTGCTGAGGTAACGGGGTAGAGGGACATTGGTTCAAGAAGGTGTGGAAGAACAAAGGGGAGATGTGAAAGATGAATGGGGGGACTGGAGAGGTGTAAGGTACAAATAGACAACAATTTGAATGGAGAGACTTGAGGTGAATGAGAAGTGCAGATGGGCACGGGAGGTGACGGGCCAGAGAGGCCATGAGATAAATGCGAGCGACTGTTAGAGATGAGGGCAGCGAAAAGACAGAATGGCAAGAGGTGATTAAGGGTGAAGTGAGAAGTTGAATGGGGAGAGTTCAGAAGTTGTAAAAAGGGGTGAAAGAAAATGGCCTGCAAAGTGAGAGAGGGATCCGGGATTGGGAGAGGAGAGAGGGATGGAAGGGAGGGGTGAGAGAAAAGCGGCATGGGTAAATTGCTTAACTCTGCACAAGACCGCCAGGGTTTTAAGGGACCCCGGCTGCTCCCAGCCAGGGCCAGGTGAGCTTCTAATGTGGCAGCACGTATTCCTGCAGAGTGGAAGGCCCATCACAGAGGTTGACTAGACATCTTTCTGATGTTAATTGCTGTATTTTGGTTATAAACTGGTACTGATGGGGTGAAATCTTTCCTCAGTGTTACTGTGTGCAAAAAATGTCAAAATAATGAAGCAATTCTATCCCAAAATAACGCGGCATCACATAACATTATTTAAATTTTCTTCCCAAACAATTTAGTCAAGCCTGTCGTGTAATTTGGTCCTCACCTGCCTCATAATTCCAGTAGCCCTGCCTACAGGTTTAGAAATGTTTGTCAGGAGGGGGTCCTTACGACTGAAAATGTTGACAGGGGGGTCTCGGCACCCAAAAGTTTGAAGACCTCTGCTCTACGCAGACAACATGCTTTTCTATCTCCAAGATGTCCAAAGCATTCCTGCCATTATAGCACATGCACTTGACAGGTTTGCAGTGGTGTCTCGTGTTAAGATTAACTGGAGCAAGTCTTGTCTTTTTCCCTTTGTGGACACCACACCTGACCACAGGCTCATGATCAACGGTGTCCTCTTACCATTCCAGCCCAATACATTCTCTTACCTGGGAATCTGCATGTACCACACCCCATCAGATCTACTGGATGGTAATTTGGGCGGAGCAGTCACAAACCTAAGGTCACAAATGTTGTTTTGGCAGTCCCTGCCTTTATCCCTGGCAAGACGCTTGCCCTCGTCAAAATGGTCATGTTACTGCAACTCCTATATTACTTCCCCAACCTTCCCCTATACATCACAAATTTTTTTTTCACACATTGGAACAATCCCTGGGAGACTTTATTTGGCATGCCTCCAACTGCAGAGTGGCCTTATCAAAACTATACCTTCCGCCTGATAAAGGCAGCCTGAGTGTACCAAATTTTGAACAATACCATTTGGCCTCCCGGTGGTTGGCAGGTCAACATCTAGAGAACAAGGCGTTGGCTTCTCTCCCATAGGGCGTGCCCCCCAGTATTACACTCATTCCACACACACACTAGGATACAGTTACCACAGCCGTCCTTGATACATGTGGCATACTGCTGCTTTAGGAGAAGACTCTTTCTTACATGCTCGACGAGGCCTTATGTACCAGCCCTCCGGCTTGTGGGCATGCCGCATGGTGCGGCGATCACCTCGTGGCAGGAACTATGTCACTGGCATGACGTAGGGATACACAAGGTTGGGCGACCTGTGCTGTGATGGGGCACTCCTGCCTGTGGAGAGGCTAATGGTGAACACCGAGGTCCCCAGGACAGTTCCTCCTATACACATCCATCACTTGGTCACTGACAGCACATTGGGGTGACATGCAACAGGAACTGGACATGCACTTAACATTACAGTACATGCATGTGATGGGCAACGGCCATCACTTAGTGCGTTGGCTAGCTAGCTCCTTGTGCTCTCACACTTCTACCTCCCTTGCCACATTGCGGCAGCACTGAGACACAGACCTGGGCTGCCCACATACTGGTTCGGAGTGACAGGGTATTGTAGAGTACCCTACCCTGGTACCTCGCGACGACCGCTTCCACCTTGTATAGTGTTATGTGTTACATAGGGCATACCTCACTCCCCCAAAAAATAATCTACACTTTCAACGCACTGATGCAGCCTGTCCACGCTCTCACACAGTGGATGCAGACTTCCTTCGCATGTTCTGGTTGTGCCCGTCACTCTCCCAGAATTGGCATGAGATCCCGGCCCACCGAGCTAGATGCATGGGACACACTGACCTACATAGCTGGAAAAACCTGCCTTTTAGGCCAAATACACCGAATCAAGAGAAACAGGGCTACTGCTCATATCATAGATCTGGCAGCTCTTCTTCCCAAGGCTCAGATTATATGCAAATGGAAATCTCCCAATCATTCCACCATGGCTTGCTGGGCGCTCTCCATGAGTGCAAGGGCGCCTACACCGAGAAGACACAAAGGGGCTGTACACAGTTCCCATAGCGGCTGTCTGGGACGCCCTCATGACAGATCTCCAAGCTGACGTGCGAGACAGTGATCACTCCACCACACCCAAATCTGAGGTGCCCACAAGTCCTTATGCATAGAAGTCTGAAACCTAGGGCAAAGTAGGAGTCACACAGACTTGTTCCCACATGTCATTATGCAGTGTTGGGGTACAGAGAAACTACCCCTGATTTCTGAAGAAAGGTGCAGGTACAAGATCCGTACCTCTTGCATTCACACCGGATGCCTGATAATGATATAATGTTAGTCCACGGCTCCTGAGACACAGTAGGAAACTAAACTAATGTTGACCCATGCGTAATACAACCTGACTGTTGTTATCAATCCATATTGTCTGTTATGTGCGAAATGCTGTACATTGTATCGTATAAAAGAAAGCACGCAATACATAGAGTTGAAAAAAACAATCCATGCATGCGACCTCTTTGAAAACACAGCTTTATCTTCCAGCAGATACATCTTTTTAACCAATGAATTTACTATTTTCTTGAAGGCATTCTGGGCGAGATCCCTCCCAAATGAAGTGCAGCTGAAGCCTACTTATAGCTTCCTCCAAACATGCCTTAACTGGACTCAAAGGATTTTCATTTGGCTAGCCAACACTTCATTTAAAGATAACACTGTACGTTGGACTTGAAAATGTATGTTTACAGTCAGATCTTCAAGCTAAAATGTTGCAGTGAATTCAGATGCATAAACCACATCTGCCATCAAGCTTTGACACGCCACATTCCAACATTGACAAATGTTTGTCCGTAGATTCTTACTGCATTTTTTCTGGTTCAGTTCAGCAGCACCTATTAAGGGCCATATTAACAAGGCGGCGATAAACAATTATCGCCGCTTTTGCGGCCGTTTTCGGCCGAAAAGCGGCGATAATTATATCGCCTTATCAGCAAAGACACGCTATCGCGTGTTTTGCTGATTTTGCTCCCGTTTCCAGCACGCCTGACTTCGCATCGATAATGAGATGCAAAGTAGGCGTGTCTGTGGAAACAACATGGGTAAATATCGCGAAGGCGGTTTCGCGATATTTACAATGCGGGGAAGCGATTATTTTAATCGCGTTAAGTATGCCTTAACGCAGGAATTTAACGTCTGTTAAATTCCTGACTAAGGCATACTTAACATGGGGGGTGGATTCTGTGGCTAAGACCACAGGCCCTATCATCTAGGATATCGCCGTTTTCCCCATGGAAAACGGCGATATCCACGCTATCTCTGACATTTTTATCGCCTCGGCGATGCGCGTTGTTAATAACGCGCTAACCGGGCGATAAATTCCAGAGATAGCCGGCGATAAATATGCAAGCGCTAAGCGCGCTTTGCGATATTTATCGCCGGCCCTTGATAATATGCCCCTAAGTGTTTATATATCAGTGTGTATTTAGAAATTATGGAGTTGCTGCTTTTGGAATAGCTGCAAGTAACTTACATGTAAAGACATCCAAGCCATCAGTGCCCCCTGAGGCTCACCTCATGCCTTCTTCACTCTTTCGGGGAAGTCAAAGAAATATTGACCAGATGATACTCGACCTCAAACTACTTGTTCAAGGATTTTGGGGGAAGAAACGTTTTGATAATTTAAGAAAGGATATTTCTTTAATCTGTCAATCAAATATATCTGTGGGCAAAAATGGAATCTAAAAAGACATTTTGCCGCACTTCATAAATCCTCCAACACAGAGGACCCTGGCATATGTAGCATCAAGAGAACAAAACTCAAAACGCTGAAAATAGTTTTGAAGGGTCAGCAATCAATTTTAACAGAAACACGTCCTCTTTTAGAAGCAGCCAGAGATGCATCATTTAAAGTAGCCGACATTCTTGCACAGAAGAAGAAAGCATTTGAAGTTGTGGAAGTATTGAAAGAAGCGACTTCATTAGCTTCTACCATTCCAGGAAACGCAGCTGTTCGCAGAAATGAAGTAAAATCTGCAGATATTAACGTTCAGCTAAGAGCGACTTAAACAGATGTGTTTTGTGAGATTTCAGGTTGATGGATCAACTGATATAGAAGATACTCCCAAATTCTTCAAGACAACATTGTGAAAGGAGACTTATCAGCAGTTCTACCACTAACTATCGACTGCAGGAGACAACATTTACCAAGCTTCCGTGAGTGTGGGCTTGAAAATTGTGAACACTGCCAGAAATCAAACAGATTTTAGAAGAAAAAGGAGAAAGTTTGAGTAACTCAGTGACCCATATTGGTTGTTTGATTTGGCATTTTTAATGATCTGACATCCAAATGTAATCCAATTAATCTTGAGCTCCGAGGGCAAGACAAAAGAGTAACAAATTGTAGTGGATATGTAAAAGCATTTAAAGTCAAAATGAATTTATGGATGTCTCAAATGGAGAAGGGAACCTTGAACTATTTCCCAAATCGTTCAAGGTAGTAAGGAAACAGGCCATTCTGCGGGTTTACCCCATGTTTTGCCCCCATTTGGACTATTAGCTGCTGCTTTTTAGGTCAAGCCTATAGCGGCAGCGCACATGCGCTGTTCGCTTTGCGAGGCATGCAGTATGGAGTGGAAGCTCCGTGGAAGCTCCGCCCACTCTCCGCCCATGTTTTTAATTGGCTCGTGTCATTGTCTTTCGTAAATGCTGCCGTCTGATTGATTATGAGGCTTGTTAGTCCCTCCTTATTATGTCCATGTCGTTATTTGTACCCTCCCATGGCTACTGGCCTTTTTACTTCGAGTGTTACACAGTACGCCCCCTCCCGTTGTCTGTGATGCAATGCAATAAGTCTCGCCTAAATGCGAGTCCTATTGCATTGCAAATGCTTGTTTTATTTATGTTCTGTTGTGGCACTATTTTCTTTTTTGTTTGCCTCAGGCTCGCTCCCGCCTGGGCAGCAGAGAGCATGCATGGAGGCTGCGGGGGAGAGCGGGGCAGAGCGGGGCAGCTTTGCCAGCAAACACAGTGTAATCTGATGCGTGAATCTGACTTCACTTTTCACTTTTGCAGTTCTCATCCGGCCGTTGTTGTTGACACGGCGCCCGCCGCGCTTTATCTTTTACTTTGGCAGCTGCACTTTTTTTTCAATTTACCCCCTCGCTTGGCACTCTGGGACCAAGGACCGGAGAAAGTTCTGCATCTTATTGCAGTCAGACAAATGCCCACAAAGTAGTATTACAGCTCAACACGTGGATAGGTTTCACTTGGAGACATTGGTTTGTTGTGTTTGGCAGTCCGCGGTTCAAACAGGGCTGATAAGTCGAGTTCGTGTCCAACCCCTCTTCATGCCTGGGTGGCATCCTAGAAGCACAAGCTGTTTGTGACGATCGAGAGTGTGGTTGGTGCTGGCAGTACTGGCACTACATCAGACCCTCTCAACCGCCGAAGCGGAAGCAGACTGTTCCTCTGCGGAGATGTAAGACCCTTCTTTAATCTCATTACTTGGCGCCCCTCTTCCTGGTCCTGGGTGTGCCCTAATTCCTAAAACCAGATACTGAGCTCTCGGCACAGCTTGACGTCCTCCTGTGATGCTTTACACATGTTTCCCATCAAAAGACAAAATGTTCTGCATTCCAATTAACACGCGCCTGCCTCCCCTTTAACCCCCACCCCACACTCACACACACGTTTTTCTACTTTTTTTCTTTATTGCAAACATAAAACTGAAACTAAGCAAAAACTAAAATATTGGTGGCTAGCAACTGCCATATTTATGGCAACTCCTAGTTTGGTATCCAGGAAATTGGGGAGGAGGGCTTTCAAATGAAGGGCTTAATACGAAAAGGAAGGCAAGCAGGCCAGAGTTGTATAGGACAATAAGTGCAATCACCCGGAGACTGGAACGGGATGGAACTGAATACAAGTCGGTAATATGTTGACGAACAGGTACAGCGCAGGCATCTACAATACAAGCTTACCTCGCTTGAAAATCCTATTCATAAGACTGTCTAATCTCTCATTAGGTGTCAATTTTTTTTTATTAACACTAAAGTGGCAATAGTTTTGTAAGCACCACAATATTTGTCAGACGATATTCTGGAACCGTACTGGATGGATAGAGCACAGGCAGCAGCTGTAACTGCAGTACCTATGGAACGTCCCCTTATACATTGAACAGAGACAGCAGCTTGGCAGCAGTACCATACAGAGAATAGATAAACTAAGAGCAGCAGGAGGGCAAAATTCTGATTATTTAACTCCAATTTCAAGAATAGCCAGGGTTGAAATGCTCCAAGCTTAGCGATCTCTTTCAGTCTCTCTAGCCCTGCAACTTCAAAAATATCTAGATAAAAGGAACACCTTGGGCCACATCAATGGGGCAATAGGTCCATCTTTGGTTCAGGCATGGCTCCACTAGAAATGGTGGCCAACCTCTTGTGTACTGCCGACACGCAGAGCAGTTCCACTAGTACTCCTACCTTTCTTATAGCCTTCAACACTGTGGTATTGACTTGGACTGGACCCGACAATGCAACCATGATTCAACCAGCCCACCATATAACACCATGCATTATATTTACACTCCACATAACACCATTCACCAACACAATTCAACTCCACCTAATTACACTCTACTCAATGTAACATAAATACGCCCCGCATAAATCCACTCAATGCCACATAACAATCCACATAAATATAGTCCACACCATGCCACATAATTCCACTCAACATAATTTCAATCAGTGCCACACAGTTCCATGCCTTACAATTCAACTCCACAAAATTTAATTCCACACCACATAATTCCTCACGAAACCACATAATTCAACTACACAACACAATTCCACTATACACCACATATATCCAATTCACAACAGAGAATTCCACATTGTGCTACAAAATTCAACACCACATAATTCCACTCCACTACATGCCACTCCATGACACGCACTAGCATTCCACATAATTACATGTCACTCCATGACACACAATACCACTCCACATAATTGCACTCCATAAAGCACAATGCCACTCCACATAATTCTAGTACACTCAATGGCACAAAATTACTATCCACATAATTCCACTGCACACCATGCCACATAACTCCACTAGACAGAACTCCACTCGACACCACACAATTCCATGCCACACAATTACATAACAAACAATTCCAGTCCAACCCACATACTTCCAATTCACACCACATAGATCCACACCACTCCATAACACATGGCTAAAACACATTGACATTAACAATGCCAATAGCTCTCAAAAACACAAAGATATCCACACAGTTCCATGCCACACAATTCAATTCCACACATTTTCATTCCAATCCACACCACATAATTCGGCACAAACCACATATTACAACTCAACAGCACAATTACACAACATACCACATACATCAAATCCACACCACACAAATCCACATTGTGCCACAAAATTCAACAGCACACCACATAATTAAACTCCACTACATACTTCTGCACAACACAAAATACCATTCCACATAATTACACTCCATAACACAAAAAAATCCCACTCCACATAATTCCAGAACAAAGGCGAGACGATTGCATTGCAAATGCTTGTTTGACTCTGGGAGTGCACTGAGGGCTGTTAACCAGACCTCAGTGCTAGAGATTCTGACCCATTACAAAAGTTATGTCGAATTGGGTATACCCAATTGTCATGTGCTGACTTCCAAGACTGTAGTATATGGGACCCAGGGCACCAAGGGCACGTAAGGCAGAGTGTCCACCCAGTGCTGCAGCACTGTTTTGCCACTCTGAAGGTGACAAATTTCAAAATGGCTACCAGTCTACAACTGCATACTGGAAAAGCAGTGTATTCACTGATAGTTCGACTTTGCCTTTAAAACCAATGGCAAAGTCACCCTTCCCTTAACAGTACATATAAGTCTCCCTTAAGGAAGTCCTATTGAACCCTATGGCAAGGAGCTGCAATTTGTTAAGATAGAGATTTAGGTTTATATATGTCTTAGCAGCATTGCTCTTAAAAGTTGTCGTTTTGCTGAGTAGACCCATTGGCTAACACAGGTTTGCAGGCTGGCACTCGAGCTTGGCTAACTTCTGAATGGGACTTCCTAACTGAGTACTGTGAGGTATCAAATTAATTGTGACATTAAATCTGATTTGATGCCCAAGTCGAAATTTATGTCACTTTAAAACTTAAGCAACTTTTAGAAAGTTGACACTCTGTGCCGCAGCTAGTCCAGTGGCCTCGCAAAGGCCACTGGACGTTACGATTGCCTGGCGGAGCGGTCAGCATGCTTAAAATGGTGGTGGAGCCTAGTAGGCTCCGTCCGGCGAATTACGATGCTGGCGGAAGCCAGCCTTTCCGTGGCGGATAAACCACCATTGAAAGGCTGGCGGGAATTGGTTTCGGGGTCCCGTTGTGGGCCCCCCTTGTGTTGGGGGGAGGTGTTTGTGCACTGGGGGGGTACCCATGGTACCCCCCTACATTTCAGTGCACTAAGTGGCAGGCACCATGTGGTGCCTGCCACGTAGTGCAGTGAAATGCACAACATGCATTTTCAACATTGCGGTGGGTGCTGCTGTCAGCAGCAACCACCGCAATGTTAAAATGCAAGATGCGTCCGCCACGGTGGCGGTCGCATCATAATTTGGTGTGCAGAACCGCCGCATGTATTGCGGATGGTCCCGGTTACCACCACAATGGCGGACGGACTCCAGTCCGTCCGCCATTGTAATCAGCCCCATAGTTCCTTTGTTTAGTCTTGCTGCTCAAAGTCACAGCTACCCTGGGTTGAGCTTAAGGGTTTACAAACAAGCCTGACTGGACCCAAGATAGGTTTTGCAAGTGTATTCCACGATAAGGTCCTACAGCTATATCATACAATACACCCAAATCCTCACAAAGTGCATTGCTGCTTATGTTAAGGATGTGTATGTACACTGAAAATCTATGAGTTCAGAAAAGTTGTTGACAAATATTTCTTCTGATTTCAGGCTCCTTTAACGTGTGGTTACTTTAAATTCCAATCCATGCATCCAAACCGATATTACTGAGACGGCAAGTCAAATTGGAAGATAATTAATTTTTGCCTATCAGAACTCAAGATGGGTAAAGAGTCAGAATATCAAGTAGGAAATGTCGACTTGCACTAATATCGAGTGCAAAATATCGAGATACATAAATATCGATGCCAGAATATCGTGGTCAAGAATATCGAGTTTCAGGTAAAAAATATTGTTTGCAAAAATATACTTGTAAAAAATATTGTTTTTTTTGTTAGTGTTATGTATTTTAGTATGTATTTTAAATGTATGTGCTCTATTTTTTTGTCTAAATATTGCATTTGTTTTTTAATATATGTGTTAAATTTTTAGAAGTTATTAATTTTATTTTAATAAAATTTTGCATTTTAGTTCCGTAGCGGGTTGTGGGTCTATAGGGGAATAGGGTGGGAAGTAATTTAATTATAATATATTGAATATTAATTTTTATTTATTAGTATTTATTTATTTTGGATTTTATAGTGTTAATTGTGGGAATTAATTTATAATTAATTAATTAATAATTGCTGTTAATTTTTATTGATTAATTAATTGTAAATATGTTAATTGTGTCATTTTTTTAGGAGCGGGTTGTGGGTTTATAGGGGAATAGGGTGAGAAGTAATTTAATTATAATTAATTTATTAATATTTTTTGTTAATTAATATTTATTTATTTTATATTTTATATTGTTAATTGTGAGAATTAATTTATTATTAATTATTTATTAATTGGTTGTTAATTATTATGAATTAATTGGTAGTTATGTTAATTGTATTATTTTTTTAGGAGCGGGTTGTGGGTTGATAGGGAGTAGGGTGGGAAGTAATTTAATTTTCATACATTAATTAATATTTTTAATATAATATTTAATTAATTATATTTTATAGTTTAATTGTGTGAATTAATTTATGAATAATTATTTATATTTTGCTTGTTAATTGGTATTAAATAATTCATTGTTAATTAATTATGTTAATTGTGTCATGTTTTACGAAATTGGTGGTGGCATTTATAGGGGAATATGGTGGGAGGTAATTTATTTATAATTAATTAATTATTCGTTGATTAATGCTAATTAATTAATTAAAATTTAAATATGCCAATTGTGTAATAATTTTGATGTATGAGTTGTGGGATTTATAGTGGTAAATGGTGGGAAGTAATTTTTTAAAATTAATTAATGATTTGTTGTTAATTGAAATTAATTTATTAATGTAAAATAAGTTATGGAAATTGTGTTAATATTTTTAGGTGTGTGTTCTGGTGTTTATTGGGGTAGAGGGTGGAAAGTAATTTAGTTTAAATTAATTAATCATTACTTGATCATTAATATTCATTTATTAATTGATAAATATTTTTTGTAATTGTTTAGTTTTTATTTTGTTTAGGGATTTAGGTTCAATAGCTGTAACGTTTGGTTTGTACATTAAGTTTTACATTTTTAAATGTGTTTTATAATTATTAATATTTGTTTAATTGATAATTAATTGTGTTAATTATAGAGGTACACTTTTTTGTTTAATTTAGATGTGTGTTGTAAATTGTGTGGTGTTATAGGTTAGGAAAATAAATACTACATTTATGTAATTTTTGATTTTTTGATTAAGATTAATTTCTATTACAACATATTTATTTGTTTGTAAATTGTTTGTTAAATTTAAAAAATTAACATTTTTATGTCAATTTTAGATTTTTGCTACATTAAAATATTTTTATGTTTGTTAATTTTTATATTTTTATATGTTTTGTTTTTGTTTTTTTAAAATTATATTTTGTATTGTAGTTGATATTTTGTTTGTTTTTAAATTTGAATTTTGTTATGTCTGAATAGTAATTTTTACCCCTCCGCTATACAATACTTTCCCTACTGTTGCATTCGCAGGAGTGGGAATAGTAATTTATACCCCTACGCTATCCAACACTTTCCCTACTGTTGCACTTGCTGGAGTGGGAATAGTAATTTTACCACTCCGCTATCCAACACTTTCCCTACTGTTGCACTTGCAGGAGTGGGAATAGTAATTTTCTCCCCTCTGCTATCCAACACTTTCCCTACTGTTGCACTCATTGGAGTGGGAATAGTAAATTAATACCCTCCGCTATCCAACACTTTCCCTACTGTTGCACTCATTGGGGTGGGAATAGTAATTTGTACCCCTCCGCTATCCAACACTTTCCCTACTGTTGCACTCATTGGAGTGGGAATAGTAATTTTATCCCCTTTGCTATCCAACACTTTCCCTACTGTTGCACTCATTGGAGTGGGAATAGTAAATATTTCCCCTCCTTTATCCAACACTTCAATCAATCAATCAATCAATCAGGGAATTGTAAGCGCGCTACTCACCCATGAGGGTCTCAAGGCGCTGAGGGGGGGGGTCCGCAGAACTGTTTAGCGTCGGATGTCTGCCGGTAGCTCGTTCCAGGTCTTGGCTGCAATGTGAGAGAAGGATCTTCCGCCTGCTCTGGCTCTGTGGATGCGCGGGGTTTCGGCCAGTGCGAGGTTGGAAGATCGGAGGTTTCTTTTGGGTACGTGGAAGTTGATTCTGTCGTTGAGGTATTTGGGTCCGTTGTTGTGTAGGCATTTGTAGGCGTGAGTGAGGATTTTGAAAGTGACTCTTTTCTCCACGGGGAGCCAGTGGAGACTTCGTAGGTGTTGGCTGATGTGTTCGTGTCGGGGGATGCCGAGGACGAGTCTGGCGGCAGTGTTTTGTACTGTCTGGAGTTTGCGGAGTAGGGACTTGTTGATGCCGGCGTAGAGTGCGTTTCCATAGTCCAGTCTGCTGGTGATGAGTGCGTGGGTGACTGTCTTCCTTGACTCAGGGGGATCCACTTGAAGGTCTTGCGGAGGATGCGGAGGGTGTTGAAGCAGCTGGAGGTGACCACGTTGACCTGTCGGTTCATGGAGAGTGATGAGTTGAGTACGATGCCGAGGTTCTTGGCGTGGTCTGAGGGGGTAGGTGGGCTTCCGAGGCGGTCGGCCACCAGGTGCTGTCCCATGCAGAAGGGGTGGTACCAAGGACGAGGACTTCTGTCTTCTCGGCGTTGAGCTTCAGGCAGCTGTTGGTCATCCAGACTGCGACGTCTTGCATTCCTTTGTGGAAGTTGAGTTTGGCAGTGGTGGGGTCTTTGGTGAGGGAGAGGATGAGCTGGGTGTCGTCGGCGTAGGATACGATGTTGAGGCTGTGTTGTCGGATGATGGCTGCGAGGGGGCCATGTAAATGTTGAAGAGGGTGGGGCTCAGTGATGAACCCTGTGGGACTCTGCAGGTGATTTTCGTGGGGTTGGAGAGGAAGGGTGGGAGTCTGATCCTTTGGCTTCTTCCGGTGAGGAATGATCGGATCCAGTCCAGGGCTGATCCTTGTATGCCTGCGTCATGTAGTCTGACGACTAGTGTGCGATGGGAGATGGTGTCGAAGGCCGCTGATAGGTCGAGTAGGATGAGGGCTGCGGAGTGGCCTTGGTCCAGGAGGGTGCGGATGTCATCTGTGGCGGCAAGTAGGGCGGTCTCTGTGCTGTGGTTGCTTCGGAATCCAGATTGGGACGGGTCGAGGACGGCGTTCTCTTCAATGAATCGTGTCAGTTTCCTGTTGACTGTTTTCTCTGCAACTTTGGCTGCGAAGGGAGGAGCGAGATGGGCCGATAGTTCTTTAGGTCGGTGGGGTCAGCTGTGGGCTTCTTGAGCAGGGGTCAGACTTCTGCGTGCTTCCAGTCATCTGGGAAGGTGCTTGTTTTGAAGGTGGTGTTGATGGTGCTTTGTAGTTTGGGTGCGATGGTGGCCACGGCTCTGTGGTAGATGTGAGGGGGCAGGGGTCGGTGGGGGCCCCCGAGTGGATGCTTTTCATGGTCGAGGTGGTGTCTTCGGCCGTGATTGGTGTCCAGTTGGAGATGGTGGGCTGGCTGGTGTTTCTGGTCGGCGGGGGCCGTCTGTGGCGCCTGGTCGATGAAGTTGTCGTAGAGGTTTTTGATTTTGAGGTTTAAATAGGTTCCAAGCTTGTCGCAGAGGTCTTGGGATGGGGTGATGTCTGTGGCTTCGCTGCGTGGGTTGGTGAATTCTTGAATGACACTGAAAAGTTCCTTGGAGTTGGTGGAGTTGGCCAGGATTTTGTTGTGGATGAAGTTCCTTTTGGTGGCTCTGATCTGGTTGTGGTAGTCCGTCATGGCGTCCTTGTAGGTGGTGTGGTTTTCGATTGTCTTGGTGTTTCTCCAGTTCTTCTCCAGGCGTCTGCAGGTGCGTCTGGCTTCTTGGAGAGCGGTTGTGAACCAGGCGGCTTTCCTGGGGTGTTGTCTGTCGGGGTTGCGTAGCGGGGCGAGCTCATCTGCGCAGTTGGAGATCCAGGTGTGGAGTTCTCTGGCTGCGTCGTTTGCGCTGTTTGCGTTGGGTGCCCAGGTGTGGTTGTCTCAGGTGAGGGTGGAGTTAAGTTGCTCGTCGGTAACCTTGCTCCAGTTCCTTCGTGGTGGGCGTGGGGCTGGTTTGGGTGCCTTGGGTTTGTTGATGGCGAAGTGTACGCAGTGGTGGTCGGTCAATGGCGGCTGCGTTGTGTGGCTGAAATGGACGATGTTTCCTGCCGCGAAGATGGGGTCGAGGGTTTGTCCTGCTCTGTGGGTCGGTGTGTTGACGAGTTGTTTAAGTCCGCTGCTGGTGAGGTTGTCACGAAGGATAGTGGAGTTGGGGTCGCTGGGGTTGTCGAGGTGGAAGTTCAGGTCTCCAATGAGTATGTAGTTTGTTGAGGCGATCGCGTGGGGTACGATGAAGTTGGTGATGGTGGTGGCGAAGGGTGTTTGGGGGCTGGGGGTCTGTAGACGAGGGTTCCTCGGAGTGTGGCTTTGGGGGTGGTCTGGATCTTGAAGTGCAGGTGTTCGGCGGAGGGAAGGTTTCGCTGGAGGTGGTGAGGCGGAGGGTGATCTTGTGGGCGATGGCGAGGCCCCCTCCTGGGTGGTTGGGGCGGTATTTCCTCTGGATCTTGTATCCGTCTGGGATGGCGGTGCTGATGTCGGGGCGGAGGATGCATTGGTCCAGGTCTCTGTGAAGAAGGCGATGTCGGGCGAAAGAGAGTCGAGTAGGTTCCAGATTTCCATGGCGTGTTTGTGTACGGAGCGTACGTTGAGGAGGATGCATTTTAGGGTGTCGCCGGTGCTGGCGTCGGCGGTGTTGGAGGCCGGCGTGGCGGTGAGGGTCTGGCGGCAGTGGAGGCAGGAGAACTGGCCATGGGTCGTGTTCGGCGAGGCCTGTTGGCATTCTCTAAGTCTTCCAGGGTTGAGTGCGAGGAGGGTGGTGGTGTCGTAGCGATGGGTAGTGGGAGGTCCAGGGTTCCTGGAGCTGGCCGTGGTCGGGTCGCGGACGGGCGCAGACGGGCTTGCCTTTGGCGTGCTCCGGCGGCGCGACCGCGCAGCGGCAGCCATTAAGTAGGGGAGGTGGGAGGGAGGAGAGGCTGGGAGGTGGGAGCAGGGGAATTCCGGGGGACATTCTGGGGGGAATTCAGGGGGGAGGGGCCGCAGGGGCAGCAGCGGCGAAAGGCAAAAGGAACAGGCAGGCACGAGAAAATAAAAACAGTGATGGAATTAGAGCAAGACACAAATGGGTTCAATAACAGTGGCACAACAGGGAAAAAGTAAGAGAAAACGGCTGAGAAAGGTTACGGTGGTTGAAGGCAGTCTGGTCCCAGTTGGAGCGGGCAGCAGGCGCAGGAGCGGGCAGCAGCCTCGAACCTCCCAAGGAGGAGGTCGGGGTCTGGAGGCAAGAGACGGCACAACTGGAGCAGCAGTGGGGAGAGAGTGGACCTAGACCGAGGGTCAGAGGTCTTACTCACGCTCCCCGCAGCGGCTGCCATTAAGTAGGGGAGGTGGGAGGGAGGAGAGGCTGGGAGGCGGGAGCAGGGTAATTCCGGGGGGAAATTCTGGGGAGAAATTCCAGGGGGGAATTCCGGGGGGGGAGGGGCCGCAGGGGCAGCAGCGGCAAAAGGCAAAAGGAACAGGCAGGCACGAGAAAATAAAAACAGTGGTGAAATTAGAAAAACAGTAAGTAAAAAACGGCTGAGAAAGGTTGCGGTGGTTGGAGGCAGTCTGGTCCCAGTTGGAGCGGGCAGCAGGCGCAGGAGCGGGCAGCAGCCTCGAACCTCCCAAGGAGGAGGTCGGGTCTGGAGGCAAGAGACGGCACAGCGGAGCAGTGCGGAGAGAGTGGAACTAGACCGAGAGTTTAGGTCTACTGTTGCACTCATTGGAGTGGGAATAGTAAATTATTCCCCTCCACTATCCTCCACTTTCCCTACTGTTGCACTCGCTGGAGTGGGAATAGTAATTTTTACCCCTCTGCTATCCAACACTTTCCCTACTGTTGCACTCTCTGGAGTGGGAATAGTAATTTTTACCCCTCCGCTATCCAACACTTTCCCTACTGTTGCACTCTCTGGAGTGGAAATAGTAATTTTTATCCCTCCACTATCCAACACTTTCCCTAGTGTTGCACTCACTGGAGTGGGAATAGTAATTTTTACCCCTACGCTATCCAACGCTTTCCCTACTGTTGCACTCACTGGAGTGGGAATAGTGATTTTATCCCATTTGCTATCCAACACTTTCCCTACTGTTGCACTCATTGGAGTGGGAATAGTAAATCTTTCCCCTCTACTATCCAACACTTCAATCAATCAATCAATCAATCAATCAATCAATCAATCAGGGAATTGTAAGCGCGCTACTCACCCGTGAGGGTCTCAAGGCGCTGAGGGGGGTCCGCAGAACTGTTTAGCCGAAGAGCCAGGTCTTGAGGGTCTTCCTGAAGGTATTCAGGGAGGGGCGCGTCTGATGTCTGCCGGTAGCTCGTTCCAGGTCTTGGCTGCAATGTGAGAGAAGGATCTTCCGCCTGCTCTGGCTCTGTGGATGCGCGGGGTTTCGGCCAGTGCGAGGTTGGAAGATCGGAGGTTTCTTTTGGGTACGTGGAAGTTGATTCTGTCGTTGAGGTATTTGGGTCCGTTGTTGTGTAGGCATTTGTAGGCGTGAGTGAGGATTTTGAAAGTGACTCTTTTCTCCACGGGGAGCCAGTGGAGACTTCGTAGGTGTTGGCTGATGTGTTCGTGTCGGGGGATGCCGAGGACGAGTCTGGTGGCGGTGTTTTGTACTGTCTGGAGTTTGTGGAGTAGGGACTTGTTGATGCCGGCGTAGAGTGCGTTTCCATAGTCCAGTCTGCTGGTGATGAGTGTGTGGGTGACTGTCTTCCTTGACTCAGGGGGATCCACTTGAAGGTCTTGCGGAGGATGCGAAGGGTGTTAAAGCAGCTGGAGGTGACGGCGTTGACCTGTCGGTTCATGGAGAGTGATGAGTCGAGTACGATGCCGAGGTTCTTGGCGTGGTCTGAGGGGTAGGTGGGCTTCCGAGGACGGTCGGCCACCAGGTGCTGTCCTATGCAGAAGTGGTGGTACCGAGGACGAGGATTTCTGTCTTCTCGGCGTTGAGCTTCAGTCAGCTGTTGGTCATCCAGACTGCGACGTCTTGCATTCCTTTCTGGAAGTTGAGTTTGGCAGTGGTGGGGTCTTTGGTGAGGGAGAGGATGAGCTGGGTGTCGTTGGCGTAGGATACGATGTTGAGGCCGTGTTGTCGGACGATGGCTGTGAGGGGGCCATGTAAATGTTGAAGAGGGTGGGGCTCAGTGATGAACCCTGTGGGACTCTGCAGGTGATTTTCGTGGGGTCGGAGAGGAAGTGTGGGAGTCTGATCCTTTGGCTTTTCCGGTGAGGAATGATCGGATCCAGTCCAGGGCTGTTCCTTGTATGCCTGCGTCGTGTAGTCTGACGACTAGTGTGCGATGGGAGATGGTGTCGAAGGCCGCTGATAGGTCGAGTAGGATGAGGGCTGCGGAGTGGCCTTGGTCCAGGAGGGTGCGGATGTCGTCTGTGGTGGCGAGTAGGGCGGTCTCTGTGCTGTGGTTGCTTCGGAATCCGGATTGGGACAGGTCGAGGATGGCGTTCTCTTCAATGAATCGTGTCAGTTTCCTGTTGACTGTTTTCTCTGCAACTTTGGCTGCGAAGGGGAGGAGCGAGATGGGCCGATAGTTCTTGCGGTCGGTGGGGTCAGCTGTGGTCTTCTTGAGCAGGGGTCAGACTTCTGCGTGCTTCCAGTCGTCTGGGAAGGTGCCTGTTTTGAAGGTGGTGTTGATGGTGCGGTGTAGTTTGGGTGCAATGGTGGCCACGGCTCTGTGGTAGATGTGAGGGGGGCAGGGGTCAGTGGGGGCCCCCGAGTGGATGCTTTTCATGGTCGAGGCGATGTCTTCGGCCGTGATTGGTGTCCATTTGGAGTTGGTGGGTTGGCTGGTGTTTCTGGGGGCGGGGGGCCGTCTGTGGCGCCTGGTGGATGGTCGATGAAGTTGTCGTAGAGGTTTTTGATCTTGAGGTGGAAATAGGTTCCAAGCTTGTCGCAGAGGTCTTGGGATGGGGTGATGTCTGTGGCTTCGCTGCGTGGGTTGGTGAATTTTTGAATGACACTGAAAAGTTCCTTGGAGTTGGTGGATTTGGCCAGGATTTTGTTGTGGATGAAGTTACTTTTGGTGGCTCTGATCTGGTTGTGGTAGTCTGTCATGGCGTCCTTGTAGGTGGTGTGGTTTTCGGTTGTCTTGGTGTTTCTCCAGTTCTTCTCCAGGCGTCTGCAGGTGCGTCTGGCTTCTTGGAGAGCGGTTGTGAACCAGGCGGCTTTCCTGGGGCGTTGTCTGTCGGGGTTGCGTATCGGGCGCGCTCATCTGCGCAGTTGGAGATCCAGGTGTGGAGTTCTCTGGCTGCGTCGTTTGCGCTGTTTGCGTCGGGTGCCCAGGTGTGGTTGTCTCGGGTGAGGGTGGAGTTAAGTTGCTTGTCGGTAACCTTGCTCCAGTACCTTCGTGGTGGGCGTGGGGCTTGTTTGGGTGCCTTGGGTTTGTTGATGGCGAAGTGTACGCAGTGGTGGTCGGTCCATGGCGGCTGCGTTGTGTGGCTGAAATGGATGCTGTTTCCTGCCGCGAAGATGGGGTCGAGGGTGTGTCCTGCTCTGTGGGTCGGTGTGTTGACGAGTTGTTTAAGTCCGATGCTGGTGAGGTTGTCACGAAGGATAGTGGAGTTGGGGTCGCTGGGGTTGTCGGGGTGGAAGTTCAGGTCTCCAATGAGTATGTAGTTTGTTGAGGCGATCGCGTGGGGTACGATGAAGTTGGTGATGGTGGTGGCGAAGGGTGTTTGGGGGCTGGGGGTCTGTGAGACGAGGGTTCCTCGGAGTGTGGCTTTGGGGGTGGTCTGGATCTTAAAGTGCAGGTGTTCGGCAGAGGGGAAGGTTTCGCTGGAGGTGGTGAGGTAGAGGGTGATCTTGTGGGCGATGGCGAGGCCCCCTCCTGGGTGGTTGGGGCGGTCTTTCCTCTGGATCTTGTATCCGTCTGGGATGGCGGTGCTGATGTCGGGGGCGGAGGATGCATTGGTCCAGGTCTCTGTGAAGAAGGCGATGTCGGGTGAAAGAGAGTCGAGTAGGTTCCAGATTTCCATGGCGTGTTTGTGTACGGAGCGTACGTTGAGGAGGATGCATTTTAGGGTGTCGCCGGTGCTGGCGTCGGTGGTGTTGGAGGCCGGGGTGGCGGTGAGGGTCTGGCGGCAGTGGAGGCAGGAGAACTGGCCGTGGGTCGTGTTCGGCGAGGCCTGTTGGTATTCTCTAAGTCTTCCAGGGCTGAGTGAGAGGAGGGTGGTGGTGTCGTAGCGATGGGTAGTGGGAGGTCCAGGGTTCCTGGTGCTGGCCGCTGTCGGGTCGCGGACGGGTGCAGACGGGCTTGCCTTTGGCACGCTCCGGCGGCGCGCCCGCTGCGCACGTCTGCTGCGCGACCGCGCAGCGGCCGCCATTAAGTAGGGGAGGTGTGAGGGAGGAGAGGCTGGGAGGCGGGAGCAGTGGAATTCCGGGGGGAAATTCCGGGGCGAATTCCGGGGGGAGGGGCCACAGGGGCAGCAGCGGCGAAAGGCAAAAGGAACAGGCAGGCATGAGAAAATAAAAACAGTGGTGGAATTAGAGCAAGACACAGATGGGCACAATAACAGTGGCACAACAGGGAAAAAATTAAGAAAAAAACGGCTGAGAAAGGTTACGGTGGGTGGAGGCAATCTGGTCCCAGTTGGAGCGGGCAGCAGGAGCGAGCAGCAGCTTCGAACCTCCCAAGGAGGAGGTCGGGGTCTGGAGGCAAGAGACAGCACAGCAGAGCAGTGGGGAGAGAGTGGACCTAGACCGAGGGTCGGAGGTCTAACTCGCGCTCCCCGCAGCGGCCGCCATTAAGTAGGGGAGGTGGGAGGGAGGAGAGGCTGGGAGGCGGGAGCAGGGGAATTCCGGGGGATATTCCGGGGGAAATTCCGGGGGAATTCTGGGGGGGAGGGGCCGCAGGGGCAGCAGCGGCGAAAGGCAAAAGGAACAGGCAGGCACGAGAAAATAAAAACAGTGGTGAAATTAGAGCAAGACACAGATGGGCACAATAACACTGGCACAACAGGGAAAAAATTAAGAAAAAAAACGGCTGAGAAAGGTTACAGTGGTTGGAGGCAGTCTGGTCCCAGTTGGAGCGGGCAGCAGGTGTAGGAGCGGGCAGCAGTCTCGAACCTCCCAAGGAGGAGGTCGGGGTCTGGAGGCAAGAGATGGCACAGCGGAGCAGTGGGGAGAGAGTGGACCTAGACCGAGGGTTAGGTCTACTGTTGCACTCATTGGAGTGGGAATAGTAAATTATTCCCCTCCACTATCCTACACTTTCCCTACTGCTGCAATTGCTGGAGTGGGAATAGTAATTTTTACCCTCCGCTATCCAACACTTTCCCTACTGTTGCACTCGCTGGAGTGGGAATAGTAGTTTTTTACCCTTTGCTATCCAACACTTTCCCTACTGTTACCCTAAATGTAGTTTAAAATGTAGGTTTAAAAACATTACATATTTTAATATTTTAATTTATATTATATATTTTTTTTAATTTTTATGTTACAGGTGTATGTATATATATATGTATCTTTGGGGCCCATTACGATGGCGGGCGGAAGCACAACCGCCGTGCTGGCGGATGCAAAACCACCAGTTACCGCCGGCACGCAGCAGTCCACACGCCCGCCCAATTACGATGCGAAAAGTGAGGCCAAACACCGCCGGCAAGCCAGCAACACCGTCCGCCATCAAAGTGCGCCCGTACACGTAGCGGCGCAGCTCAACTGACACACACCGTCCGACGAAAACACGTCCCTCCCGGCGCATAAATTACGATGCCGCAAACAAACGGCTCCCACGGCCAAGAGATACCGTACGACAAACCGAAGCGGAAACACGGACAACGAAGAAGCGGCTCCTCCGAGCATGAATCCAGCACTGCAGGCCCTCCCCATGCTCCTGCTGATGCACCACCAAGGACGCAACGTACCGCGGGAGACGCAGGTAGGCACACACACAACAAGTGCACGCAAACAGCGCACACAGTGCAAGGGCGGA